>CM038669.1:422114806-422627306 GCA_021605145.1 Aegilops bicornis | reverse complement strand
AAGATGTAGATGATTTTAGTAAGTTAGCACGTTATGCCCCGGATAGCGTTACTACAGATCTGACTAAGCAGGAGAAGTTTCTAGAAGGACTGAATGATGAGCTGAGCATGCAGTTGATGGTAGCCACCTTCAATAACTACCAGGAGTTAGTAGACCGTGCTCTCATGATTGAAGGGAAGCAACAGCAGATTGACAATCGCAAGAGGAAGTATGGACGGGGGAAGAATAACTCGAGCTTCAGAAACTTCGCTTTACCCGAAGTCGAGGACAATTTTAGCATACCCATGGAGGAGGTAGCTCGAACAACCATAATGGCACCAAGAATGGGAACGGGAATGGAGGAAGCAATGGACAAAACCGCACCAACCCGTCAACACCATCCAAGGTAGACCTGAGCCACATCACTTGCTTTAAGTGCCGCAAGACTGGGCATTATGCAAACGATTGTCCAGAAGGCCAGAATGGAAATGGCAATGGAAGCTCAGGAAAGAAGCCGAACCCTTTCAACAAAGGACAAGTGAACCACGTTGCCGTGGAGGAGGTTGAAGCTCAGCCAGATGCAGTAATAGGTAAGTTTTTGGTTAAGTCATTTACTGCAGTTGTTCTTTTGATACTGGTGCATCACATTCATACATATCAAGGGGATTTGTGGATAAGTATAAATTACCAACCCAAGCCCTTAGGTCACCCATGCTAGTAACCTCACCCTAATGTAATACATGGCTAGTATATGGTGTGATCGATCGCCATTAAGGATTGGACACTATGTTTTCCCTCGGACCTAATAGTTCTGGAATCCCAAGGATTGGATGTGATATTAGGCACGGATTGGTTATCGAAGTATGGAGGGAACATAGATTGCGCCAGTAAGTCAATTTTTCTTACCACCCCAGAAGGAAGGAGAATCAAGTATGTATCACGGCATGAGCCGAGGAGAGCACGTGTAAATTCCTTATCAGGAGTTGTGCAGGAGGAAGTACCAGTGGTAACGGATTACCCGGACGTGTTTCCGGAAGAGTTTCTAGGCATGCCACCGGATAGGGACATTGAATTTCTGATTGAACTATTGCCAGGCACTGGGCCGATATCTAAGAGACCGTATAGGATGCCAGCCCAAGATTTGGAGGAAATTAAGAAGCAAATTAAGGAGTTACTAGATAAAGGTTTTATTCGCCCAAGTTCTTCGCCTTGGGGATCACCATACTTCTAGTGGAGAAGAAGGATGGATCATTAAGAATGGTTGTTGATTATCGAGGATTGAATGAAGTAACCATTAAGAACAAGTACCCACCGCCGATGATCAATGACTTGTTTGACCAGTTGCAAGGAGCTAAGGTGTTTTCCAAGATCGATTTGCGATCGTGGTACCATCGATTGAAGATTCGAGAGCAAGATATACCTAAGGCGGCTTTTACCACTGTGCACGGGCTGTATGAGTACACCGTTATGTCATTTGGTCCGACTAACGCACCTGCCTATTTTATGAACATGATGAACAAAGTGTTTATGGAGTTTTTGGATAAGTTCGTCGTGGTGTTCATTGATGATATTTTGGTTTACTCGAAGAATGAAGAGGAACATAAGGAGCATTTGCGTTTGGTACTCGAGAAGCTCAGAGAACACCAGTTATATGCCAAGTTCAGCAAGTGTGAGTTTTGGTTGAAGGAAGTTGGATTTCTTGGACATGTTATATCCGGAGAAGGTATAGCAGTAGACCCCACTAAAGTTGTCATCAGAATAAATCGGGAAGCGCCAACGACGGTTGGAGAGATCCGGAGTTTCCTTGGACTAGCAGGATACTACCGGAGATTCATTGAGAATTTCTCAAGGATTGCGAAGCCCATGACAGAATTGTTGAAGAAGGATACCAAGTTCAATTGGACCGAGGAGTGTGAAGCTAGTTTCCAAGAGTTGAAGAAACGTTTGGTTACCTCAACGGTGTTAATTCTGCCAGATCAGACCAAGGATTATGAGGTATATTGCGACGCTTCACGTCGAGGACTTGGAGCAGTGCTTATGCAGGAGGGGTGAGTTGTTTCGTATGCTTCACGACAGCTTAAGCCTCATGAGCTAATTATGCTACACATGATTTGGAGTTAGCAGCCGTAGTGCATGCGTTGAAAACATGGAGACATTTCCTCATTGGAAATCATTGTGAGGTGTATACGGATCACAAGAGTTTGAAATACATCTTCACGCAGAAGGAGTTAAATCTCAGGCAAAGGAGATGGTTGGAGCTCATCAAAGATTATGATATGAGATTGCATTATCACCCCGGAAAGGCTAACGTTGTAGCAGACGCGTTGAGCCGTAAGAGTCACGTCAATACACTAATGACGGGAGACATACCAAGGGAGTTAGCCGAGGATCTTCGAGAGCTATGTTTGGAAATAGTTCCGAGAGGCTATGTATCAGCATTGGAGATTCAGTCAACTTTGATGGACAAGATCAGGGAAGCTCAGAAGACTGACAAAGAGATTGCCTCTATAAAAGAGAAAATGAGCGAAGGAAAAGCAAAGGGATTTCGTGAGGATGAGCACGATACCCTATGGTTTGAGGACCGTGTTTATGTGCCCAATGACCCGGAGATCAGGAAGTTGATTCTACAAGAGGCACATGATTCACCATATTCGATTCACCCGTGAAATACCAAGATGTATTTGGATTTGAAGAAATACTTTCTGGTGGACCGGAATGAAGAAGGATATTGCAGAGTACGTAGCAGTTTGTGATGTATGTCGAGGGTGAAGGCGAACATCGAAGCGGCAGGATTGTTACAGCCATTGCCTATACCCGAATGGAAGTGGGATAAACTAGGTATGGATTTCATCACGGGATTTCCCAAGACTCGTTCAGGCTATGACTCGATTTGGGTTATAGTCGATCGTTTGACGAAGGTAGCTCATTTCATTCCAGTAAAGACTACTTACAGCAGTGCCAAATTGGCTAAGATATACATGACCAGGATTGTATGCTTGCATGGAGTTCCGAGGAGTATCGTATCAGATAGAGGAACCCGATTTACCTCAAAGTTCGGAAGGCGATTACGAAACTTTGGGAACCAGATCGAGTTTAGCACAACTTTTCATCCATGCATGTATGGACAAACCGAGAGAGTCAACCAGATTTTGGAGGATATGCTTAGAGCTTGTGCTTTGGATTATGGATCAAGTTGGGATGACAACTTGCCTTATGCGGAGTTTTCTTATAACAACAATTACCAAACCAGTCTGAAGATGGCACCTTTCGAAGCCTTGTACGGAAGGAGGTGCAGGACCCCGTTGTTGTGGGATGAAGTTGGAGACAACCAGTTGTTTGGACCGGATTTGATTAAGGAGTCTGAACAGAAAGTAAAGTTGATTCGCGATAGGCTCAAGGTAGCCCAGTCAAGACAGAAAAGTTATGCGGATTCAAAATGCAAGGAGACAGAATACGAAGTCGGAGACAGAGTTTATCTTCGAGTATCGCCCCTTCGAGGAGTTAAACGTTTTGGAGTTAAGGGAAAGTTAGCGCCTCGATTTGTAGGACCTTATCGTGTTTTGGAACGCATGGGAGAAGTTGCGTACAAGTTGGAAATACCCGAAGGATTGTCAGGAGTTCATAATGTGTTTCATGTTTCTCAGTTGAAGAAGTGTCACGCAGAGATGGCTGATATACCACTGAGAGATACCGTACACCGAAGCGATTGATTGAATGAGGATTTGACCTACGAGGAGAAACCGTTAAGATTCTCGGAGTATGCCACCGAGTCACCCGCAGCAAGGTCATTATGTTTTGCAAAGTTCGGTGGAGCCACCACACCGTGGATGAAGCCACCTGGGAGCGAGAGGAAGATTTGCTTAAGGACCACCTCACCTATTTTCTAGCCAACCCGAATCTCGAGGGCGAGATTCATCTTAAGGGGGTAGGTTTGTAACATCCCAAATTTCCAATTTGGAATGTTATACATAGAGCATCATTGCATATCATAATTTTTCATTGCATTTTTGCTCGATCCTAGAAATTCTACACAACTCAAGGACCCACGGAGAGAGTTGGGGATTTCGTTATTTTCATATTTGAGTTTTCTCAAATTTTGAAAATAGGATCATTTGATTTTAATTATTTTATCTTCAATTATTTCTACTATCAAAATATGAGAGAGGGAATAAAATGACTTTCCCAAAATAAAGAAATAATGAAGATTTAATAATAAAATCAAATAAGATTTTATTTTGGAGTTTTTCGCCTTTTTATTTGAATTTAGGAAAAATGCTGCGTTTTCAAAATTGCATTTAGGCCCCAAATAAATGTTCATTAAATCCAGCTTGATTTTAGAAGCCGGGAAATTTATTTCGGGATTTTGGAGTCCGTTTAGTATTTCTTTTATTTTTCCAGAATTATTTAAAAACGCACCGCTTATCGGGCTGCACTCGAGCGGGACTCCGCCGGGCGCTTTATAAGCGCTGGCCGCCGAGCCGCCAAACCACCCGAGCACCCGAGGCCCGCCCGCCTAAGCCCTAGCCGCCCGCCGCCGGCCATGGCCGCCAAGACGCGCCGAGGTTCGCCGCCGATTTCCGTCTTTTTTTTTTTAAAAACTGAGCGGTTTTCTTCGGTTTTTTATGGTTTTTTTTCAGTTTTTTTATTTTATTATTATTATTATTTTGTTTTTTTATTTTACTTTTTTTTTCTTTTTCGGTTTCGGTTAATTAACGAACGTCCGTTCGTTAACCCGTACGTCGTTTTTCTTTTTCTCGGATTTAATCCGTGATTTTTCTGATCGCGATTCCAGATCCGATTTTCGTTTTAGTATAACTTTTCGCTCGTTTATCGGAATCAGGCGATTCAAGCACCTGGAGTTTCGTCTCGAAACCCTCTTTTCGAATAATCTACTTAAACAACTTTTTACTTCTGTAAAATTTGACTTAGATCCAGATTAGTAAAACGAAGTTGTTTTCTTCCGCCGTTTGACTTTCGTTGCTTCGTTTGATTTGATTCTTTTTGCAAACCGAAGTTCTTTACGTTGAACTATCTGGTTAGATCTATTTGATTTTTACTTGTGCATTAGATGAGTACTTATTGTATGCTTGTTTGTTTGTCTGCGATAGAATACCCGGAGTGCGCCGCCTGTTACTTCGAGTCTCTAGGTTTCGCGGATCATCAGCAAGGCAAGTAACACTTTGATCATACTCTTCTCATACCCAGTTTTTATGCATTAGATCTATCCTCAAACACTTGCATGATTAGGATCTAATTAAATTGTGGGTTTGGGAAGTAGTTGAGGTAGTACCTATCACCTGTATTATTGTCAAACCTTTGGGAGTTACTTCTACGTTTTCTTATTATGCCATGCTATGCTAGTAGACGTGGATTGGGTGAGTGTATCCATGACAGATGTGAGATTGTTATTTAATGGTTTATTTAAGGTGGCAACTTAAACACACATCTGGGTGGATTGAGGCACCTGGTTTCTATCAGGACTTGCCTGTATTTCTTCGGACCGCCACCCGGGCTCAAAGGGATCATGAGATTATTCAAACTAGAAACTTCCGTGTGCAGCCACAAGCCATTATGGGCTCTGGCGTAGTTGACTAAGTTGTGCGAACTCTTACGGGTAGGCTAGCTGATGTAGGGGATGTAGGTTGGTACAGTCTACCCACATGTAAGGTGCTAGCGCTTCTGAAAGACTATGTCTCGGTCATCCGTTTCTCAAACACCATGTAGTGCGAGAAACCAAACGGAGGCGATCGAGTCTTGTGGGGAAAAGTGCGCAAACCTCTACAGAGTGTATAAACTAATCATGGTTAGCCGTGTCCCCGGTTATGGACATCTTGAGTATCTAGTACTTGGATATCATGTGAATCTCATCATGTTACTTCTAATTAATATTGTTGGGTTTGTTAATGAGTACTTTTAATTGGGATTGAGGATGCTGTCAACCATTCTCAATGTTTCACAACCACCGTGATAGTTAAATAAATTTATTCCTTTGCAGTAGGGAAAATTGGCTTTATGCAAAACTGTAATCAGAGAGCTTTCCACCAGCCATATATGCATGTAGTATAGGCTTATCATTCCATTATTCTCTATGTGTTACATTGCCAGCATATTCCATGTGCTGACCCGTTTTCGGGCTGCAACGTTTCATGTTGTAGACTTTTCAGACGACGAGTTAGGTGCATAGGTCGTGGTTCTATACTCAGTGATGCCGTTGGAGTTGATGGACTCGCTTATTCTTCCAAGCCTTCCGCTGTTATCGTTATTAGATGGCCTTAAGCCGTGTTTATTTTATTAAGTTCTCTCTTGAGACATTCGATTGTAATAAGTGTGTGATTGCGACTCTGTTATAAATCCTTCGAGTACTGTGTGGTGTCAGCATTACTGATCCAGGGATGACACTGAGCATAGAGATCAGACTGTTTGAGGCCTGGTCGCTACATGCACCCACGCATGATAGTCCTATTATCTTTTTGAATTCTCCAAACTACACTATATCGGAGAAGTTTGTGCTTATTAAGGATTATATTGATGGGTTGCCTTTTACCGTTCGACATGATGATTTTGATAGATATAATATGCATGTGCTTTCTGCTCCTACTTGCAATTATTATGAGAGAGGAACTATATCTCCACCTCTCTATGTTTCCAACATGGTAAAATTGCAAGAAACTGTTTATACTATGCATTGGCCTTTACTATGGGTGCATGAATTATTCTTTTATGACATGCCGATGCATAGGAAGAGAGTTAGACTTCGTTGTTGCATGATATATGTTAATTTGTGCTCACTACTAAATACCAAATCATTGTTAATTAAAATTGGCTTTGATATACCTTGGGATCCGGGTGGATCCATTACTTGAGCACTATATGCCTAGCTTAATGGCTTTAAAGAAAGCGCTGCCAGGGAGACAACCCGGAAGTTTTAGAGAGTCATTTATTTCTGTTGAGTGCTTTCATATAGTTTAAAAACAAAAAAATAAATAGGGGAACCCAAAACTTTTTCAAAAAGAAAAGTGAAAGTGAGATAGACAAGCATTGTGAAAGTGGGGGACGTCCTTGAACTTTGTTCATGCCCATGGAAGCTTTTGAATCAATCATTACAGAAACTTTTCAAAAAAAATAATTATCCCCTTGTACAATTCCATTGTATTATAAAAATAATGTGCCAAGGTTTGCCTTTAGGATGTTTACAATGCTTGTTGGTTTGTACGGTGCAGGACAGAAACTTTGGCTGTAGTGCACGATTTTTCATTTTTTACTGCTACGTCAAATGGTTCTGATTATTTTTTCACTGTATTTATATACAATTTTTTATTTTTCCTATTTTTCGCAGAATTTTTCAAGTATCAGAAGTATGGTGAATGTTCAGATTATTACATACTGTTCTGTTTTACACAGATTCTGTTTTTGATGCATAGTTTGCTTGTTTTGATGAAACTATCGATTTATATCAGTGGATTAAGCCATGGAAAAGTTATATTAAACTAGCTATAATGCAAAAACAAAATATGAATTGGTTTGCAACAGCACTTAGAGTAGTGATTTGCTTTATTATACTAACGGATCTTACCGAGTTTTTCTGAAGTTTTGTGTGGATGAAGTGTTCGATGATCGAGAAGGTCTCGATGTGAGAAGAAGGAAGATAGGCAAGAGCTCAAGCTCGGGGATTCCCAAGGCACCCCAAGTAAATATTCAAGGATACTAAAGCGTCTAAGCTTGGGGATGCCCCGGAAGGCATCCCCTCTTTCTTCAACAAGTATCGGTATGTTTTCGGATTCATTTCGTTCATGCGATATGTGCAGTCTTGGAGCGTCTTTTGCATTTAGTTTTCACTTTTTATTTTATGCACCATGCTGGTATCAGATAGTCCTTGTATTATTTATAGAATGCTCATTGCACTTCACTTATATCTTTTGAGTATGGCTTTATAGAATGCTTCATGTGCTTCACTTATATCATTTGAAGTTTGGATTGTCTGTTTCTCTTCACATAGACAACCGCCATTTGTAGAATGCTCCTTCGCTTCACTTATATTTGTTAGAGCATGGGCATATCTTTTGTAGAAATAATTAAACTCTCTTGCTTCACTTATATCTATTTAGAGAGATGACAGGAATTGGTCATTCACATGGTTAGCCATAAAATCCTACATAAAACTTGTAGATCACTAAATATGATGTGTTTGATTCCTTGCAATAGTTTTGCGATATAAAGATGGTAATATTAGAATCATGCTAGTGGGTAGTTGTGGATTGTAGAAATACTTGTGTTGAGGTTTGTGATTCCCGTAGCATGCACGTATGGTGAACCGTTATGTAACGAAGTTGGAGCATGAGGCATTTATTGATTGTCTTCCTTATGAGTGGCGGTCGGGGACGAGCGATGGTCTTTTCCTACCAATCTATCCCGCTAGGGGCATGCGTAGTAGTGCTTTGCTTCGAGGGATAATAAACTTTTGCAATAAGTATGTGAGTTCTTTATGACTAATGTGTAACAAATTTGAAGCATGATGTGTTCTTTGATAGCTTTCCTTATGAGTGGCGGTCGGGGACGAGCGACGGTCTTTTCCTACAAATCTATCCCCCTAGGAGCATGCGCATAGTGCTTGGTTTTTGACGAATTGTAGATTTTTGCAATAAGTATGTGAGTTCTTTATGACTAATGTTGAGTCCATGGATTATACACACTCTCACCCTTCCATCATTGCTAGCCTCTTCGGTACCGTGCATTGCCCTTTCTCACCTCGAGAATTTGTGCAAACTTCGTCGGTGCATCCAAACCCCGTGATACGATACGCTCTATCACACATAAACCTCCTTATATCTTCCTCAAAACAGCCACCATACCTACCTATCATGGCATTTCCATAGCCATTCCGAGATATATTGCCATGCAACTTCCATCATCATCATATACATGAATTGAGCATTTATTGTCATATTGCTTTGCATGTAAGATATCTAGCATGATGTTTTCATGGCTTGACCGTTTTTTGATGTCATTGCTACGCTAGATCATTGCACATCCCGGTATACCGCCGGAGGCATTCATATAGAGTCATATCTTTGTTCTAGTATCGAGTTGTAATATTGAGTTGTAAGTAAATAAAAGTGTGATGATCATCATTATTAGAGCATTGTCCCAGTGAGGAAAGGATGATGGAGACTATGATTCCCCCACAAGTCGGGATGAGACTCCGGACAAAAAAAAAGAGAAAGGCCAAAAAAAGAGAAGGCCCAAAAAAAAGAAAAAAAAGAAAAAAATTGATAGAAAAGGAGAGAAGGGGAAATGTTACTATCCTTTTACCACACTTGTGCTTCAAAGTAGCACCATGTTCTTCATATAGAGAGTCTCTTGAGTTATCACTTTCATATACTAGTGGGAATTTTCATTATAGAACTTGGCTTGTATATTCCAACGATGGGCTTCCTCAAATGCCCTAGGTCTTCATGAGCAAGCAAGTTGGATGCACACCCACTTAGTTTTAGTTTGAGTTTTCATATACTTATAGCTCTTAGTGCATCCGTTGCATGGCAATCCCTACTCCTCACATTGACATCAATTGATGGGCATCTCCATAGCCCGTTGATTAGCCGCGTCGATGTGAGACTTTCTCCCCTTTTGTCTTCCCCACATAACCCCCATCATCATATTCTATTCCACACATAGTGCTATATCCATGGCTTGCGCTCATGTATTGCGTGAGGGTTTGAAAATGCCGAAGCACGTTAAAAAGTATGAACCAATTGCTCGGCTTGTCATCGGGGTTGTGCATGATTTGAATATTTTGTGTGTTGAAGATGAAGCATAGCTAGACTATATGATTTTGTAGGGATAACTTTCTTTGGCAATGTTATTTTGAAAAGACATGATTGCTTTATTGGTAGGCTTGAAGTATTATTGTTTTTATGTCAAATGATAGACTATTGCTTTGAATCACTCGTGTCTTAATATTCATGCCATAATTAGATACATGATCAAGATTATGCTAGGTAGCATTCCACATCAAAAATTATCTTTTTATCATTTACCTACTCGAGGACGAGCAGGAATTAAGCTTGGGGATGCTGATACGTCTCCGTCGTATCTATAATTTTTGATTGTTCCATGCCAATATTCTACAACTTTCATATACTTTTGGCAACTTTTTATACTATTTTTGGGACTAACATATTGATCAAGTGTCCAGTGCCAGTTCATGTTTGTTGCATGTTTATGTTTCGCAGAAACCCAATATCAAACGGAGTCCAAACGGGATAAAAATGGACGGAGAATTATTTTGGAATATTTATGATTTTTGGGAAGTAAAATCAACGCGAGACGGTGCCCGAGGGGGCCACGAGGCAGGGGGGCACGCCACAGGGGGGCAGGCGCGCCCTGGACCCTCGTGGGCACCCTGTAAGGCGGTTGACGCTCTTCTTTTGCCGCAAGAAAGCTAATTTTGTGAGAAAAATCTGGGCGGAAGATTCAACCCAATCGGAGTTACGGATCTCCGGATATAAAAGAAACAGTGAAAGGGTACCAGAAGGTAACGCAGAAACAGAGAGAGACAGAGAGACAGATCCAATCTCGGAGGGGCTCTCGCCCCTCCCACGCCATGGAGGCCAAGGACCAGAGGGGAAACCCTTCTCCCATCTAGGGAGGAGGTCAAGGAAGAAGAAGAATCTGAAGGGCCCCTCTCCCTTCCCTTCCGGTGGCGCCGGAACGCCGCCGTGGCCATCATCATCACCGCAATCTTCACCAACAACTTCACCGCCATCATCACCAACTCTTCTCCCCTCTATGCAGCGGTGTAACCTCTCTCTTAGCCGCTGTAATGTCTACTTAAATATGGTGCTCAACGCTATATATTATTTCCCAATGATGTATGGCTATCCTATGATGTTTGAGTAGATCCGTTTTGTCCTATGGGTTATTTGATGATCAAGATTGGTTTGAGTTGCATGTTTTATTATTGGTGTTGTCCCATGGTACTCTCCGTCGCGGCATAGCGTGAGGGATCCCTGCTGTAGGGTTTGCAATATGTTCATGATTTGCTTATGGTGGGTGGCGTGAGTGACAGAAGCATAGACCCGAGTAAGTAGGTTGTTTGCGTATGGGATAAAGAGGACTTGATGCTTTAATGCTATGGTTGGGTTTTACCTTAATGATCTTTAGTAGTTGCGGATGCTTGCTAGAGTTCCAATCATAAGTGCATATGATCCAAGTAGAGAAAGTATGTTAGCTTATGCCTCTCCCTCAAATAAAAATTGCAATAATGATTACCGGTCTAGTTACCGATTGCCTAGGGACAAATAACTTTCTCGTAACAAAAAGCTCTCTACTAAAACTAATTTAGTTGTGTCTTTATCTAAACAGCCCCTACTTTCTATTTATGCTCTCTTTATATTCTTGCAAACCTATCCAAAAACACCTAGAAAGTACTTCTAGTTTCATACTTGTTCTAGGTAAAGTTTAACGTTAAGCGTATGAGAGTTGTATCGGTGGTCGATAGAACTTGAGGGAATATTTGTTCTACATTTAGCTCCTCGTTGGGTTCGACACTCTTACTTATCGAAAGATGCTACAATTGATCCCCTATACTTGTGGGTTATCAGCTCCTAGGGGGATAGATTGGTAGGAAAAGACCATCGCTCGTCCCCGACCGCCACTCATAAGGAAGACAATCAGTAAATAAACCATGCCCCGACTTCGTTACGTAACGGTTCACCATATGTGCATGCTACGGGAATCACAAACTTCAACACAAGTATTTCTACAATCCACAACTACCCACTAGCATGACTCTAATATCACCATCTTTATATCACAAAATTATTGCAAGGAATCAAACATATCATATTCAGTGATCTACAAGTTTTATGTAGGATTTTATGACTAACCATGTGAATGACCAACTCCTATCAACTCTCTAAATAGATATAAGTGAAGCAAGAGAATTTAATTATTCCTACAAAAGATATGCCCATGCTCTAACAATATAAGTGAAGCAAAAGAGCATTCTACAAATGGCGGTTTTCTATGTGTAGGGAAACAGGCAATCCTAACTTCAAATAATATAATTGAAGCTCATGAAGCATTCTATAAAGCCATACTCAAAAGATATAAGTGAAGTGCAAAGAGCATTCTATAAATCAACCAAGGACTATCTCGTACCAGCATGGTGCATCAAACAAAAGTGAAAACTAAATGAAAAAAGACGCTCCAAGATTTGCACATATCACATGAACGAAACAAAGACGAAAACATACTGATACTTGATGAATCAAGATGGGATGCCTACCGGGGCATCCCCAAGCTTAGACGCTTGAGTCTCCTTGAATATTTACTTGGGGTGCCTTGGGCATCCCCAAGCTTGAGCTCTTGCCTCTCCTCCTTCTCCTCATATCGAAACCTCCTCGATCTTTGATCACTTCATCCACAAAACTCAACAGAAAGTTCGGTAAGATCTGTTAGTATAATAAAGCAAATCACTACTCCAAGTACTGTTGCAAACAAATTCATATTTTGTTTTTTGCATTGTAGCTACTGTAATATAACTTTTCCATGGCTTAATCCACTGAAAGAAATTGATAGTTTCATCAAAACAAGCAAAACAATGCATCAAAAACAGAATCTGTCTTAAACATGACAGTCTGTAGTAATCTGAACATTCACCATACCTATGTTACTCCAAAAATTCTGAAACAATCAGGAAAAATAAACAATTTGTATAGAAAGACAGTGCAAAAAGTTTCAGAACCGTTTGACATTCCAGTAAAAAGTGTAAAATCGCGCACTACAGCCGAAGTTTCTGTTTTGCACCGCACAAACCAACAAGCAATGCAAACATCCTAAAGGCAAATCTTGGCACATTATTTTTATAATACAATGGAATTGTACAAGGGGATAATTATTTTTGTTGAAAAGTTTCTATAATTAAGATTCACAAAGTTTCCTTGAGCATGAACAAAGTTCAAGGACGCCCCCCACTTTCACAATGCTCGTCTATCTCACTTTCACTTTTCTTTTTGTGAAGTTTTAAGTTCCCCTCCATATTTTTTTGTTTTTAAAATATATAAAAGCACTCAACAGAAATAAATGACTCTCTAAAACTTCCGGGTTGTCTCCCTGGCAGCGCTTTCTTTAAATCCATTAAGCTAGGCATAAAGTGCTCAAGTAACGAATCCGCCCGGATCCCAAGGTATATCAAAGCCAATTTTAATTAACAATGATTTGGCATTTAGTAGTGAGCACAAAGCATCATATATCAAGCAATGACAAAGTCTAACTCTCCTCCTATGCATTGGCATGTCATACAAGAACAATTCATGCACACCAAGTAAAGGCCAATACATAGCATAAGAAGTTTCTTGGAATTTTTTCGTGTTAGAAACATAGAGAGGCGGAGATGTAGTTCCGCTCTCATAATAATTGCAAGTAGGAGCAGCAAGAGCATGCATATTATATTCATCAAAATTATCATGTGCAACAGTAAAAGGCCACCCATCAATATAATCCTTAATAAGTGCAAACTTCTCCGATATAGTGTAGTTTGGAGAATTAAAAAATATAATAGGACTATTATGTGTGGGTGCAATAGCAACAATTTCATGTTTAACATAAGGAACAATAGCAAGTTCATCTCCATAAGCATAATTCATATTGGCATCTTGGCCACAAGAATAGTAAGCATCAAGTTCGTCAAAAATGGATATTTTAAACGAATCAACGGGATCATAGCAATTATCATGGCATTCATCCTTCGGTAAGCACTATGGGCACGAGTAGCTAATTCGTTCTTCCTCCTTTCGTTCTTCACTCTCCTCATCATCTTTTTCATCCAATGAGCTCACAGTTTCATCAATTTCTTCTTCCATAGACTCCTGCAAAATATTAGTCTTTTCTCGGAAAGCGGAGACTTTCTCAATAAATTCATCAATATCATAATTGTATTTATAATTCTCATAGCAATATTTAAGGATAGCTAAATTTTCAGGTCTATAAACTGAATCATCAAAATCTTCAAACTCTTTAAACAAAGATTCAATTTCACATGCACCCTTAAAAGCAACAAATTCTTCTATTCGTCCCACATCATAGTAATCATATATACCATTAGCATAAGAAGCTAAGGTTTCATTATCATTAAATTTGCATGAAAAGGGAAGGTGTGGAGCCTTCATCCTAGAGCAACAAGTATAATCATATCTCAAGCATAGTTGTCGAGCATACCAATGCAACATATGTAATAGTTTCCCTTTTTGAGTCAAGCGATAATCCCTAAAGTATTCACGTTGATCCAACGTGTCTCCCATTACATAATTGAATGGGGTTTTCTCAGGATTATTAAAGTAGTGCATAATATCTTTCACATAATGAGCATCGAGGGTTTTAGGAGGTTCCCCATCTCCATGAGTAGCAAGTAAACCTAATTTTTTTGGTATTTAGTGTTCCATATCCATAACTAAAGATAGAGAACAACTTAGAACAGCAAATAAAAACTACTTAGTGATAAAGCAAACAAGCACACATGAGAATATTCACCCCACGCTATTGCTCCCCGACAACGGAGCCAGAAAAAGGTCTTGATTACCCACAAGTATAGGGGATCAATTGTAGCCTCTTTCGATAAGTAAGAGTATCGAACCTAACGAGGAGCTAAAGGTAGAACAAATATTCCCTCAAGTTCTATCGACCACCGATACAACTCTACGCACGCTTAACATTCGCTTTACCTAGAACAAGTATGAAACTAGAAGTACTTTGTAGGTGTTGTTGGATAGGTTTGCAAGATAATAAAGAGAACGTAAATAAAAAGTAGAGGCTATTTAGATAAAGACACAACTAAGTTAGTTTTAGTAGAGAGCTTTTTGTCACGACAAAGTTATTTATCCCTAGGCAATCGATAACTAGACATGTCATCATTATTGCAATTTTATATGAGGGAGAGGTATAAGCTAACATACTTTCTCTTCTTGGATCATATGCACTTATGATTGGAACTCTAGCAAGCATCCACAAGTACTAAAGATCATTAAGGTAAAACTCAACCATAGCATTAAAGTATCAAGTCCTGTTTATTCCCATACGCAAACAACCTACTTACTCGGGTATGTGCTTCTGTCACTCACGCCACCCACCATAAGCAAATCATGAACATATTGCAAACCCTATAGCGGGGATCCCACACGCTTGCGCTACACGGAGAGAACCATAGGACAACACCAATAATAAAACATGCAAATCAAACCAATCACGATCATCAATTAACCCATAGGACAAAACGAATCTACTCAAACATCATAGGATAGCCATACATCATTGCGAAATAATATATAGCGTTGAGCACCATGTTTAAGTAGAAATTATAGCGGGTAAAAGAGGGGTTACACCGCTACATAGAGGGGCAAGAGTTGGTGATGACGACGGTGAAGTTGTTGGTGTAGATTGCGGTGACGATGATGGCCCCGACGGCGTTCCGGCGCCACCGGGAGAGAGGGGGAGAGAGCCCCCTTCTTCTTATTCTTCTTCTTCTTCTTCCTTGACCTTCCCCATAGATGGTAGAAGGGTTTCCCCTATGGTCCTTGGCTTCCATGGCGGCAGAGGGGCAGGAGCCCCTCCGAGATTGGATCTCTCTCTCTCTCTCTCTCTCTCTCTCTCTCTCTCTGTGTGTGTGTGTGTGTGTGTGTGTGTGTTTCTTTCTGTTTCTGCGCTCCCTGATTCTGCCCTTTCACCATTTCTTAAATTTCGTGAGATCCGTAACACCGATTGGGCTGAAATTTGGACACGATTTTTATTTGGATATCGGCTTTTTGCGGCGAAAGAAGGGCACCAACCGCCTTACGGAGTGGCTAAGAGGGCCCAGGGCGCGCCCTACCCCCTAGGGAGCGCCCCTCACCCTCGTGGGCGCCTCGGGCATAGTTTCGCGTTGATTCCACTTCTCAAAATTCACATATGTTCCAAAAAATCTCCGTAAGTTTTTATCCCGTTTGGACTCTGTTTGATATGGATTTTCTGCGAAACAAGAAACATGCAACAAATAGGAACTGGCACTGGGCACTGGATCAATATGTTAGTCCCAAAAATAGTATAAAAAGTTGCCAATAGTATGTAAAAGTTGTAGAATATTGGCATGAAACAATGAAAATTATAGATACGACGGAGACGTATCAGTACCCAACAGTTTCCTTTGGGTATCCTATGAAGACGCATTTCTCCGATTTGGGTTCAAGCTTATCAGGTTGAAACTTTTTCACATAAGTATCACAGCCCCAAACTTTAAGAGACGACTGCTACGTCTTGAGCTTGCGTTGATTTTCCTCGAAGAGGAGAGGGTGATGCAGCAAAGTGTAGCATAAGTATTTCCCTCAGTTTTGAGAACCAAGGTATCAATCCAGTAGGAGGCTCCTCAAAAGTCCCACGCACCTACACAAACAAACCGAGAACTCGCAACCAACGCATAATAAAGGGGTTGTCAATCTCTTCACGGCCACTTGCGAAAGTGAGATCTAATAAAGATAGTATGATAAGATAAATATATTTTTGGTATTTTATGATATAGATGCAAAAAGTAAAGATGCAAATAAAAGTAGATTGAAAGCAAATATGATAAGAAATAGACCCGGGGGCCATAGGTTTCACTAGAGGCTTCTCTCGAGATAGCATAAGTATTACAGTGGGTGAACAAATTACTGTCGAGCAATTGATAGAAAAGCGCATAGTTATGAGATTATCTAGGAATGATCATGTATATAGGCATCACGTCCATAAAAAGTAGACCGACTCACCTGCATCTACTACTATTACTCCACACATGGACCGCTATCCAAAGATGCAGCTAGAGTATTAAGTTCATAAGAACAGAGTAACGCATTAAGAAAGATGACATGATGTAGAGGGATAAACTCATGCAATATGATATAAACCCCATCTTGTTATCCTCGATGGCAACAATACAATACGTGCCTTGCAACCCTTTACATCCTGGGTAAGAACACCGCAAGATTGAACCCAAAGCTAAGCACTTCTCCCATGGCAAGAAAGATCAATCTAGTAGGCCAAACTTAACCGATAATTCGAAGAGACTTGCAAAGATAACTCAATCATACATAAAAGAATTCAGAGGAGTTTCAAATATTATTCATAGATAAACTTGATCATAAACCCACAATTCATCGGATCTCGACAAACACACCGCAAAAAGAGATTACATCGAATAGATCTCCACAAGAGAGGGGGAGAACATTGTATTGAGATCCAAAAAGAGAGAAGAATCCATCTAGATAATAACTATGGACCCGTAGGTCTGTTGTAAACTACTCACAACTCAAAGGATGTTGATGTAGATGCCCCCCGTGCTTGATTCCCCCTCCGGCAGAGTGCCGGCGAAGGCCCCAAGATGGGATCTCGCGAATACAGAAGGTTACGGTGGTGGAAATTGTGTTTCGTAGTGCCCATGGATATTTTCGGGGTACGTAGGTATATATAGGACGAAGAAGTACGTCGGTGGCCGCCCGAGGGGCCCACGAGACAGGGGGCGCACCCTATAGGGGGGCACCCTCCTATCTCGTGGAGGCTCCGGTTGCTTCTTGACTTGCACTCCAAGTTCTCTGGATCACGTTCGATGAGAAAATCACGTTCCCGAAGGTTTCATTCCGTTTGGACTCCGTTTGATATTCCTTTTCTTTGAAATACTGAAATAGGCAAAAAACAACAATTCTGGGTTGGGCCTCCGGTTAATAGGTTAGTCCCAAAAGTAATATAAAAGTGGAAAATAAAGCCCAATAAAGCCTAAAACAGTAGATAAAGTAGCATGAAGCAATCAAAAATTATAGATACGTTGGCGACGTATCAACGACAACTTAGGTTTCTTGCCAAACCACAGTTCATACGGTGTCATCTCAATGGATTTAGATGGTGCCCTATTTAACGTGAATGCAGCTGTCTCTAATGCATAACCCCAAAACGATAGTGGTAAGTCGGTAAGAGACATCATAAATCGCACCATATCTAATAAAGTACGGTTACGATGTTCGGACACACCATTATGCTATGGTGTTCCAGGTGGCATGAGTTTGTGAAACTATTCCACATTGTTTTAATTGAATGCCAAACTCGTAACTCAAATATTCGCCTCCACGATCAGATCGTAGAAACTTTATTTTCTTGTTACGATGATTCTCCACTTCACTCTGAAATTCTTTGAACTTTTCAAATGTTTCGGACTTATATTTCATTAAGTAGATATACATATCTGCTCAAATCATCTGTGAAGGTCAGAAAAGCATGGTGCACTAAACTATCAAGTAGTCATCATACCGAGCTTGTCAAACATTCATAACGTCTGCATCTGCTCCTGCAATAGTTCTGTCACCTAGCGGCGCATCAAGGACATAATTCTTCTATGCAGCAATGAGGATAATCCTCAGATCACGGACCTAGTCCGCATCATTGCTACTATCACCTTTCAGCTTAGTTTTATCTTGGAACATATAATAAATTAAACGAGGAAGCTATACGCGAGCTATTGATCTAGAACATAGATATGCAAATACTATCAAGACTAAGTTCATGATAAATTTAGGTTCAATTAATCATATTACTTAAGAACTCCCACTTAGATAGACATCCCTCATGTCATGTAAATGATCACATGATCCATATCAACTAAACCATGTCCGATCATCACGTGAGATGGAGTAGTTTTCAATGGTGAACATCACTATGTTGATCATATCTACTATATGATTCACGCTGGACCTTTCAATCTCAGTGTTCCGAGGCCATATCTGCATATGCTAGGCTTGTCAAGTTTAACCCGAGTATTCTGCGTGTGCAAAACTGGCTTGCACCCATTGTATGTGAACATAGAGCTTATCACACCCGATCATCACCTGATGTCTCGTCACGACGAACTGTAGCAATGGTGCATACTCAGGGAGAACACTTATACCTTGAAATTTAGTGAGAGATCATCTTATGATGCTACCGCCGTACTAAGCAAAATAAGATGCATAAAGGATAAACATCACATGAAATCAAAATAAGTGATATGATATGGCCATCATCATCTTGTGCCTTTGATCTCCATCTCTAAAGCACCGTTCTGATCACCATCATCACCGGCTTGACACCTTGATCTCCATCGTAGCATCGTTGTCGTCTCGCCAACTATTGCTTCTACGACTATCGCTACCGCTTAGTGATAAAGTAAAGCAATTACATGGCGATTGCTTTTCGTACAATAAAGCGACAACCATAAGGCTCCGGCCAGTTGACGATAACTTTTACAAAACATGATCATCTCATACAACAATTTATATATCATCACGTCTTGACCATATCACATCACAACATGCCCTGCAAAAACAAGTTAGACGTCCTCTACTTTGTTGTTGCAAGTTTTACGTGGCTGCTACGGGCTTCTAGCAAGCACAGTTCTTACCTATGCATCAAAACCACAATGATTTTTCGTAAAGTGTGCTATTTCAACCTTCAACAAGGACCGGGCGTAGTCGAACTCGATTCAACTAAAGTTGGAGAAGCAGACACCCGCCAGCCACCTTTGTGCGAAGCACATCGGTAGAACTAGTCTCATGAACGCGGTCATGTAATGTCGGTCCGGGCCGCTTCATCCAACAATACCGCTGAATCAAAGTAAGGCGTTGCTGGTAAGCAGTATGACTATTATCGCCCACAACTCATTGTGTTCTACTCGTGCATATAGCATCTACGCATAGACCTGGCTCGGATGCCACTGTTGGGGAACGTAGTATTTCAAAAAAAAAATCCTACGATCACGCAAGATCTATCTAGGAGAAGCATAGCAGCGAGCGGGGAGAGTGTGTCCACGTACCCTCGTAGACCGAAAGTAGAAGCGTAGTAACGCGGTTGATGTAGTCGAACGTCTTCACGATCCAACCGATCCAAGTACCGAACGTACGTCACCTCCGTGTTCAGCACACGTTCAGCACAATGACGTCCCTCGAGCTCTTGATCCAGTTGAGGACGAGTGAGAGCTCCGTCAGCACGACGGCGTGGCGACTGTGATGATGAAGTTACCGGCAAGGGCTTCGCCTAAGCACTACGACGATATGACCGAGGTGTTAACTGTGGAGGGGGGCGCCGCACATGGCTAGGAACAATTGATGTGTGTTCTAGGGGTGCCCTCCCCATGTATATAAAGGAGGGAGAGGGAGGGAGGCAGCCTAGGGCGCGCCCAAGTAGGAGGAATCCTACTTGGGCCCCTAGTCCAATTCGGCCCCCCTACCATATTTGGACAAGGGGGAAAGGAAGGAAGGGGAGGGAAAGGAAGTAGGAGTCCTGCTTCATACTTTCCTTTTCCTCCTCTCCTTTTCCTTTCTCCCCACGTGGCTGGCCCTATGGGGGCGCACCGCCCCTTGTGGGCTGGTGTGTTTCCTTACTTGGCCCATTAAGCCCATATCTTTGCCGGGGGTTGCCCGGAACCCCTTCGGGTGACCCGGTATCACCCGGAACACTTCCGGTGTCCAAATACCATCGTCCTATATATGAATCTTTACCTCTCGACCATTTCGAGACTCCTCTTCATGTCTGTGATCTCATCCGGGACTCCGAACAAACTTCGGTCATCAAATCACATAACTCATAATACACATCGTCATCGAACGTTAAGCGTGCGGACCCTACGGGTTCGAGAACTATGTAGACATGACCGAGACACATCTCCGGCCAATAACCAATAGCGGAACCTGGATGCTCATATTGGCTCCTACATATTCTTCGAAGATCTTTATCGGTCAAACCGCATAACAACATACGTCATTCCCTTTGTCATCGATATGTTACTTACCCGAGATTCGATCGTCGGTACTTACCCGAGATTCGATCGTCGGTATCATCATACCTAGTTCAATCTCGTTACCGACAAGTATCTGTACTCGCTCCGTAATGCATCATCCCGCAACTAACTCATTAATCACATTGCTTGCAAGGCTTATAGTGATGTGCATTAGCGAGAGGGCCCAGAGATGCCTCTCCGATACACGGAGTGACAAATCCTAATCTCGATCTATGCCAACCCAACAAACACCTTCAGAGACACCTATAGAGCATCTTTATAATCACCCAGTTACGTTGTGACGTTTGATAGCACATAAGGTGTTCCTCCGGTATTCGGGAGTTGCATAATCTCATAGTCAGAGGAACATGTATAAGTCATGAAGAAAGCAATAGCAATAAAACTCAACGATCATAATGCTAAGATAACGGACCCATCACATCATTCTCTAATGATGTGACCCCGTTCATCAAATGACAACACATGTCTATGGTCAGGAAACTTAACCATTTTTTTATTAACGAGCTAGTCTAGTAGAGGCATACTAGGGACACTTTGTTTTGTCTATGTATTCACACATGTATCAAATTTTCGGTTAATACAATTCTAGCATGAATAATAAACATTTATCATGATATAAGGAAATAAAATGATAACTTTATTGTTGCCTCTAGGGCATATTTCCTTCATCAACCTATGTGCCTAGATTACCCTAGTGTCACCTGGAAATCCGCAAGTTGATTACCAAAACATATATCAAGTGACTCAATAGAATACCCCATTATCACCACGGGTATCCACATGCAAGACATACATCAAGTGATCTCAAATCCAATATTCAATCCTATAATAATGAAACCTCAAAGGGCAAGACTCAATTCATCACAACAAAGATAGAGAGGGAAGAACACCATATGATTCATCTATATTAACAAAGCCCATGGTGCATCAACACTGTGCCCTATCAAGAACATGAGAGAGAGAGAGAGGGAGAGAGATCAAATACATAGCTACTGGTACATACCCTCAGCCCCGGGGTGAACTAATCCCTCCTTGTCATGAAGACCGCCGGGATGATGAAGATGGCCTCCGGTGATAATTTCCCCCTTCGTTAGGGTGCCAGAAAAGGGATCCATATGAGATTTCTTCGGTACAGAGGCTTGCAGCGGTGGCGTGAAAGTTCTAGGTTTACTTTTGGGGGTTTCTGGATTTATAGAAATTTTTAGCGTAGGAATCACTCCAATCGGAGCTACGAGGGGCCCACAAGCTCGGACAACACTCCCTACCCCAGGGCGCGTGGGGTGATCTTGTGGCCGCCTCGTGGGTCTTCTGGTTCTTCCTCGAAGTTTCGGGGGTCTCTTATGTTCCAAAACAAGTCACCGTAAATTTTCGTGGCATTTGGACTTCGTTTGGTATGGGTTTTCTAGAAAACTAAAAACATGCAAAAAAACAACAAATGACACTAGGCGCTAGGTTAATAGGTTAATTTCTGAAAATCGTATAAAAGTGAACCAAAACCATATAAAATTATTGTTAACATGGCATGGATACTTCATAAACTATAGATACATTGGAGACGCATTAGCATCCCCAAGCTTAATTCCTGCCCGCCCTCGAGTAGGTAAATGATAAAGGAAACAATTTATAAAGTGTGAATGCTAACATAGTGCATAAGTTTGATCAATGATAATTTCAATCACTTTACCTAGCATCATAAACAACTCATAAAGCTCATCTATACCAATATAAAAAGACCCAAATGGGTAGATCCAAACCATCTCGACCGTCAAATCATGTTATCTAGCGGTTGAAATCGCTCCAATGTTGAGCACCAAACACGTTTAACGCTCTAATTACCCACCACTGCCATTGGTTATAAACACGTTTTGACTCAACTTTATCCCTTGAAATCTGCCATGTAATTAATATCCTACCATTCCCGCGAAAAAGTAATCGATATCTTACCAAATACCAACGTGCAACAGATATATCTTACCTAATATAACGTGCAACTAATATTATACCTAATATAAACGTGCATTGCACGTACATTATTACTAGTCATGACAAAGTTGCAACCAATTCACATGATATGGTTCAAACAATGCATTCTCTTAAAACTTAACAACCTATATCCTTCGCCGCCAAACAATTACAATTCATATTATTTTCAAAAACATATAAGTAAGAGCTCCACATACTCAATTATCATATAGTCTTCTATGATTGCTACTACTCAAAGCATATTTTTAGAACTCCCAACTTACTTATTATAAAGATAATTTTCAACAATAATAATACATGATCAAATATATTTGACTGGATATATGTGTCTGGATCTTTCCCCACCACATGATGCTTGGAAAGTGGAAAATAATTGAGCTTGGAATAAGAAGTTGACTCAACATGAAAAGTAAATAGATATGCCTTCGCAGAGGGAAGCATGGATTTGCTAATATGCCAGAGCTCATTGCTTAAAACAGAGATAATTTCATTTGAGAGGTGTACTTTTCCTATCAACGGTTTAATGATAAAGTTTTCAATATCTTTCATGCTAAGCACATTAATGGTGGTTCCCATAATGAAAAAAGTTTTACTCCCCCACAACCATACAAATACAAGCCATGTCTAGCCAAATCCACGGTTGACCTCCAATCAGTCAACTTTCCAGGGGGAGTTTTGTTTTTATTTTTATTTTTCTATTAAGTTAAGCAGGACTGGGCATCCCATTCACCAGCCTCTCTCAAATTTGACAAGTGAATAAACTTGTCAGTGAGTAAAACACACTTAGCATTGGAAGATATTGACTACCTCATCGCTTCATGAGTGGTACAGGCTGAATAAACTACCAAACATAAATACTTAGAGTGGATGGCTAATGGGCTGAGGCTTACGGGATTTAGGATACCACCATCCCTCGGACTGGTCGAAAAATAGCTAAACATGCCTGGGTCACGACTTAGCTGGCTTGGGGGAACTGCGCCATCTCGCTGACGTTTGGGCCCATGGAGAAGAGAGGTAGATCTCGGGACGAGCCAACTGAGACATTGAAATGGGTCCGGCCATTTGAACGGAGGTCACAGTCACCCGTGATTATCGCGCATACGCCGACGAGAGGTCAAGGCTGCTCTAGCAATGGATTTCTCCGGCTACATCCCACCATTTTGGGTGCCCTGGATATGCACGTGCTCATGGAAGTGATGCATAGATCGTAGGATAGGGCCCAAAATCAGGAGAGGACGATTTCGATAGAGACTTCAACTCGAGGAACTAGACTCTGGGGAGCTCTCTGGAAATGGCACTGGAAGGCTTGCTCTGTTCCTTGTGAAGAGGGGGATCGGCGCGCACCCAATCACATCGTAGCAAACAAAGAGGTCTCGGGTTGCCGTGCATTGGTCGAAATTTACCAGAAGGAGGCAGACCTTGCTACTACCATGGAGGGAGAGGGACAAGGTTTCAGGTATCAAATGAGCATTTCTTAAAATAGGAAAATATTATTTTCCAAACTCAAATCGAGCCAAGAAATTTACTGGATAACAATGTGAGCACAAAGATCATGTCCACCAAGTTTCATGATTGTTGGATACATGGAAAGATATCTTGGGATTTATGATCCAATAATGGTTGTAAATGGAATGTTGAATTTAGAGGGACATTTCACAATGTCATGGCAATACTTTTGTAGAAGTGCACTTTGATATATATCTTGGAGGCTTTGATAATATTTGGAGAATCTTAGGATCAAAAGAAATGAAGTGTCCTTTAAAATGGCCAGATATATAATTCAGGGTTTTCAACATTTGGATTTAGGTTAAAGATGAACCCTAAGAAAAATACTTGGTATCAAAATGGTTTTTGAGCAAGCTTTTGGTCCCAGGGGAGAGAGCTTGCTAAATCATCAAGGTCATTCACTAAAGATCCAAAGAAAATCCATGAACTCAAATATGAAAAGAAGGAAGGTAAAATCACATGCCAAATTTCATCAGATGATGTTTGGCCCAGGACACGACTACACAATTGGGTCTCTCATCCATTGTTGGGGTGTGATCGAAGACACGGTGTGGTGGGGAGGATCAGGAGACTAGGGGGCTAAGTCTTTTGTTTGCATCATTGCTACTAAGAGCTTGATGGACATGAGAAGTGGAAAAGATGTAACTATGAGACACCACTGAAGACGCAAAGGCTAAACACTAATGTTGTTGATGGCGATGACTTGGTAGAGAACCCATCCACTCCTTATGTCCGATCGGATGGTGGAAAATTGCAAAGCAAACCAAGAAGAATAGTGGTGTCGGCGATGAAGGCAATAGCTATGATGGTGTCGACGTGGATGATGGGATTGCATGAGGCCCATGCTACGACAACTTTAAGTCCACCATGTGTTGGTGGTTCTTTTGGAATGAACTAGTTCGGTGCCTTTTGGCACAAACTATGGTTGCATTTGATGGATTGGATGAACTTTATAAGCCCTAGTTCAATTACGATATGGTGTATTTGAAGTGTTTACGTTTTGAAAATGTGATGATTTTGTTTCAATTGTTTCACCAAAGGTTTGGAAGAATTGACGAACCAAAATTTATAGGGGTTCAAACTATAGGGGATCCCGAGCAGAAGTTTGATACCTTAATATTTTTGAATTTTTGAGACAGGAAGAGGGTTTGAGGGGTTAAGTTTAGGGTCTTTCCTAGAGATGCCCTTAGCAGCTTCAAACACTCACATGCTAAAATTGTACGCCAAGAAGAATTGTATCCTTTCCCATGATTTCCTATATTTTTAGGTGCACTCCCTTAATTAGGATATCTTTTTTTTACAGAAGAAACTTCTGATCTATTCATCAACTGCTAAGGTAGAACAAAGAGTTACATATCCAAATTCGTTGACCACCTAGCGACGGCTACAAACACTAGAGCGAGCTGAAGACACTGCCGTCATCACCCCTCCCTCACCGGAGCCGGACAAACCTTGTTAGAGTAGATGGTTGGGAAGTCATCGTGCTAAGGCCCCATAGAACCAGGGCACCAGAACAAGAACCGCCACCGATGAAGAGAAGCGTAGATCAGAGGGATTCAACCTACAGACATGCGAACGTAGACTGAATCCACATGGATCCATCGACAACAAAATGCCAACTGGATCCTGCCGTAGACAGACCTCCACACGCCCTCCGATGATGCTAGAAGCACCACCGGGATAGGGGCTAGGCAGGGAAAATCTCATTCCATCTTCAGAGAGCCACCCCGTCTCACCTTTCCTAGCAGGACACAAACCCTAACAAAACTCAAGAAGACATAAAAAAACAGAGCCCTTCCACCGACAAGGGCCGGGATCCAGTGTGTCTCCATGGCCTTAAGGCCACATGAGACGAGGCAGAACGGCGGCAGCGTCGGCTGGAGGCGAAAAACCCTGGCGCTGGGTGTCCCTAGGAAGGGGCAAAGGGGCGATGCCTTTCTAGACGCTGGCGCTGATGGAAATTACCACGGCACTTGTTCTCAATTACTACCTTCGTTTCAGTTTACAAGTCCTACGCGTATACATAGATTGCCAATTTTATCATCCTAATATAAACTATATAACATAAAAATTATACCTTTTGAAAGTAGAAACTCCGAAATTTATGTTGGTACATTTTTTGTAGTATATGACTTGTATTAAGTTGGTCAAATTAACGATTTAGGGATACGCGCACGCCCTGTAAACTGAGAGAGAGGTAGTACTAGGATATCTAACAACCCACAAATCTCAACTACACAAATCGACAAATCTAGTCCATTTATTGATCATATTCATAATGCTTACATATAGCTTAGCATCTTTAGTACTCACATACAAAAATTGTACACCAAGCAGAATCTACAAATTACTCCCGAGGGAGTACTTTGCATGCTTTTCTAAGAGAAAAAGAAGGATCACTTTGCATGCTTGAGGTTTGCATCGGACAGCATGCCTTCGATGGCGGCCTTCCAGACCTTGCAGTGCGTCTGGTCCTCCAGCAGTAGCCGCACCGTCCCCGCCGACGTGCTCAGTGCTACAGCGAAGCACCTCCGGCCGTCGACCACCGCCTCGCCGCCGCCGCCCGTCGACACCCCGAGTAGCTCGTCTGGACCACGACAAAACGCGCCACAGAAAAGAAACCGCGTCAGTAAGGCAGCCAGACACGTAGAGGAGACGAATCATCGTCGACTTGCCGATGTCTCAGTGTGTGCAAGTGGCCGGAGTCCGGAGCGCGACGTGCCGCCACGGCTGGACCACGCAAAATCCATGCATGGCGACGACGAGACAAGACCTAGCTATCCTGGAGGGGAACATTTCAGGTTGTGCGTGTAGGGGACCGTACGGTGCGAGGCGACAATCGGCGCGT
This sequence comes from Aegilops bicornis, assembly GCA_021605145.1. Lineage (NCBI taxonomy): Eukaryota > Viridiplantae > Streptophyta > Magnoliopsida > Poales > Poaceae > Aegilops > Aegilops bicornis. The sequence continues at coordinate 422,600,166 of CM038669.1, read as the reverse complement.
GCGCGCAGGTGGAGCGAGGGGAAGACGACGGCGAGCGCGCGTGGTGCGGTCATGACTTATGCGTGCATGGCGAGGCAACAACAAGACGACGACGAGCATCGCATGCTGCTTTTTCAAAGTAGAGACAGTTCAAAGGGACGGGCTGCGCGTTTGTGTGGTGCGTATGCGTGCTGATGATCAGTTGATGCGTGCGTAATTAATCACCAAGGAAAATTGATATCTTACGGTCGTCATAGGTGGCGAAGGCGCCGCGCAGCCGCTTCGTCCCCAGCCTCAGCGCCACCGCGCCGCCGCCGCGCCGGGGGAAGACGGATACCGTCCTCACCCGTACCTTCCCTGCAAACCAATGGCGGGTCTTAACACTTGCAGCAATGGCGGCCGAGACGCGTCAATAGTCAATACTGCATGCTCTTACCGCAGGGTAGGCAGACCCTGAGGGCGATGCCTTTCTGGATGCTGGCGCTGATGCTCATGGCCATCGCGTTGGCGTTGGCGTTGCCATTGGCGCCGGTGCTGATCCCTCTGACGTCCGCGGCCCTGAGCTTGAGCGCGGCAGCGCCCCGGAGGCACGTCGCGGCGGTGGCGGTCAGCGTGAGGAGCTCAGCGGGGGAGCGGCTCTCGAGGCCGGTCTTCACGGCGGAGGTCACGCGGGGCCGGTTGGCGCCGGCGGACTCGGCGGCCTCCGCGCAGACGGTGGCCACCAGCGCGGCGGCCGACGCGAGCACGGCGCCCAGCTTCTTGTCCCCTCGCAGGTCGCACGCCGACACGACGCCGGCGATGGCCGCAGCGAGCTGGGCCACCGAGACGGCCGCGTGGGCCTGCGCCGAGTGCAGCCGGAGCTCGTCCCGCCGCCGCCGCCTCCGGCTCCCGGTGATGGAGACGTTGTCCAGGAAGTAGCCGCGCAGGAGCGCCTTCATCTGTCCAACGTTGAGCTGCCAAAACATCCACTGTTGTCAAATCCGACAATATGCTAACTGAGTAACTGTGCTAGTAGTAGGAGTACTTCCACACGTACTACTATCACAGTATCACTTCACTGCTCTGCACTTAACCAGCTGGAGTACTATACCCTTCCTTTTTCTGCTTATTAATTGAAGTGTCCTTTTTTCTTGCACAATTAAGAAACGACAGTTCTTGTTAAGGACGGTCTAACTGTACGATCTCTAAAACGACAAGTAAGAAAGATCAGAGGCGCCACGGCGTGCGTACGTCCTAATATCCTACACTGTTTGGCAGTGTTGATACAGTGTATAATCTACACTATTTGGCTGTTTGTTATACTACTATGTGGCCATGTTAGTATTGTCGTTGTGCTTAATTAATTCCTTGTGCTGCTGTTCTTAGTTTCTTACCCATATAGGCTGGTTCAGCTTAGTCTTGCGCTGCTTGGAGCCAGGCTTCCCACTGGCCAGAACTCTCTGCCAGATAAACCAAGAAAAGGTTAAAAATCGATCATCACAGGGAAGATCACAAGATGTCTTCCTAAAAATGTAACAACAACTCACTGACTCACCCACGTCTGAATCTGATTGAACAATTGGCTTTTACTGCCATCGATTCGAACCGCATCGAGTTCTTTGTCTCCCTGTTCATCTTCCTTCGTCTCGCCTTCTTCATGATGGTCTTGTGCTGATACTCCTAGGCACTGTTTGGTAGAAAACCAGCAGTCAGAAGGTGGTATTTTAATGAACACTCATAATCTACACATGAGAAATGCAATAGAAAGTAGTATTCCCTCGGTCCGGAATTAACTGTCACTGAAATGAGCACTCAGTTTTTTTTTTTGCGGGAAAAATGAGCACTCAGTTTAGTGACAGTTAATTCCGGACGGAGGTCGTACATGCTAATATATTATTACAACTGTTTGTTTTTCGGTACACATCTTTTAGAAATTTTCTGGATCTTATGAAAGGAGAGTACGCGAACCGAGTAGTATGAATGCACTGTGTCCCAGTGAGTTGCAAAGTACAATGAAATGACCTCATGCTAGATTATCAATGTTAGCCGCCTTTGTTGTTTAATGGAATGGGAGGTGTGGTCCATGTAAACATACACTGGGGGTGAGTATTTGGAAGAGATCCGAGGAGGAGGGGTTCCATGTCCGAGAGAGGAACTCCATCGCCTGCTCAGGGATCACGGGGATCTCTTCGCCTTTCGGGCGCCGCATCGACGACTTTTCCTTGCGACGGATGCCCGCCTTCTGCGCATCGATCTGCGTGTTCTCTGCCTGCTTGCACATTCAGCACATGATCACTGAGATGGTTAGTCACTGGCTAAGAAATCAGAACATGCTGATAGAGATGCAGTAATAGTGTTGCTCAAACATGTAGGGCACCATGCTGACTACAAAAATAAAGATGATCCTTTTTTCTGAATCCTGTCCTAAGATGCAGTTTGTGCCAAAGACACAAACAGTGCATAAGATTTGTATGATTTATATTATAATAGGATTAGGCCACACATCTATGCATATTATATACTGTATAAAGCTAACAAAAAGTTTATCTTATGAGAATTGAGAAGAGTACGAAGTAAGCAGGAAAGTTTCATCACCATTTGACAGGACAAGGAGTGGCATCTCTGGAAGGGGGCCGTCCCAAACTCCACTCCTCTCCTGAAATGCTCCATCTTATCGCCCACGTCAAAAGGACTTCACCTAAATATTTAGCAGAATTTAGTTGATCAATGAGGATGGAGTAATGAGAGCTCAAAGATCATGCCTATTTATAGTCAGGGCCAAGTTCTTGTCGTCCACTAAATGTGATATCAAGATCCTACCAACAGTATAACCCCTTCACAGTATCACGATTCGTCGTTCTCGCTATGGACAATTTGCTAGAGAACAGGCACTAAAGAACAGCTGCAATTATTAGATTATAAAAAGCATTGCCTAATTGACACTGTAGGCAGAGAATTATTGGAGAGCCAAGTTTCAGTTGAGACAATCTGTTTTTCCATGCTAAATCATTGAGATAATCTACATGGTTATCTATCTGATTAACACTTGCAACATTTCCATGAGCAGTACCTTAACACTGGAACTGGCCTTAGTGGCCTAGTAGTCCACAATAAGTACGAAACATCATATATATGGTAAACAACAAAATAAGATTAGGAGAGACTAATTTTGGTTTAAATGGTGGATACTTCAGAGGATTTAGGTAAGGATTTTACAAGAAGGAAAATAAGGTGAGGAAGAACTGTAGTAGTAGTAGCAGTAAGCAATGAACATGAAGCTTAGCCTGAAGGTAAGGGCTTTAGAGAAGGAAGGCTTACCTTACTAGGAAGCCCTGGATGCACCGATGTTGTGACACCTGCATTGGTTCAAGTATTTATATCACAACCACAACCTAAAAAGGTAGTCGCAAACGGCGATCGCACTGCATTAGCAGTAAGTAAGAGTAATCTAGTATTATGACTGCCAGCCCCACAGGATCCATCTTGCTCTTATTATACACCCTGAAACCGCCTCGTTTCGACGTCCGGTTGGGCCGATCTTTCTCCATCCAGGATCTCTGCTGCTCGAGCAGAGTAGTAAACTGCAAAAAAGGGGCAGATTCGCATGCTTCTTGTGGAATGGATCTCTAAAGACTGGCCAACTAGGCCTGAACTGATGTGGATTAGACCGGGGAGATGGTCCTCCTAATAGGTAATGGCAATTTGGCATGGTTTATCATTGCCACTTATGGTATGTGCGAATGGAAAATGCGCGGTGCTGTACCGCGTGCTTCGTTAAAAAGGGAGGTATTTTGGTGTATGTGTGTGTCACAATGCAAATTATGCAATGGATGGTAGTCAGGCAATCTGCTCTGCCGACGAAGAGAGATCTGCAAGTTTAAATTCATGATTGTGACGCCGAACGAAAGGGAGGATTACCACTGATTTGAGATGATCATCCATAACGAAAGCTTGCGCCTAAAGCAACTCTCTAGTGCTTTACAGTGTAGTGATGGGATATAGTCTCTTTACAGTGTAGTGATGGGATATAATCTATGGTTTCCACAGGTGTGAACAATGTACTACTGTCAATGTGTTGGGCGATGCGGGGTTCTTGTTAGTTTAAAAGTGCTACTCATTGTAGCTGGTGACAAGTGTTGAGCATTTGGCTACCCAGACAAGAAGGGCGAAATCTTACTATTCTTCTTTCATTCCCAAAGACTGCAGTACTAATGTACCACACATGTGAGTGGCATTCGTGCATGACCAGCTGAACTAAGAAGGTGATCACTAATCAGGTCATCAGATAGCACATACTACGAACAGAACCATATGGATCGGATCAGTGACGGGTGGATTCGCCTCCCCTAATCGACGCGCAGGCGCATCGTCGCTGCGCTTCTGATATAGGCCAGCAGATATCTGCTCCCAAATTGACGCAGCAAATTGTACTACAGAGTTGTCCAAGACGAGAAATAATAGGCACTGACCTGACCTTTGCTGGCTCCTGCCTGTAAGTGCCGTTTGAGCCTGTTGGGAAATTTCGCTTCTTGTGCTGAGGCTGAGCCTTGAGATGAGATCACCCTTCACACCCACGCAACGACTAGCAGCCTGATTGTAGTTCGTGAGCCGATGCTTGTGATCACTAATTGCCGTCGTAATCCCGGAATTGAAGGCACGGATTCGTGTAGCCGTTGAGAGAAAGAGTCGGGAGCTGGGCCCACCAGAAATGGTCCACAGGGTCCAGAAAAATGTAATAAAACAACAAAATTCAGTTCGTCTCTAGCGGAATACCCCTGTTTGACGCATGACGCGGATTTGGGCCGGCCCATTTAGCAGCTCCTGCTACTCCGGTTTTAGGAACATTCTAGAACATTATGTGTTGGCTTTTTCTTTCTTCGGTTGTTTTTCTCTGCCGGTTTTGTCAGGTTCTTTTTTCCCTTGAAAAAATTGTTCATGTTTACAAAAAGTCTTTATAAATTTCAAAATATATTGGAATTTTCAAATCTGTTCATTTTCTATATTTTTCCGTTTTTAAAAATGTTCATATTTTTTCTAAAAAACTGTTCTAAATTTAAAAATATAATTTTTTTTAACGATTGTGTTTTTATAAAAATTCAAAATTTTCAAAACAAACCATGTTTTAAAAAATAGAACTTAAAAAAATAAGTTTTTCAAAAATGTTCTCAAAACTTCAAAAAATAGTTCACTTGTTGAAATTAATAATTTTTAGTGGTGTTTTTGGAAAGCCGAATAGACAAACTGCCGAAAGCCCAAATAATTGCAGTAGGAAAAAATATCTAACTGCTCGCTACTCTGTCAGAACTTGTTTTAGACAAACATGCAAAGTTTTATTATGTCGTCACGATGTAATTTATGCTACAACTTCTAGTGTTAATGGGCCAGTCCCGCTCACCCGCTCCTGTGCGGGAGGTCGATATTTTGACGCAACACCCGTCAGATTGTACCTCCCCTCTCTAGCAATGCCTCATTAGCATAAATTACATTTTCGGACAATGCCCAAAAAATATATTATATTTTCAGGCAAGGTTTGGTTGCATCCCAAAAGAAAGTCACAAGTCTTTGGACCAGTAAGTAAATAATGGTTGGGTCGAGCAATGTTTTTTGTGTGCGCGCTCTGGCGAATACCTCAACCAGGTTTTTTACAAGTAATATGGATCGATAAAGTTGTACTAGAACTGCGATAAGTAATATGGATCAAAGGGAGTACTTTAAATTACCGTGCTAGCTCCTCCACAGTATACTGGTATTGCCATTTTTTCAAATGATGTATTTATGTATACAGATCACCCTGATATTGATATGCTTGTGCATATCGGTGCAATTTATAGAATTGAACATACAGACGAACTGGAAACGCATATTTTTTCAACCTAAAAAATAATGCAAACAGATATGCACGCAGTGACGCAGGCATATATCATCAGTTATTTTTTTGCGAGATCAGTTGATTCCGCCCAATTATTCTTCAGAGTATGCGGTAAGAAGTACAGACGTACTACATGAGAGACAAGAAATGTTCAGGTTTTTCATGGGAGGGTGAATTTAGGCAGATGGCAGTTCAGCTTGCAGACCGCATGAGTTGCATAGCACTTTCCCTTATTGTTGCCATACAAGCAGCAGTAACACAGGTCGCATGGCCGCATCAACTGCCTCTCACATGAGAATATGTCCGGTCCATGTCCTTGACCTGCAAAATAGTTCAAGATTAAGAGCCAAATCGACCATGGCGATTCATAAGGAAGCTGCAACTTACTCTGAGCACGAGACGCGAAGCATCCGAGAAGAACTAGGACAAGCACCAGGAACTGGAAGGCCTGCTTCATGTAGTGGCTCGCCATTCGTTCACGCGCAGGTGGTTCAAGATCGTCAAATAAAATGAGAGTGCGTACTATTCAGAGGATGATTTGGGCCGCGGTTGATGTCGATGCGTATATATAGGCAGACATGCGTTATGTTTGTTGCTCCCAGTCTTATCTGATTCACCGGGGCCGTCGTAATCCCGGAATTGAAGGCACGAATTCGCGTAGCCGTTTGAAGTCACAGGGTCCAGAAATACACAAAAAATAAGTTCGTCTCTGGCGGAATACTCTATTTGACGCGGGAAACTGGGATTTGGGCCGGCCCATTTAGCAGCTCCTGCTACTCCGGTTTTAGGAACACTACTAATTGCCCGTGCAAGCCCACGTGAATGATGTTGAGCAAAAAAGGTTCCCTCTAGTTAGGGTTTACTCCTCTCGGGGCGATTCCGATCGCCGCCGTTGAGCTTCTGTGTTCCCCTGCCTCCGCCGCGATTCCCAGCCGTCTACCCTGATTAGGGGGCGCCGTGTGCGCTCGCTAGTCCCGGCGGCTTGTGGAGGGGGAGGATCTAGGGTTCCTCTGGAAGGCCCGATAGTTCTGTCGGGTTAGGGATCGAAGGTAGATGGCATCTAACGGAGCTTCAGGATCGGCTTCGATGGGGCCGGAGGTTGACGACGTGGCTACACTGATGGAAGAATTGGGACTGCGAGAAGAGGATCTCGATGACGTGGTTTTTGATGAGAAGGATGCGCCATTGGAGGCGGCTAGATGGATTGCACTCATCAAGGTGAACAGTCCCAAAACCTACAGCCAATATTGGTTTTTCAGGAACATGAGATCAGCTTGGGATCTTGCCCAACATGATCAGTTCAAGCCTTTAGAGGAAAATCTTTACACAGCTCAATTTGCTTGCTTGGGAGATTGGGAGCGTGTTACCCAGGAAGGCCCTTGGCACTTTCGAGGAGATGCGGTAATCCTTAAACCGTATGATGGATTAGCTAAACCCTCTAGCTTGACTCCATTGAGATCTGGGTGCAAATTCATGATATACCACCCCTTTTTGCTCATCTAGTTCCATCTTTGGCCGCAAAGATAGGGGAAGTATTGTTTGCCGAACCCCAGTCGCAAGATTTTGCGGGGAATTTCCATCGAGTTTGGGTGAGGATCAATGTCACCAAGCCGTTAAAGAATGCAGTCTCGATGATACGAGATGGAAGAAGGCAGATCTACAGGGTGAAATACGAGAAGCTCCCTGATTGGTGTGCGGTTTGTGGCATGTTAGGTCACCTGTTTAAAGAACATGGCACTGGCATCCACCCTCCTTCTGCTTTGATCTTCAAGGACCTGAGGGCTACTTGGGCAATGCGCACGGGACAGGGGCCTGGCGGGGGCCGTGGACGTCGCGGAGGCCGTAGAGGAGGCCGAGGTGGCCGGGGGACGAATGATCGGGATGATCACGATCTTGCTCGTGAAGGGAAGTCTGATGGGGGCACACAGGAAGATCTGCACATGCTTGATGCTGAGCATAATAGAAACAGAACACAGGTGAATGCAATGGTCAAGCCCTATGGGGCAGGACAGGGTGTGACAATGAACGGTGGAGTCTTGGCTCTACCATCGCCACAAACACCAGTGAGTCCACCTCCAAAGCAAGATCAGAAGAGGGTGAAGACGGGTGCAGTCGATGGGAAAGACGCACAAGGGAGGACTGATAACAAGATAGGTGGCAAATTACTTGAAGCAGCATCGGCGGACTCCTTCGGGGAGTACCGCCGGGCACAATGAGTCTCCTCAGCTAGAACTGTCGTGGCGCGGGCAAAGCGGCGACAGTCCGAGAGCTCCGTGAGCTAGCACGGAAATTTGCCCCTACCCTGCTTTGTATCATTGAAACGCAAATTGATAGGCATAGGGTTGAAAAACTAGCAAGTACTCTTGGTTTATGATAATGCTTTTGCTGTTAGCAGTCAAGGCCGTAGTGGTGGCCTTGGAATATTTTGGAACAATCCAATAAAAGTTGAAATTCTGGGTTACTCAGTGTATCATATTGATTGTCAAGTGGATGAACCAGATCATGATCCATGGCGAGCTTCGTGTTTCTATGGTGAAGCATGCAGACACGACTTGACACCAGACTTGGGACACGATGAAGGGGATTGCAAGTTCAAGTGCACTTCCTTGGGTTTGTTTTGGCGATTTCAACGAAGTTCTACGTCCAGAAGAACAACAAGGAATTGGAGAACGTAGTAATGCTCAAATCCAGGGTTTTCGAGATGCTTTGGACGTTTGCATGTTGGAGGACATTGGCTATCAGGGCAACTTTTGTACTTTTAAAAAAAAGGTAACGGGGGGTAGCTATACCCGGGTGCGCCTTGATCGAGCTCTTGCGTAAATGCGAATGGATGGCGCGGTTCCCTAATCTTGTGGTGAAGCACCTAACGGCCGCTTGATTCAGATCATAGCCCGATCTTGATCTTGATGGATGAAGAACAAATTAGACCACCGGCAAAACCTCCGTTTAGATACGAGGTGATGTGGGAAACACATGGTGAATGGAATGATACTATGAAACAGTTGTGGAGTGTGGACCAGCCGGCTTTGAGCCTGGATAAGCTACGGACAAAGCTAGATGAAATGGCAAAAAACCTTGGCAGATGGAATCGGGAAACTTTCGGCAGTGTTCGAAAATAAATCAAAGAGTTGTTGCATGAACTTGAGCGGCTGCGTGGTGATCCCACAAGAATTGGTCCGGCCTATCGAGAGATCAAAACCAATGAGAGGTTGGTTGAACTATATCACCGCGAAGAGCTTATGTGGAGGCAGCGATCCAGATTGGGGTGGCTAGCTTCGGGTGATAAAAATACTAGATTCTTCCATCTTCGAGCGAGCAAGAGGAGGAAGAAAAATATGATAAAGGCACTTGTAAATACGCTTGGGGTGACTGTTGAGGACCCGGCTGAACTTCGGGTTATGGTGACAGAGTTTTACCAGACCCTTTATATACCTCTGAGGGGGTAACAAACATGGAACAGGTCCTTCGACATGTGCCCACGAAGGTGACATAGAATATGAATGATATGTTGATGGCTTCATACACAAAGGAGGAGGTCAAGACAGCATTGTTTCAGATGGGACCGACCAAGGCGCCAGGGCCTGATGGTTTCCCAGCACACTTCTATCAGAGACACTGGGAGATTTGTGGAGATGAGGTGACCATGGCAGTCTTGCGGATTATTAAGGGGGAGGAGAATGCAGAGTGTGTTAATGACACGGTGCTAGTTCTTATTCCCAAGGTGATGAACCCAACACTCCTCTCACAATTTCGTCCAATAAGCTTATGTAATGTGCTATACAAAATTGCGTCCAAAGTTGTTGCAAACAGGCTGAAAGTGATCCTGCCAGATATTATTTCTGAAGAACAATCAGCCTTTGTCCCAGGGAGGTTGATCACGGACAACATTATCTGCGCTTATGAGTGCTTGCATTTTATGAAGAGAAGCAAAGCAAAGAGAAATTATCACTGTGCATTGAAGTTGGATATGATGAAGGCATATGATCGCTTGGAATGGTCCTACCTCCAGGCTATAATGATGAAGATGGGCTTTGCACAACAATGGGTGAATATTGTTATGAGCATGATCAGCTCCGTAACATTTTCAGTTATGTTCAATGGTGAAAAACTTGAATCTTTCAAACCAACACGAGGCATCAGACAGGGAGATCCAATCTCCCCCTACCTCTTTTTGATTGCAGCAGAGGGCCTTTCGTGCCTACTCAAAACCAGTTCACAGTCGACCTCGCTCGAGGGGATCAAGGTGGCAAATTCAGCTCCGGCTGTTAACCACCTCCTCTTTGCGGATGACAGCCTACTGTTATTCAAGGCGAGTTCAGAGGGGCGATTGAGGCTTCAAACCTTCTGGAGTTATATTGCAATGCATCGGGGCAGCGTATCAACTATGAGAAATCGTCCATTTTCTTTAGCAAAGGATGCCCACAACAGTTGAGGGACAGTGTTAAAGCAATTCTTCATGTACACAATGAATCATTGAATGAACGTTATTTGGCCATGCCTACGGATGTGGGGCAGTCCAAAATGAACACATTCAGATATCTCCGAGATAGAGTGTGGGAGAAGGTGAAGGGTTGGATGGAGAAGCTCTTATCAGTGGGTGGGAAAGAGATCCTAATTAAAGCAGTGGCACAGGCCCTGGCGGTCTATTCCATGGCCTGCTTCAGATTACCTAGAGGCCTCTGTGAGAATATTTCCTCTATTATTAGGCAGTTCTGGTGGGGACGCAAAGCGGGAAAACGTAAACCAGCATGGGTGGCGTGGGACATTATGACACGGCCGAAACATCTTGGAGGCCTTGGCTTTCGGGATATGGAGATTTTTAACCTTGCATTATTGGCAAGACAAGCATAGAGAGTGTTGTGTGATCCTGATTCACTGAGTTCCCGGATCCTAAAGGCAGTTTACTTCCCGAACTCCTCTCTTATGGATGCGGATCTTGGCAATAGACCATCACAAATTTGGCGGGCAATATTGGACGGGAGAGACATGCTGAGGCTAGGCCTTATCAGAAGAATTGGTAACGGGAAAACTACACATATATGGACGGAGAACTGGCTTCCACGACCTGGAATGATGAGGCCGGTCGTGCCCATGCTTCAAAATCCACCACAGTTAGTTTCAGATTTGCTACATACAGCGACAGCGAGTTGGAATGAGCAGCTTGTCCTTTCGGTGTTCTTGCACATCGATGCAGAAGCAATTCTAGCTATACCTCTATGCACTAGAAACGTCGAAGATTTTTGGGCTTGGAGTGGAGAGCAGAGGGTCTTTTACTGTCAAGTCTGCCTACAAAATTATCGTGCAAACCAAGATCACAAGGGAGAACTGGATTGATGAAAGGGATAGCTCATCGACAGCTGACAGTTATGGACGGACTGGACTGAACTTTGGAAGATCGAAGTACCTCCAAAAATCAAACACTTTCTATGGCGACTCGCTAGGAACTCAATCCCGACAGCCCGATCTCTTGGAGCATCGGCATATGTCAACGTCGGCTGCACATTCGTTATGTGGAGCGAGGGACTCGTGGAGGCATGCTTTATTATCTTGCCCAATGGCTGCCAGCGTATGGGCACTAGCTGATGAGGCCATCCTGGACCAAATGACCCGTTTTGACACCGTCAATGTCAAGGGTTGGCTGTTTGACATGAAGGGAGCTTTGTCAAGTGATCTATTTGTCCGCATGACGACAACTTTATGGGCTATATGGGCGGCAAGAAGAAAGGCGATCTATGAAGATATATTTCAGAGCCCATACTCCACTCATTGTTTTGTTAATTCCTTCCTCAATGATATCCAACTTGTCAAGCAACCAGAGATGAGAATTGTGCCACTAGTGCATGTGAGGCCAACTGGTTGGATTAAACCACCCCCAGGCTTGATGAAAGTAAATGTTGATGCGGCCACTATGACAAGATCAAAATTTGGGACAGTTGCTGCGGTTTGCAGGAATGGAGAAGGCTTGTATCTTGGTGCTTCGGCTATAGTCTTTAATGGGATTTGTGACCCAGCCATCCTCGAGGCTTTGGCAGTACGGGAAGCAATGGCACTTGCGTAAGACCTCCATATACATGCAATACAAGTTGCCACAGACTGCAAAAGCGTGGTGGAAGATATCAAGCAAAATAACAGTCCGAACTATGGGGCTATTATCCGTGAGATAGTTGATTATTCTCGTAGTTTTCTTTCATGCAATTTTGTGCATGAGTTTAGGAGCTCGAATGTCGAGGCTCACAATCTAGCGAAGCATGTTTTGAGACTAGGGATCGGCCGCCATGTTTGGTTGGGCGACCCTGGTGACCTTCAGTTCGTCCCTGTAAACATTGTGACGGTTTGAATAAAAAGCTTCGTGGATTGTCTAAAAGAAAAACTAATTGCCCGTGCATTGCATTGAATGCGTACTCTAGTGATTCAATATCAATCCTGTCCGGTATATATCTTACATCAGTTTTGCTAACGTTTTATTTGATGGGAGTATGGGTAGAGGAAGGCAAGGAAAGGTTTGACTTGGTTGGAATTTTGGTAAGACTGATTTGACTGATTGAGTTAATGCAGGACAGGGTTCTGGAAAAGTATCAATTTGGTTTAAATTATTTCAATTTAATATATTCATGTTGGTTTTTATTTTGTACGGCATCGGTTGAGGTTACCAAATATACCAACCGGAAACCAGGGGGGGGGTGAAAACGTGGGTGAGAAAACTGGGTGGGAGGTGAAGGCGACCGAACGAGATTCTAGAACATTATGTGTTGGTTTTTTTTCTTTCTTTGGTTCTTTTTCTCTGCCGGTTTTTCAGGTTTTGTCGGGTTCTTTTTTTCCTGTTGCTTGATTTTTTTATAAACTTAAAAAAAATGTTCACAATTTTAAGAATTGTTCATGTTTTCCAGAAGTGTTTAGAAATTTCAAAAAATATTTGCACTTTCAAAGTATGTTCAGATTTAAAAAAACACCTGGATACCGATATGCGTATCCATATCGATGCAATTTTATAGAAATAAACATACACACAAATTGTGATATGAGCATGTCAACCTCCATTATTGATACTACTACCTCCGTCCTGATTTATTAGTCTTCATCGTATTTTTGATCAAAATTTGACCACATTTTAACCAGCAAAATAATGCATGTCACCAAAAATTATATTGATAGATTCGTGTTAGAATGTACTGTCCAATGGTATTATTTTTGTTGCGTATAACTCCTATTTTATTAGTTAAAATCATAGTCAAAATCTAACCTAAAATACGAATAGAACTGGTAAACCAGGACAGAGGTAGTATTAGAGCTGAGCCAATCAAAGAATTAAGCCATTATAATGGAAAAGTTGCAGAAAATAATATTGTACATGCAACCATATTTCAACAATGATTGTGTCTGTCAATTGTGCGGGCCGATAATTAATTCTGTAATTAGCAAGCCAAAGATCAATTATATGACTCGTGCATTAGGCTAGTCATAGTGAGTAGTAACATAGACTAGTAATATATGCATGTTATTAGTCTATGTTACTATCATCATAGTGGGTAGTAATATAAGTGTAGTGTCGTGCATGCCTTTATTTATTATGTTGTAGACTTATTTTGTATTCGGGTGCGTTATGTTACAATAACATATTATGTTACTACAAGCACCTCTCTTCTCATTAACTCCATGCCACATAAGTATATATGTCTTGAATGCGTTATATTACTACCTAAGTTACTCCCACTATAACTAGTCTTATATTCAAGGGATGTGATTGACACATTGTGTGATGGTTCTGTACGCACAGAATCTTGAATTGTACGACCTCAGTTTCAAGAAAAGAAAAAACAGTTTCAACAAAATAAAGAATTGTACGACCAATAAAAACAAGAAACTAGGGAGGATCAGCATGGCGCAGTAAGGCAAGAGATCAAACATGTTTCGATTTTAAAACGGTGGTTAAAATCTTACCAGCTAATACATATGCACTGAAGTCGTCGTTTGTCTATGTTCGTGTGTTTTCAAGTTGGATACTTCCGATCTACGCTATTCTTTATCGGCGTGGTTGTTGTTCTAGTGCGCTGGTCCTATGGGGCCTTAGCACGATGACTTTCCGATTGTCTACTACAACAAGTTTTGCCCGGCTCCAGTGATGAAGGGGCGATGACGACGGCGCGCCTTCGGCTCGCTTCAGTATTTGTAGTCGTCGCTAGGTGGTCTATGTATCCGGATTTAATTTTTATTATTTCTGATGTTCGTCGTACCGTCATGATTGAAGATGAATAGATTGAATTTTTCCAAAAAAAATAAGGAGGAGGAAACACAACATACAAAAAAGATCATATATGGTGACAAGGTGCTACCAAAATTTAGGGCACCTAGATACGTCACTTAGGAGTCCTTTCCTTCTAAATCTGTTAGTATTCTATTTTGAGTCATAACGGTGTAGGCGTTTTGGCTCCCGGGAGTAAATGCCCTCATATGAACAGTAACTCAGAAAAAGTAGTAAAATGTTTTAAAAAATTTTGCTTTATTTTTTATGTTTATATTAGTGTTGCAAGTATGCTTGACAATTTTCATGTGAAACAGCGCTGTAGTGTTTCATCGGTGAGGAAAAACGAACATGGGGTGACATTTTGAGGTAATATTTGTGTTTTAATTTGTTTTTTTAACATGCCAATATGTTTAACTTTTTGCTTAAAACTTTGCAGGTAGCATTTGGATGTGTCTATGAATAGATAAAAAGTTTGTTGGGATTTTCTTTTGACATTTCAAAAATTATTGTTTGAGGAGCACGTGCTCTCGGGAGCCGTGAGATTTGGCTGTTACCATAATAGTTTCTTTTTTATAAAAGCCCAATTTAGTCCTTATCCATGTATGGGGTTGGCTATATTAATGCAAAGGGCATTGCATATGTACAGGTTTTTAGCCAAGGTCATCCTGGCTAGTTTTCTTATAAATTAAACAGAAATTACATCATCCACAAGTTTGGGAAAAAGCAGACCGGAGGCTCCTCCACCCAACTACTTTTTTCTTGAAAATGTCCAGCAATTGCTGGCTATTTCATTGATTCATAGCAGGGAGAACATGGTGATAACAAAAGGTTGTCGGGTGGTCAGAGACAAAGGATGAAAAGAGAAGAACATAAAAATGACATCTAGAGGCCGATAATCTCACGGCGGTTCCCTGAAGGGGCTCTCGATACATTTCGCTCCGGCGAGTCTCCATAGCTCCATTGAGTTTCTTATTTCTCTCACAATGTCGGAGGTGGAGGTGGTCTTGTTTTGGAAGGTGCTTCTATTCCGTTCGCGCCAAATCTCCCAGCATGCTGCCAGCAGTATAGTTTTTGCTCCTTTCCTCTCCCTTGGTGCTGCCTTGTTGATGATTTCTCCGATGATCAGCAGCGGCCGCTTCTGGCGCCACTCGTCCTTCGTCGTGAAGGTGGAGCAGCCGCGCCATGGTGCCACCTGTTGCCACACGCTCCATGTCGTGGAGCATTCCAAGAAGATGTGCTTGCTCGTTTCAAGGTTTTATGTGGCAGAGTTGGAGAAGTAACCGTTCAGCCAGCCCCGACCTTGGAGTCTGTCGTTGGACCAAACTCGGTTCTGCAGTAGCAGCCATACGAACATCTTTATCTTCCCTGGAGCCCAAGTTTTCCATATGATGCTATCAAACCCCGATAGGTGCCGGCCCTGGAAATGCATTTTGTAAGCAGAGCTTGTTGTGTATTCCCCCTTCGCCTCCAGGTTCGACCATATTTGGTCCCTTTCATCTCCATTTAGTATGATGTTTGCCTCTCGAATTCTCCGGTATAGACGTAGGAAATCCGGCAGTAGCTGGTTGACATCACCACGCTCTAGGTCTCTGATCCAAGCGGAGTTGTGTAGCGCCTCATAGACTGTCTTGTTCTTGCGCTGGGAGTGGTGGAACAGTTTTGGGTAGCTCTGAGCAAGGGTTCCGGGTCCTAGCCAGGTTGATTGCCAGAAGATCGTTATCTTACCATCACCAACTGTCGCCGTTGTTGCTGCAGCGAATAATGCTCTGTCATCTTCGTCGCATGGCGGTGGTGTGCCTACACATGGCCTGTCCGGGTCCTTCCATGCAATCCATAGCCATCGGAGCCGGAGGGCTCGACTGAAACTTTGTAGGTCGAGGATTCCGAGCCCCTTCTCTCTGTGTTTGAGCACACACCGTTGGCCAGTTTACCTTGCAGTTGGCCCCTGTTATCTCCTCCTCTTACTTCCAAAGGAATCTTCTCTTGCACTTCTCAATCTCCTTGAGCAGCTTTGGTGGCACCCGCAATACTGAGAGAGCAAAAGTGGGCATCGCGCTGAGCGCGCTTCGGACCAGCTGGCCCTTCCATCCCGCTAATCTGGCCCTAATTCTATCGATGAGGAACTGCAGACGCACTATTCTAAGCCGCGTAGTTGTCACGGGGAGGCCTAAATATTTTATAGGGAAGGAGGTAATGGATCCGTCAAAACTACCAAGGATCTCAGAGAGATCAATGTTCTCGCACCTGATAGGTGTTGTTGTTGACTTTGCCGGGTTGACATGCAGGCCCATGGCGTTTCTGAACTCACTTAGGTTCTCCATGATGGTGTCTATTTCGTACCGGTCCGGTTTTGCAAAAATGACCACGTCGTCCACGTAGAGGCCGACTCCGAGCTTGATCTCATGGCCTAGCAACGGTGCAATCAGGTATTGCTCCACCACCGCCTTCAGCACTCTATGTTGAGGATCAATGGCCAGACTAAATAAGAGCGGCGAGAGAGGGTCACCCTGCCGCAGCCCTTTGCGGTGCCTAATCCTTGGCCCTGGAATGCCATTGAGAAGGAAGGTCGACGAGGAGGTGGAGAGGAGGAGTGCAATCCAATCTCGCCATCACGCGCTAAAACCTAGTTGTTGAAGCAGCTCTAGCAGATAATCCCAAGAAACATTATCGAAAGCCTTTGAGATGTCTAACTTGAGTAGCAGGGTCGGCGTTTTCTTTGCATGGAGAGACTTGACGCAGTTTTGTACATAGAGGAAGCTGTCATGGATGCATTTGGTTCGAAAGAATGCCGTCTGCGCCGGGGAGATCAAGTTTTGAATCACCGCTGCTAAACGGAGGGAGAGCACTTTTGAGATCAATTTGGCTATGGAGTGTATCAGACTAATGGGCATGTAGTCTGTGATTGTGGCGGCACCGTCCTTCTTTGGAAGGAGAACTACAGCAGCTGTGTTGAGCATATGGAAGTTGCCCCCGGCGAGATGGTAGAACTGGTGGAAGGCCGCCATGATATCCCTCTTTAGGGTTTGCCAGCAAGTTCTGAAGAAAACGCCGAAGAAATTGTCCAGGCCAGGGGATTTTTCCGCCGGCGATTGCTTGATTGCTTGCCACACTTCCTGCTCGGTGAAAGGGTTGTCTAGCCCGCCACCTTGTACTCTTGGCATGTCGATGTAGCTCTAATCAATTGTGCTGGCTCGGCCCTGTCTAGTCCCTAAAGATCGGTCGAAGTGGTTGTGGACTAGTTCCTCTTTTGCATCATGTGTTGTGGCAACACCAGCCGGTCCTTGCAGCGAGTGGATGAAATTTTTTCTGCGCCTGGCATTGATCTTGGCCTAGAAGAAGGCCGTTTGGGCATCGCCTGCTCGCAACCAGGTTATCATATATGCCTGGCGCTTCCGAGTCCTTTCCACCGCCGCCAGCCCTAGGATTCGCAACTTCAGAAGTTTTCACAGGTTGAATTCTCCCTCTGTGAGGGGCCGACGTTCTTGTGCGATGTCCAGGTGGAGAACAACCAGTGTGGCAAGCTGCAGTTGTACTTTTGCGTCACTAAACAGCGATCTACTCCAGATTTTTAGGTCCCTGGGCACCCGATGCATCTTGATTTTCAGGAGAGCAAAAGCACAAGTCGTTGGGGCTGGGCGCTGCCATGCTCTTTCTACAGTCTCGTGAAAACGAGGAAACCTTGGCCAGAAAGACTCAAAGCGGAACCGCGGCGCCTGGCGAGGGGCTACAGCTGCCGCGAGGAGCAGCGGGCAATGATCCGAGCACGAGGTGGATGCCGCGTGTAGCATGAAATCTGGGAACATGCCCTCCCATTCCACCGTGCAGAAGAACTTATCTATGCTCGCAAGAGTTGGGTCCTGGTGTTCGCTACTCCATGTAAAATGCGTATTTTTGCATTTAATCTCTCGCAGCCCACCCGTGTCGATTGTCGCCCTAAAGTTTCCCATGATCCTCCTATTTTATGTTGCTATTGTTCTTGTCGCGGGCCTCGTAGATAATGTTGAAATCTCCATTGAGAAGCCAGGGCTTGCCCTGGGGAGGGGCGCTTCTCACTAATCCTACCAGGAAACTATCTTTTCACGCCCCCTCGGATGGACTGTAAACCATTGTCAGCCAAAAACTAGACCCTGAGGAGAGGATTGACACTTTGGGCGTGATGGAGAACTCGCCGATCGCATGGGACTGGATTCGGACTGAGGTCGAATCCCAAAAGATGGCAGCGCCTCCTGTCGGTGTCAAAACCGGCGGATCTCGGGTAGGGGGTCCCGATCTGTACGTCTTAGGCTGATGGTAACAGGAAGCAAGGGACACAATGTTTACCCAGGTTCGGGCCCTCTCGATGGAGGTAAAACCCTACTTCCTACTTGATTAATATTGAAGAAATGGGTAGTACAAGAGTAGATCTACCACGAGATCGTAGAGGCTAAACCCTAGAAGCTAGCCTATGATGGTATGGTTGTAATTGTGATCGGCCTTCTAAGGACCAACCTCTCCGGTTTATATAGACATCGGAGAGGGCTAGGATTTACATGGAGTCGGTTACAAGGAAGGAAATATAATATCCGGATCGCTAAGCTTGCCTTCCACGCCAAGGAAAGTTCCATCCGGACACGGGATGAAGTCTTGAGTCTTGCATCTTCACGCTTCAATAGTCCGGACGTTGTATATAGTCCGGCTGTCCGGATACCCCCTAATCCAGGACTCCCTCAGTAGCCCCTGAACCAGGCTTCAATGACGATGAGTCCGGTAGCGATCTTGTCTTCGGCATTGCAGGCGGGTTCCTTCTCCGAATACTCCAAAGTAATTATCGAACACTTGAACCGTGTCCGGATCCACAAAATGATCTTCTCATGTCGCCCTAGAGAGAATGATATTTCACAAATGCAATCTGCTGGCAAATTTTTAGACAAGGCGACGTGTCATTACGGTCGGGTCGCTATCCGAACCGTTTTCCCACAACCAGCCACAGCGCATATTGCGAGGCGGTTTCCTTGACACGTCTTGTCAAAGCAGAGATCGTGTCCCCTTATTACGGGATCTTCATCAATACGGGTATGGGTAATCCAACCGCGCCGCTAATCATGGCGAGTGGGGAACGAGCGGGTTCCACCAGGCAAGTGGGGAGGCGCAAAAAGCTTTTGCCGTCTCTATAAAGAGACAAGGTCTCTTCCTCCTTACCCACGCCTTCTCCTTTTGTTAACACATTCCTCTCTGTCTGAGCCCTAACGCCCAGGCATTCTCCTTTTCCATCAAAGAGAGATTTTTCAAAGATGTCCGGATCTGGAGCAGGAGGCAAATGGATGGCCTCTACCGTCCAGGAGAAGGATGTCAAGAAACTCTGGGAATCCGGGTATCTGGCCAAGAAGATCGGCCACAGTCTCCCACCGACGGGACAGGTCGTCCCTACTCCGGAGTCCCACGAGAGAGTCGTGTTCCTTCCCCACTTCGTCTGCGGGCTCGGGTTTCCCCTTCACCCATTTGTTCGCGGAGTCATGTATTACTATGGGATTGATTTTCATGATCTTTCCCCGAATTCTTTCCTCAATATCTCGGCGTTAGGTAAATGGTGTGCGAGCCTTTCTCCGGTTCGCCTCACTTTGGCCTGTGGCTGAAGATTTTCAATGTGAAGCCCAAGGTGGTGAGCGGCGAACACGCCGAATGCGGCGACGCCATGGTGAGCAAGATGCCCAAGGCCGTTTGGCCGAAGGGTGCCTTCAACGACTCCGTCAAGGAGTGGCAGCAGCAGTGGTTCTATATCACCGAACCACGCGGCAAAAAGTGGGCCGCCGCTCGGAGTTCAGATCTGGAGCCCCACCGTGGCTCACGCCCCGCCCAAGAAGGGCCTGAAGTGGTCTCGTCCGATGAGCTGTCGCTGCTCCGCACGCTGGCCCAGGCGTGGTCGACAAGGACGTCAAGCTTGTCGGCGTAGTCCGGTGATGCTAGTTCGCTGGTTCTCCCTTGCCAGCCGAGCACGCAACTTGTGGGAGTATGACCCAACCGAGCACCAAACCCTCCGGGAGCTCTATGATTCCTCCCACGAGGATATCTGGAAGGTGCTCTTCAAGTCCGGCAAATCATGGCCGGGCTCCTCCAAGGACCGTGGGTATCAATTGTCCCATTCTGCAAGCCCGGTAAGTTATTGATGTGCTCTGTCCATTCGTGCTTCGGTTGGCATGTCCTAGGGGAGCCATTCTAATCATGCTTTTTCCCGACCCCAGGGATGGATAAAAAAGGTGGAGCGGATATATTGTCCAACTCCGCTGCCGGAGGAACCGGCTGGACCTCTTCTGACGAAGATGCTGGTCCTCATGCCTTACGAGGCGCCAAAGAAAGAGGCCTCCAAGAAGGCCAAAAAGACCCGGAGTGGCCTCCGTCTTCGCGAGGCTTCGGACGCCAAATCCGAAGACACCAGCGACGATCTTTCTTCTGAAGACAAAGAGAAGGAAGCAGAGGAGGACGAGCCTCACTCTGGAGGTGGGAAGAAAAGGATGGCCTCCTCATCCCTGGAGGCCGAACCGCCCAAGAGGGGGAAAAGTTCCCTCCCAGATGCGTCCACCACGGCTGCCGATAGCAGCCCGGAGTGGGATCCCAGGGACCAGTGATACGTCTCCAACGTATCTATAATTTTTGATTGCTCATGATACTTTATCTACTGTTTTGGACTATATTGGGCTTTATTTTCCACTTTTATATTATTTTTGGGACTAACTATTAACCGGAGGCCCAGCCCAGAATTGTTGTTTTTTGCCTTTTTCAAGATTTCAAGAAAGCAGAATATCAAACGGAGTCCAAACGGAATGAAACCTTCGGGATCGTGATTTTCCAACCGAACGTGACCCAGAAGACTTGGACCCTACTCCAAGAAGCGCCAGAGGCGGTCACGAGGGTGGAGGGCGCCCCCCCCCCCCTGGGAGTGCCCCCCTACCTCGTGGGCCCCTCGAAGCTCCATCGACGTACTCCTTCCTCCTATATATACCGACGTATCCCCGAACGATCAGAAGGGGAGCCAAAAACCTAATTCTACCACCGCAACTTTCTGTATCCACGAGATCCCATCTTGGGGCTGTTAGGAGCTCACGCCGGGAGGCATCCACCACGGAGGGCTTCTACATCATCACCATAGCCCCTTCGATGAAGTGTGAGTAGTTTACTTCAGACCTTCGGGTCCATAGCTAGTAGCTAGATGGCTTCTTCTCTCTTTTGGATCTCTATACAATGTTCTCCCCCTCTCTCGTGGAATTCTATTCGATGTAATCTTCTTTTTGCGGTGTGTTTGTTGAGACCGATGAATTGTGGGTTTATGATCCAGTATTATCTATGGAAAATATTTGATTCTTCTCTGAATTATTTTATATATGATTTAGTTATCTTTGCAAGTCTCTTCGAATTATCTTATTTGGTTTGGCCAACTAGATTGGTAGTTCATGCAATGGGAGAAGTGCTTAGCTTTGGGTTCAATCTTGCGGTGTCCTTACTCAGTGACAGAAAGAGTTGCAAGGCACGTATTGTATTGTTGCCATCGAGGATAACAAGATGGGGTTTTTATCATATTGCATGAATTTATCCCTCTACATCATGTCATCTTGCTTACGGCGTTACTCTGTTTTTACTTAATACTCTAGATGCACGTTGGATAGCGGTCGATGAGTGGAGTAATAGTAGTAGATGTAGAATCGTTTCGATCTACTTGTTTTGGACGTGATGCCTATATACATGATCATTGCCTAGATATACTCATAACTATGCTCAATTCTGTCAATTGCTCAACAGTAATTTGTTCACCCACCGTAGAATACTTATGCTCTCGAGAGAAGCAACTAGTGAAACCTATGGCCCCCGGGTCTATTCTCATCATATCAATCTCCATCACTTTATTTACTTGCTTTGCTTTTACTTTTTACTTTGCATCTTTATACCAAAAATACCAAAAATATTATCTCTATCAGATCTCACTCTCGTAAGTGACCGTGAAGGTATTGACAACCCCTAATCGTGTTGGTTGCGAGTAGCTATCATTTTGTGCAGGTACGAGGGACTTGCGCATGACCTCCTACTGGATTGATACCTTGGTTCTCAAAAACTGAGGGAAATACTTACGCTACTGTGCTGCATCATCCTCTCCTCTTCGGGGAAAACCAGCATAAGCTCAAGGCGTAGCAAGAAGGATTTACGGCGCCGTTGTCGGGAGGCCTACATAAAAGTCAACATACCAAGTACCCATCGCAACCCTATCTCTCGCATTACATTATTTGCCATTTGCCTCTCGTTTTCCTCTCCCCCACTTCACCCTTGCCGTTTTATTTGCCCTCTCTTTCCCAATCTCCTCCTCTCTTTCCGTTGCCTTTTTCCCTTTGCCTTTTTGTTTGCTTGTGTGTTGGATTACTTGTTGCCATGGCACAAGATAATACCAAATTGTGTGATTTCTCGAATACCAATAATAATGATTTCCTTAGTACTCTGATTGCTCCTCTTAATAATGATGAATCTTGTGAAATCAATACCGCTTTGTTGAATCTTATTATGAAAGATCAATTCGCCAGCCTTCCTAGTGAAGATGCCGCTACTCATCTAAACAATTTTGTTGATTTGTGTGATATGCAAAAGAAGAAAGATACGGATAACAATATTGTCAAATTGAAGTTATTTCCGTTTTCACTTAGAGATCGTGCTAAAGTTTGGTTTTCATCTTTGCCTAAAAATAGTATTGATTCTTGGAACAAGTGCAAAGATGCTTTTATCTCTAAGTATTTTCCTCCCGCTAAGATTATCACTCTTAGGAACGACATCATGAATTTTAAACAACTTGATCATGAGCATGTTGCCCAATCTTGGGAAAGAATGAAATTAATGCTTCACAATTGCCTACTCATGGTTTAAATTTATGGATGATCATACAAAAAATTTATGCCAGATTGAATTTTGCTTCTAGAAATCTTTTAGATTCGGCCGCGGGAGGCACTTTTATGGAAATTACGTTAGGGGATGCTATCAAATTGCTTGATAATATTATGGCTAATTATTTTCAATGGCACACCGAAAGATCTTATAGTAATAAAGTGCATGCTATAGAAGAAATCAATGTTTTGAGTGAAAAGATGGATGAACTTATGAAGATGTTTTCTCCGAAAAATACTCCTCTTGATCCCAATGATATGCCTTTATCTTCTTTGCTTGAGAATAATAATGAATCTATGGATGTAAATTTTATTGGAAGGAATAGTTTTGGAAACAACGCTTATAGAGGGAATTTTAATCCTAGGCCTTACCCTAGTAATCCTTCTAATAATTATGGAAATTCCTACAACAACTCTTATGGAAATTTAATAAGATGCCCTCTGAATTTGAGAGTAGTGTTAAAGATTTTATGAATTCACAAAAGAATTTTAATGCTTTGCTTGAAGAGAAATTGCTTAAAGTTGATGATTTGGCTAGGAACGTTGATAGAATTTCTCTTCAAATTGATTCTTTAAAGCTTAGATCTATTCCTCCTAAACATGATATCAATGAGTCTCTCAAAGCTATGAGAATTTCCATTGATGAGTGCAAGGAAAGAACCGCTAGGATGCGTGCTTCCAAAGATGCCTTTATTAAAGTGTGTTCTTCCGATTCCTATGAAAATCAAGATGAAGATCTAAAAGTTATTGTTGTGTCCCCCATTAAATCTTTGTTTTGCAATATGAATCTTGATGAATCTGAAGATTATCTTCCTTACTTAGAAGGCGTTCTAAGAATTCGGAGTTTCTAGATCTTGATGATGAAATTGATGAAAGTGCGATTGAAATAAATAAAAACCGTGATGTTGCTAAACCCACTATTTTGGATCTCAAGGAATTTAATTATGAAAATTGCTCTTTGATTGCTTGTATTTCCTTGTTGCAATCCGTGCTAGAATCTCCTCATGCTTATAGTCAAAATAAGGCCTTTACCGAACATATTGTTGATGCTTTGATGCAATCTTATGAAGAAAAACTTGAGTTGAAAGTTTCTATCCCTAGAAAACTCTATGATGAGTGGGAACCTACTATTAAAATTAAAATTAAAGATTTTGAGTTTCATGCTTTATGTGATTTGGGTGCTAGTGTCTCTACTATTCCCAATACTTTATGTGATTTGCTAGATTTCCGTGATATTGATGATTGCTCTCTAAACTTGCATCTTGCGGATTCCACTATTAAAAAGCCTATGGTAAGAATTAATGATGTTCTTATTGTTGCAAATAGGAATTATGTGCCCGTAGATTTTATCGTTCTTGATATAGATTGCAATCCTTCATGTCCTATTATTCTTGGTAGACCTTTCCTTAGAATGATTGGTGCAATTATTGATATGAAGGAAGGGAATATAAGATTCCAATTTCCCTTAAAGAAGGGCATGGAACACTTCCCTAGAAAGAAAAATAAAATTACCATATGAATCTATCATGAGAGCCACTTATGGATTGCCTACCAAAGATGGCAATACCTAGATCTATCCTTGCTTTTATGCCTAGCTAGGGGCGTTAAACGATAGCGCTTGTTGGGAGGCAACCCAATTTTATTTTTAGTTTTTTGTTTTTGCTTCTGTTTAGGAATAAATAATCCATCTAGATTCTTTTTATATGTGGTTTTATGTTTTAATTAGTGTTTGTGCCAAGTAGAACCTATAGGATAATCTATGATGATAGTTGATTTGATTCTGCTGAAAAATAGAAACTTTGCGCTCACGAGAAAAAAATTCAATAAATCACAGGAACGTGCTTTTGCATTGATTCGTTTTGCTGCTGATCAATAAACAAATTTTCCAGAACATCCTATTTTGGTTGGAATTTTTAGAGTTCCAGAAGTTTGCGTTAGTTACAGATTACTACAGACTGTTCTGTTTTTGACAGATTCTGTTTTGCGTGTGTTGTTTGGTTATTTTGATGAATCTATGGCTAGTAAAATAGTTTATAAACCATAGAGAAGTTGGAATACAGTAGGTTTAACACCAATTCAAATAAAGAATGAGTTCATTACAGAACCTTGAAGTAGTCTTTTGTTTTCTTTCTCTAACGGAGCTCACGAGATTTCTATTGAGTTTGGTGTTGTGAAGTTTTCAAGTTTTGGGTGAATTCTTTTGATGGATTATGGAACAAGGAGTGGCAAGAGCCTAAGCTTGGGGATTGTAACACCACGGATGTAACTTTCCATATTTATAACTCCAACTCTTGCCATTTTCGGCATTGTGATATGATATTCCCTCCGTGGTTGGGTTTTTCTTCATTTTTGCATTTTGTCCATGTCATGCATTTCATATCATGTCATCATGTGCATCACATTTGCATACGTGTTCGTCTCATGATTCCGAGCATTTTCCCCGTTGTCCGTTTTGCAATCCGGCACTCCTATGTCCCCCGGCGTCCCCTTTTACGTTTTTTCGTGAGCAGGTACTAAAGTTTCTCGGAATGGACCGAGCCTTGCCAAGTGGCCTTGGTACACCACCGGTAGACCACCTGTCAAGTTTCGGGTCATTTGGAGCTCGTTTGGTACTCCAACGGTTAACCGCACCCTCGCAAAGGCCTCTTTTAAGTTGCAGCCCAACACCCCTCCAAAACAGCCCAATAACCCATCTAAGTCACTTCCATCTCCATCGCCGTTCGATCACGATCGTGTGGGCGAAAACTACACTCCATTTGGAGCTTCCTAGCTCCCTCTACCTATAAATATAGCTCCCTCCCCCGAAATCCAGACGAAACCCTAGCCCCGCTCCTCTCCGCGCCGCCGGACACGTCCGGACGGAGCAGACGCGTCCGCCAAGCGCCTCGGCGAACCGCAGCGCCACGTGGCGAGCTCGCGCCCGCCGCCGCAGCGCAGAACCCGCCCGTCCCGGCAGTGGTATCGCCGCCGCGCCCGGCCGTCCCGCCGCCCGGCCCGGCCGCCTATCGCCGCCGACCACCGCCGCCGCGGGCTTCGCCTCGCTCCGGCCCGCCTCCTCCATGGTCGTCGGCGCCCGTCGCCCTTGCGCCCGGCCCTTGCCAGCCTTGTTCCCCCTCCGTGCCCAGGCCTCTCCTCTCATCCCCGGCCGCCTCCGACTCTGGTAGCCGCGCCTCCTTCTCCGGCGACCTCGATCCGATCTAGATCCAAATCGCCGTTTGACTTTCCCCCGAGCCCCGTTTTCCTCTAGGTCATTTCATCTGTCATATTTTGTTGCATTTTCATCATGCCATAACTTTCCACCCGTGGCTCCATTTCGGGCGTATAGCATACCATATTGTTCGCCTCAAAGAGTATATCATTTCATTCCATTGCATCATTTACATTTGAGCTCATCTTGATTCCCGAAATGCTGTTAGAAGAGGGCTATGTGATGTTAGTTTCAGTTTCTTAACAGAACATGCACTTTTGTCATTTTTACCATGATTGATGTGTGCATCCTATGATCTTGAGTCCTACATGTGTTTTGTAATATGTCATGCCATCTTTACAGGGGTGTATGCCATGTATTTTTGTGATCTCTGTGGTGACTAGCACAAGCATGCAAACTAGGCTTCATGATGTTGCTGATTTTAGCCCCTGTTTTGCTGATATTTTTATGCCATGTTAACTTGATGCTACCGAGAGATCCATGCATATTTTGAGATACTTTAGTAAGGATGTTTTGAACATATGGTTATGATCTATCCATCCATGCCTTTGTTTGCAATTATGGAGTGCCATAGCTTGAGTCAATAGAGCTCTACTTTTGCTATAAAATGTTTCCTGGCAGATTGTTTACATGTTATTCAATTTTGCCAAGGTTGTTGTAGTTGATCCGTGTATGCTATGATGTTGTTATTTCCATTTATATCTTATATGCCATGTCTTATTGATGGATGTATGCTTAGTTCATCATGAAATGCTCTGTAGTGAGTGCATCGAGCTCTTAAACATGCCTACTTGTTATCTGTTTTTGTCATGCCCTGTTGCTGAATCTGTTAACGAAACTTGCTATGTTTACATGGGTGCTATTGCATTTTCTGATCCCTTTTGTCTCTTGGTCAGTAAGGAACTTTTGTTCTATGCTTTGAGTAGATTCATTCCATGCATGGTTTGGTTATTATAAGTTCCTGTAGCACGTCGTTTGCTTGCTCTGAACATTGCTTCCTGATGCTGATTCTGCCATGTTTAGTACTTTCACCAAGTCTGTGAAGCTGATATATTTTGCACTTTTGCCATGCTTGTTTTGACCTGTTATGATGTGATTTAGCCGTATCTCAGTGTTCATCTTTTGTCAAGAATCTTGAGTAGATCACTTCCATATGCTTTTCTGGTATGTTTGGGTGCAGTAGCTTAATTTCTTGTTGCTTGCTAAGTGGTATCATGTTGTTAATGGCAGATTTGTGCCATTCTTATTTTGCTTGTCATTTGCAAACCGTGCATCCGATTCCGGTGATCTTTATATCGATTTCAACCGAAATCATCTCACCTTTCCAGAGGCATACTTGGTTTTCCAAGTTGATGCCTGGTTCATCATTTTCCTTCGAGCACGCATACGCATTGCATATCACATCTCGCATATCATGCCATGTATTGCATCATGTTGCTTGTGCATTGCACCGTGATTTATTGTGGTTCCTTTGTTTGTGTTCTTGCGTTGGGTAGAGCCGGGAGACGAGTATGTGAACGAGGAACCTGTTGAGAACGCTTACGAGGATCAAGCTTTCGACAACTCTGAGAACTTTGCAGGCAAGATGACCATACCCTCGAAATCACTTGTATCTTTGCTTGCTAGATGCTCGCTCTTTTGCTATGCCTATGCTACGATGCCTATCACTTGCTTATCAAGCCACCCATATTGCCATGTCAAACCTCTGACCATCCTTTCCTAGCAAACCGTTGTTTGGCTATGTTACCGCTTTGCTCAGCCCCTCTTATAGCGTTGCTAGTTGCAGGTGAAGATGAAGTTTGTTCCTTGTTGGAACATGGAGATGTTGTTCCTTGTTGGAACATGTTTACTTGTTGGGGATATCACAATATATCTGCTATAATTAATGCATCTATATACTTGGTAAAGGGTGGAAGGCTCGGCCTTATGCCCGGTGTTTTGTTCCACTCTTGCCACCCTAGTTTCCGGCCATACCGGTGTTATGTTCCTTGATTTCGCGTTCCTTACGGTTGGGTGATTTATGGGACCCCCTTGACAGTTCGCTTTGAATAAGACTCCTCCAAAGAAGGCCCAACTTTGGTTTTACCATTTGCCACCTAAGCATTTTTCCCCCGGGTTTTCGCGAGCCCGAGGGTCATCTTTATTTTAACCCCCCCCCCCTGGACCAGTGCTCCTTCGAGTGCTGGCCCAAACTAGAGCACTTTGCAGCGCCCCCTCAAGGAAACTTGAGGTCTGGTTTTAGTTGTACGGACTGCTCATCCGGTGTGCCCTGAGAACGAGATATGTGCAGCTCCTATCGGGATTTGTCGGCACATTCAAAGCGGCTTTCTTGGTCTTGTTTTATTGCTTTGTCGAAATGTCTTGTAGTCCGGGATTCCGAGACTGATCGGGTCTTCCCGGTAGAAGGAATATCCTTCGTTGACCGTGAGAGCTTATAATGGGCTAAGTTGGGACACCCCTGCAGGGTATTAACTTTCGAAAGCCGTGCCCACGATTATGAGGCAGATGGGAATTTGTTAATGTCCGGTTGTAGAAAACCCGAAGTTGACCTTAATTAATACACATCAACCGCGTGTGTAACCGTGATGGTCTCTTCTCGGCGGAGTCCGGGAAGTGAACACGGTGTTGGATTTATGTTTGACGTAAGTAGTTCAGGATCACTTCTTGATCGCTACTAGCTTCACGACCGCGCTTTGCTTCTCTTCTCGCTCTCTTTTGCGAATGTAGCCACCATATATGCTAGTCGCTTGCTGCAGCTCCACCTCACAACTCTGTCCTTCCTATAAGCTTAAATAGTCTTGATCTCGCTGGTGTGAGATTGCTGAGTCCCCGTGACTCACAGATTCTACCAAAACAGTTGCAGTGCCGACGATGCGGTCAGGTGTGACGCAACCGAGCTCAAGTGGGAGTTTGACGAGGAACGTGGTCGTTACTATGTGTCTTTTTCCCGATGATCAGTAGTGGAGCCCAGTTGGGACGATCGGGGATCTGTGTAGCATTTGGGGTATCTTCTTTTATTTTGGTTCCGTAGTCGGACCTTGAGTGTAATCTAAATGATGGATGTTTATTTATGTATTGTGTGAAGTGGCGATTGTAAGCCAACTATGTATCTCTTTCCTTATGTATTACATGGGTTGTGTGAAGATTACCTCACTTGCGACATTGCTTTCAATGCGGTTATGCCTCTAAGTCGTGCTTCGACACGTGGGAGATATAGCCGCATCGAGGGCGTTCTGAGGGATGCCCATGGCACCCCAAGATAATCCAAGGACACCAAAAATTCAAAGCTTGGGGATGCCGGAAGGCATCCCCTCTTTAAATCCACTTCCATCGGTAATTTACTTGGAGCTATATTTTTATTCACCAACATGATATGTGTTTTGCTTGGAGCGTCTTGTATTATTTGTGTCTTTGCTTGTTAGTCTACCACAATCATCCTTGCTGTACACACCTTTTTGAGAGAGCCATATATGATTTGGAATTTGTTAGAATACTCTATGTGCTTCGCTTATATCTTTTGAGCTTGCTAGTTTTGCTCATAGTGCTTCACTTATATCTTTTGAGCGTGATAATTTTTGCTCTAGTACTTCACTTAGATCTTTTAGAGCACGGTGGTGGATTTGTTTTAAAGAAACTTGATCTCTCATGCTTCACTTAGATTATTTTGAGAGTCGTTAATAGCATGGTAATTTGCTTAATGATAATATACTTGGTGTTCAAGATATGTGAAACTTTCTTTTGAGTGAATTGAATACTAAGATAAGTTTGATGCTTGATAATTGTTTTGAGATATGGAGGTAATAATATCAAAGTCATGCTAGTTGAGTAGTTCTGAATTTGAGAAATACTTGTGTTGAAGTTTGTAAGTCCCGTAGCATGCACGTATGGTTAAAGTTGTGTAACAAATTTGAAACATGAAGTGTACTGCTTATGCATCCTTATGAGTGGCGGTCGGGGACGAGTGATGGTCTTTTCCTACCAATCTATCCCCCTAGGAGCATGCGCGTAGTACTTGAATTTTTTATGACTTCTAAATTTTTGCAATAAGTATATGAGTTCTTTTGACTAATGTTGAGTCCATGGATTATACGCACTTTTACCTTTCCGCCATTGCTAGCCTCTTCGGTACCGTGCATTGCCCTTTCTCACTTGAGATTTGGCGCAAACTTTGCCGGTGCATCCAAATCCCGTGATACGATACGCTCTATCACACATAAACCTCCTTATATCTTCCTCAAAACAACCACCATACCTACCTATTATGGCATTTCCATAGCCATTCCGAGATATATTGCCATGCAACTTCCATCATCATCATCATGACATGCATTACTTTTGTCATATTGCCATTGCATGATCTTGTAGTTGACATCGTATTTGTGGCAAATCCACCAAGCATTATTTTTATACATGTCACTCTTGATTCATTGCACCATCCGGTACATCACGGAGGCATTCATATAGAGTCATATCTTGTTCTAAGTTTAGGTGTTGTAATCCTCATGTTGTAATCAATATAAGTGTGATGATCATCATTATTATATCATTTCCCCAAAAAAAATATAAATGCCAAAAAAAAATATAAATGCCCAAAAAAAAAGAAAAGAAAAGGGCAATGCTACTATCTCTTTTTCCACACTTGTGCTTCAAAGTAGCACCTCGTTCTTCATGTAGTGAGTCTCATATATTGTGCTTCAAAGTAGCACCATGCTTTTCATGTAGTGAGTCTCATGTGGTATCACTTTCATATACTAGTGGGAATTTTTCATTATAGAACTTGGCTTGTATATTCCTACGATGGGCTTCCTCAAAATGCCATAGGCCTTCGTGAGCAAGCAAGTTGGATGCACACCCACTAGTTTTCTTTTGTTGAGCATTCATAGCTCTAGTGCATCCGTTGCATGGCAATCCCTACTCCTCATGTTGATATCAATTGATGGGCATCTCCATAGCCCTTGATTAGCCTCGTCAACGTGAGATTTTTCTCCTTTTTTTGTCTTCTCCACACAATCCCCATCATCATATTCTATTCCAGCCATAGTGCTATATCCATGGCTCATGCTCATGTATTGCGTGAAGGTTGAAAAAGTTTGAGATTATTTAAGTATGAAACAATTGCTTGGCTTGTCATCGGGGTATAGAAGTTGGGAACATCTTTGTGTGACGAAAATGAAGCATAAGCGTAACTATATGATTTTATAGGGATGAACTTTCTTTTGCCATGCTATTTTGAGAAGACATGATTGCTTTGATTAGTATGCTTGAAGTATTATTATTTTTGTGTCAATATGAACTTTTGTCTTGAATCTTCGGATCTGAATATTCATATCACAGTTAAGAAGATTTACATTGAAATTATGCCAAAGTATCACTCCGCATCAAAAATTCTTTTTATCATTTACCTACTCGAGGACGAAAGGTGAATTAAGCTTGGGATGCTTGATACGTCTCCAACGTATCTATAATTTTTGATTGCTCCATGCTACTTTATCTACTGTTTTGGACTATATTGGGCTTTATTTTCCACTTTTATATTATTTTCGGGACTAACCTATTAACCGGAGGCCCAAATTAATTGCTGTTTTTTGCCTTTTTCAAGATTTGAAGAAGCAGAATATCAAACGGAGTCCAAACGGAATGAAACCTTCGGATCGTGATTTTCCAACCGAACGTGACCCGTGAGACTTGGACCCTACTCCAAGAAGCGCGAGAGGCGGTCACGAGGGTGGAGGGCGCCCCCCTGGGCGCGCCCCCCTACCTCGTGGGCCCCTCGGAGCTCCACCGACGTACTCCTTCCTCCTATATATACCTACGTATTCCCAAACGATCAGAAGGGGACTCAAAAACCTAATTCCACCGCCACAACTTTCTGTATCCACGAGATCCCATCTTGGGGCCTGTTCCAGAGCTCCCCCGGAGGGGGCATCCACCACGGAGGGCTTCTACATCATCACCATAGCCCCTTCGATGAAGTGTGAGTAGTTTACTTCAGACCTTCGGGTCCATAACTAGTAGCTAGATGGCTTCTTCTCTCTTTTTGGATCTCAATACAATGTTCTCCCCCTCTCTCGTGGAGATCTATTCGATGTAATCTTCTTTTTGCGTTGTGTTTGTTAAAACCGATGAATTGTGGGTTTATGATCCAGTATTATCTATGGAAAATATTTGATTCTTCTCTGAATTCTTTTATGTATGATTGAGTTATCTTTGCAAGTCTCTTCGAATTATCTTATTTGGTTTGGCCAACTAGATTGGTAGTTCTTGCAATGGGAGAAGTGCTTAGCTTTGGGTTCAATCTTGCGGTGTCCTTACTCAAAGGATGTAAAGACTTGCAAGGCACGTATTGTATTGTTGCCATCGAGGATAAGAAGATGGGGTTTTTATCATATTGCATGAATTTATCCCTCTACATCATGTCATCTTGCTTACGGCGTTACTATGTTTTTACTTAATACTCTAGATGCATGCTGGAGAGCGGTCGATGAGTGGAGTAATAGTAGTAGATATAGAATCGTTTCGATCTACTTGTTTTGGACGTGATGCCTATATACATGATCATTGCCTAGATATACTCATAACTATGCTCAATTCATCAATTGCTCAACAGTAATTTGTTCACCCAATCGTAGAATACTTATGCTCTAGAGAAGCCACTAGTGAAACCTATGGCCCCCGGGTCTATTCTCATCATATCAATCTCCATCACTTTATTTACTTGCTTTGCTTTTACTATTTACTTTGCATCTTTATACCAAAAATACCAAAAATATTATCTCTATCAGATCTCACTCCCGTAAGTGACCGTGAAGGGATTGACAACCCCTAATCGCGTTGGTCGCGAGTAGCTATCATTTTGTGCAGGTACGAGGGACTTGCGCGTGACCTCCTACTGGATTGATACCTTGGTTCTCAAAAACTGAGGGAAATACTTACGCTACTTTGCTGCATCATCCTCTCCTCTTCGGGGAAAACCAACGCAAGCTCAAGACGTAGCAACCAGCCCCTGGAAAAGTCGTAAGTATACGAAATCCGAACACGCATATGCATCCGGGTTTGTTTGGGTACAACAGTTTTAACTATTGCCATGTT
Organism: Aegilops bicornis; assembly: GCA_021605145.1. NCBI lineage: Eukaryota > Viridiplantae > Streptophyta > Magnoliopsida > Poales > Poaceae > Aegilops > Aegilops bicornis. Next base: position 422,566,906 of record CM038669.1, on the reverse strand, counting down.
TTGTACAGCCCAGCGAGGTCTCGCGCCGGCCAGCCCTCATCGAAGGATTATTTGGCTCAGACGCTTGGCGAGCGAGACGCCTCCAAAGGCCCCTTCCCCAAAGTCCAGGCGCGACACTGAGGTGTCGCCTCAACGGGACTCGGACCAGGGGGGCATATCTCTGGAGCCGGACACACGGGAGCGATGGCTCTCAAGCGTGTCAACGACGGGGGCGATCTCGGGTTCGGACCACAGTCGGACACGGCTCTGGAGGCTTTTAAGGCTCCAGGATCAGGCGAGCGACCACCTTCGACGGTGGGAGGCTTGCCTACTCCGCCAAAGAACCTCTCGATCAGCAGGGGCTGCCGAGCGGTCTATCGACATCGTTAAAGAACGCGTCTGTTGTCGATGAACATCGGACCCTCATGGGTGCGGTGGTTGGAAAGATTCAGTCCACCGAGAGCGGGCTGAATGAGTCCTGCCTTGGCCTTATAAAGGCTTTTGAGGTATGTTTCCTAAGAAACTTTTAAGGAATTGTCATAATATAAGTAGCAGCCCCTGATACACTGTCTGGCGAAAGAGAGAGCCGGGCAGGGGATCAAAACCCTCTGTTTGTGTAGGAGCCTATGTGAATGACGTATACCCCTTTATGTGAAAACAGGCGTCTGCGGAGAGGATGGCCGCTCATAATGCGGAAGTGTCCGGACTGAAGCAGAGCCTTACACGGGCCGAGGAGGAACTTGGCCGTTTGAATAAGCAATTGGAAGACAAGCAAGGTATGTTGAAAACATTTGTCTTTAAGTTGGCACGAATGAGTAATTGTGCATAGTGAAAAGTATTTGTATTGCATGCTCTAGGAGCGAGTGCCGAATATGAGGCACTAAAGAAGGTTGTGGCTGATGTCAACGAGAAGGCTGCCGCCAAACAGGTGCTTCGTGAGAAACACGAGGCCAGGGTCATCGCAGCTGAGCGAAAGCTCCAGGAGGCTGTGAAGAAAAGCGAGGGCTTGGAGCAGAGTCTAGTAGGGAAAGAATCCAAACTCGCCCAAGCTCTCAGGGCTGTGGAAGATGCTCGGGAAGAAACCTGAGGTGCTGCGCGGGACCTTCAAGAGGCCCGGAAAGTTACGGCTGGTAAGGCCTTCTGTATTCTTAGCCATTTGTACATGGTAATGGGAAGAATTCTAAGCGGCAAGCTGAATTCTTATTTTTCTAGGGCGTTTATGTCTTCCTCACAAAGCATATCGATGTTGCCCAATTCTACTGCATCGAGGAGAAGAAGTCTGCGGATAGGGATTTCTGGTCGCATGATATTTGGCACCGAACTATCCGGTGCCCTTTTTATCGATCAGTGAAGCAACCGGTCGAATCGCACCAGCGCCGAACTAGCCATGAAGGACTTGGTTGTCTGGCTGTGGCCCGCGGAGCCCATTCCAAGCAGTTACTTCGGACTCGTGAAGCGGATTGTGGGCGCTTGTCCTCGGCTTGATGCTATTAAGCAATCAGTCTGTATAGAGGGTGCGCGTATGGCGTTTGCCCATGCAAAAGTGCATTGGGGGAAGCTTGACGCAGAGAAGATGATGACCGAGGGGCCGCCAGAGGGTAAGGAGCACCGCAAGCCTGAACTGTACTATGAAGGTGTACTGAAGGGAGCCCGCCTTGCGGCGGATAAGTGTATGAAAGACATTATATTTCCCTGAGGGCATTCGTGCCGTTCTTTGTAATATGGGATACTGGCACTGTAATTAGTAATAGCATGTTAAGTTTGAACGCATGTTCTTCTGTATACTGCTTTTAATGTGTATAAATGCGAGAGTTGGCCGCTTCGCCCTACGAAGAAAGAAAAATTCAGGGGTGTTCGGGTCATACCTGGACACTCTTTATCCCATGGCTGGGTCCTTTTAAGGAGGTGTTCCTCACCGCGAACCAGGCAATCGGACTATAGGGCTTTACCACTCTCACTTAGCCATAGGAATTCGAGTATGGTCGGCGCAGCCCCTAATGTTCGGAAAGCCGGACTAGGGGCTCTATTGGCGCCTGATCGGAAGACCGATCCGTCTTACTCTGCATTTATAATGGCGCTATGCGGAATAAATCTTTAAGGAATTTACAACCTCTCGAACAGCTGACCAGCTCTCGCTGTATCATGACAGTCGGTTTTCGGCTTTCTCTCGAGGTGCTCGTCCGTGAGATCCGGGACACAATCACAAGAGTTCTCAACTGCGCTACCTTAGCCGATATAACGGAACGTAAGGTACCAAAACAAGGGAGCCGGGCAAACCCAACCAATGACCCAAGACATGATTTGGAGCTGATGCATATAGTGCTATAAGTTCGGGGTGCCGAGCGACCGAAAAGGTGGTCGGACTTTACTGCCGTGCTGTGAAGCCCCTGGCAGAATCGGGCGTAACACAAGGTGTCGGAAAAACGACGGCCGGCAAGTGTTATTTAAGTCTACGCATTGTAGTAAGATGATATGTCTATGCATATTGGTATGATTTATGATTATGAAAAGAGGTGTTTTTGGCGGAACCTGTGATGGCCAGACTGGAGGTGGCTGTGGGTGAATTGGAAATTAATCCGAACTGCCTTCTGTAGGGGGGTTCCTTGTGTGTCCTGGCCGATTCCACGTCGCCAATTTTGTTCTGCGTCAAAGTTAGTTTGTAAAGGCAAATACTTGAAGGTAGCTGGACGTCTTCTTGCGGTTGGTCCGAGGATTCATGATCGGACCCTGGTTAATCCAGCCGTTAGACCGTGAAGTAGCGCAGACTTGTTAGTTGGTGTCCGGATAGTCGGCTGTCATATCAGAATTTTGACGGGCATGCACGACTCGCTACTCCGGTAGTTATATCATTTTTGCTCTAGACGCGGGGTTCATCCTTGCCCATAGGTGTGGTTGTATCGCCCGATGTTGGCCTGAGTGATTTTACCACGTGAGATCTAGTCGACGTGGATAACCCTGTTAGCATATGGTAAATTACCGTATGAGGGGAAGGTGCCGAAGAATTATTCTTTGGCGTGGTATTTTTTGGTGATCCTAGGACAAACGTTAGAGTGGTGGGCCAATAAAACTTGGCCTTTGCCCCTAGCATCTTTTAGAAGATGTTATTTGTGGTTTCACACCTGTGGGGGCTTTATGTGTTATGGAGCCCCCGGTTTGCTATGTCTATAGGTACTGCAATTGAATTGATGTGGTTAATGCGGTCGGGGGCGATCGGCCGTACTTTTATGCTATGGGGGGGGGGGTCTCTTGACCAGACGCCTCCCTTCATTGTTTCCGGCACACGACCAGCCGCTTTGTTTTGAGGATCTGGAATTCTCTATTGGTATGCTTTGTCGTCCTTCTAGGAGTACCATGAATTTCACATGGTTGATCGAGTGTGTGGCTCGGGCCGGATAGGTCTGAGCTGTTCTTTGTCCGCTGACCGGACTGGGAGTTGCTGGAATTAGCACCAGCTTTACTAACATGACGCTTATGACCATTGTGCCGAGGCTTGAGGATGCCTCTTCGTGTGTCGTTCGTATTGTTTTGGACCGTAGTGATGTGTCGACGTCGGGGCATGTACCTTGGGTTCTCCTGCTTAGGTTGGGGTGGCCGGTTGTGCCGTGTGTGCCCTTTGTCAGGGCGGTCGGGTCCGTATCTTTTGGTGGCCAGGACCTTGGTCCATCTGTCCACCAGCGAATCTTGGTCAGCTTTAAGCTGTTGTTGCTTCCTTTGCAGGCTCCTTGCCGTGGCCATGAGCCATCGTCAAGCGAGCTTGTTCCACTGGATCTTCAGGCACGCCGAATTCGTCATTGCCGAGGCTTGCCTCGTCCTCGGAGGGGGGTGTATAGTTGTCCCTCTCCAAGTATCCCACAGTGGCCAGTCCGGCCTTCTTAAAGGCAGGCCGGCTAGGGTTATATTCATCTTCGGCGCCATCCGGATTGTTTTCGTCTTCTGGGCCGGTATTGCTGTGGCGGGGCTTGGAGCGGCGCCGACGACGCCCATGCTTTGCTTTTCTCCCTGAGGGATTATCCACCGTTGCCTCACCTCCATTGGTTTCCTTCGGGGTGTCCGCCATATATATATCATAGGGAGAGGCTGCTGTCCACCGCCCAGTGAGCGGTGGTTCATGTTCTTCTCCTGCATCATCGTCCATACCATAGATGTCTTCAGAGTTGAAGTCCAGTACGCCGGTTAAATCATCGACTGTGGCAATGAAGTGGGTGGTGGGTACGCAACGAATTCCTTCATCGCCTGCTTCCCACTCGAGCTGGACATAGTTCGGCCAAGAGCCTCCTGACAAAGAGAGAGACTTTAATGAGTCCAGCATGTCACCGAAGGGTGAGTGCTGGAAGATATCCGCAGCGGTGAACTCCATTACCGGAGCCCAACCTGGCTCGACTGGCTCGGGAGTGCGTGGACTGGAACCAACATCCGGATACGAATCCGGCGGCCCGGAGTCACAGGCCACCACAGAGGTAAGGCCCGTGTTCGGCTCCACCGCCGATGAGTGTGCAACCTGCGGGGCGGGGACCATCCCTCCGTCCTTAGGCAGCGCAGCCTGCTCCGGATTTAGGTCCGGGGCTACTGCGGGGGTGATACCCCGAGCTTTGTTCGACAGCAGGTCTAAGCCGTGCTCGTCGTGACTGTCCGGTGCTCCTGGCATAGGCCCGAATCCGTCGAAGATCAAGTCTTCGCGAATGTCCGCCGTGTAGTTCAGGTTTCCGAACCTGATCTGGTGGCTGGGCGAGCTGTCGATCTGCTTCCAGATGGCTAAGCGAAGCGAGTTGAGGCGAAGCCGCCGAACACGAAGATCTGTCCGGGGAGAAAGGTCTCACCCGTGATCGTGTTGTTGACGATGAATGGAGGAGCCACCGAGCCCTGTAGCGACGACACAGAGGAGCTCTCAATGAAAGCACCAATGTCGGTGTCAAAACCGGCGGATCTCGGGTAGGGGGTCCCGATCTGTGTGTCTTAGGCTGATGGTAACAAGAAGCAAGGGACACAATGTTTACCTGTGTTCGCCCTCTCGATGGAGGTAAAACCCTACTTCCTGCTTGATTAATATTGAAGATATGGGTAGTACAAGAGTAGATCTACCACGATATCGTAGAGGCTAAACCCTAGATGCTAGCCTATGATGGTATGGTTGTAATTGTGATCGGCCTTCTAAGGACCAACCTCTCTGGTTTACATAGACACCGGAGAGGGTTAGGGTATACATGGAGTCGGTTACAAGGAAGGAAATATAATATCCGGATCGCTAAGCTTGCCTTCCACGCCAAGGAAAGTTCCATCCGGACACGGGACGAAGTCTTGAGTCTTACATCTTCATGCTTCAATAGTCCAGACGATGTATATAGTCCGGCTATCCGGATACCCCCTAATCCAGAACTCCCTCACCTCCTCTTGTGCCATTCGCTGGCAAGACGATGCAGTCGTCAAGTCTTTGCCCCCTATTTCCCTAGTGATCGTGGTTGTCCACTCTTCTAGTTTGGTCTCCTGAATCCAAAGAACGGCAAGGTGATGCGTGTTTGCCGTGTCGTGTACTACAAAGCACCGGGGGGGTTGTTTAGGCCACGGACGTTCCAGCTCATGATCGGGTAGTTTGTGCTACTCATTTGGAACCTGGTTTATCTGCTAGTGGCAGGCCATGGAAACGAGCCAGGCATGGACGATGACTACGATTTACTGAAAATAAAGACAAGTACACAATGTTGGGGAACGTAGCATGCAATTTCAAAAAAATTCCTACGATCACGCAAGATCTATCTAGGAGATGCATAGCAACAAGAGGGGGAGAGTGTGTCCACGTACCCTCGTAGACCGAAAGCGGAAGCATTAGTATAACGCGGTTGATGTAGTCGAACGTCTTCACGATCCAACCGATCTAGTACCGAACGTACGGCACCCCCGAGTTCAGTACACGTTCAGCTCGATGACGCCCCTCGAACTCTTGATCCAGCAGAGGGTCAAGGGAGAGTTTTGTCAGCACGACGGCTTGGTGACGATGATGGTGATGTGATCCGCGCAGGGCGTCGCCTAAGCACTACGACGCTATGACCGGAGGAGTAAACTGTGGAGGGGGCACCGCACACGGCTAAGAGAATAACTGTTGTGCTTTGGGGTGCCCCCGCCTGTGATATAAAGGAGGGGAGGAGGGGGCCGGCCATCAAGGGGGCGCGCCAGGGGGGAGTCCTACTAGGACTCCACTCCTAGTAGGATTCGGCCCCCTTTTTTCCTTTCTCATGGAGGGGAAAGAGGGAAGGAGAGGGAGAGGGAGAGGGAAAGAGGAATGGGGGCCGCGCCCCCTCCCCCTTGTCCAATTTGGACTCCCTTGGGGGGGAGGGGCGCCACCCTGCGGGCTCCCCTCTCTTTCTCCCTATGGCCCATGAAGGCCCATTACTTCCCCGGGCGGTTCCGGTAACCCCTCGGTACCCCGATAAATATCCGAAACATTCCGAAACCATTCCGGTGTCTGAATACCTTCGTCCAATATATCAATCTTTACCTCTCGACTATTTCGAGACTCCTCGTCATGTCTGTGATCTCATCTGGGTCTCCGAACAATCTTCGGTCACCAAAACACATAACTCATAATACAAATCGTCATCGAATGTTAAGCTTGCGGGCCATACGGGTTCGTGATCTATGTAGACATGACCGAGACACATCTCCAATCAATAACCAACAACGGAACCTGGATGCTCATATTTGTTCCTACATATTCTACGAAGATCTTTATCGGTCAAACCGTAATAACAACATACGTTATTCCCATTATCATCGGTATGTTACTTGCCCGAGATTCGATCGTCGGTATCCTCATACCTAGTTCAATCTTGTTACCGGCAAGTCTCTTTACTCGTTCCGTAATGCACCATCCCGTAACTAACTCATTAGTCACATTGCTTGCAAGGCTTATAGTGATGTGCATTACCGAGAGAGCCTAGAGATACCTCTCTGATACTCGGAGTGACAAATCCTAATCTTGATCTATGCCAACCCAAAAAACACCTTCGGAGACACCTATAGAGCATCTTTACAATCACCCAGTTACGTTATGATGTTTGATAGCACACAAGGTGTTCCTGCGGTATTCGGGAGATGCATAATCTCATAGTCAGAGGAATATGTATAAGTCATGAAGAAAGCAATAGCAATAAAACATAACGATCATTATGCTAAGCTAACAGATGGGTCTTGTCCATCACATCATTCTCCTAATGATGTGATCCCGTTCATCAAATGACAACGCATGTCTATGGTCAGGAAACTTAACCATCTTTGATTAACGAGCTAGTCTAGTAGAGGCATACTAGGGACACTTTGTTTTGTCTATGTATTCACACGTGTATCAAGTTTCCGGTTAATATAATTCTAGCATGAATAATAAACATTTATCATGATATAAGGAAATATAAATAACAACTTTATTATTGCCTCTAGGGCATATTTCCTTCACACAATCCCTCCATCCGGGGGTTGCCGGCGGCCACCAATAGGCCCAAAAACCCGCAGGCAAACAACTAGCAACCACGCCCAAATACTGTTACAGCTCGCAAGCCCTAAGGCTCACATACTACAACCTGACTTCACCCAACCCATGGCTGGTCGTCGTCGACTACGGTGGTGAACTAACATGGGGAAACTGGGCGGCCGGAGGCTTCTCCATCAGGGCCTAGCAGGCCAGCAGCTGCCTTGAGGGCATGGGCGTCCAGGCGGGTCAGCCGCGCGATCGCTGTGATGTCATCGTCCGTCAGAGGCTCGTCAAAACGGCGGATGAGCGCCTCTGCCGCAGCCGCCGTCTTCTTCTCCTTCGGTCCCAGGATCCCGAGGCCATGCACGAGGATGAAAGTTGCTCTTTGCGCGTGGGGCACCGTCGACAGGTTGCTTGCTTGATGAGCGTTGGCCTGGACTGGAACGCTGCTTGCTCTGGTCTTGGGGGGAGCCTTGTCTCTGGCTGGAGGCTTGCCGACCACCGGAGTAGGTGTTGGGGAACGTAGTAATTTCAAAAAAAATCCTATGCACACGCAAGATCATGGTGATGCATAGCAACAAGAGGGGAGAGTGTTGTCCACGTACCCTCGTAGACCGAAAGTGGAAGCGTTAGCACAACGCGGTTGATGTAGTCGTACGTCTTCACGATCCGACCGATCAAGTACCGAACGCACAACACCTCCGGAAGTTCAAGACACGTTCAGCCCGATGACGCCCTCGAACTCCAATCCAGCCGAGTGTTGAGGGAGAGTTTCACGTCGACCGCGATAGCGTGGTTACGATGTTGATGTTCTACCGACGCAGGCTTCGCCTAAGCACCGCTTCTGATATCGAGGTGGACTATGGTGGAGGGGCACCGCACACGGCTAAGAGATCAACTGATCAATGTTGTGTCCATGGGGTGCCCCCGCCCCGTATATAAAGGAGCAAGGGGTGCGGCCGGCCAAGGAGAGATGCTGAGGAGTCCTACTCCCATCGGGAGTAGGACTCCCCCCTTTTCCTAGTTGGATTAGGACTTGAGAGGGGGAAGGAGTGGAGGAGAAGAAGGAAGGGGGGGGCGCCGCCCCCCTCTCCTTGTCCTATTCGGACTGGGGGGAGGGGCACGCGGCCCAGCCCTAGCCGCCTCTCCTCTATTCCACCTAGGCCCACTAAGGCCCATTAAGTTCCCAGGGGGTTCCGGTAACCTCCGGTACTCGGTAAAATCCCGATTTCACGGAACACTTCCGATATCCAAACATAGGCTTCCAATATATCAATCTTCATGTCTCGACCATTTCGAGACCCCTCGTCATGTCCGTGATCACATACGGGACTCCGAACAACCTTCGGTACATAAAAACATATCAACTCATAATATAACTGTGTTCGTAACGTTAAGCGTGCGGACCCTACGGGTTCGAGAACTATGTAGACATGACCGAGACACGTCTACGATCAATAACCAATAGCGGAACCTGGATGCTCATATCGGCTCCCACATATTCTACGAAGATCTTTATCGGTCAGACCGCATAACAACATACGTTGTTCCCTTTGTCATCGGTATGTTACTTGCCCGAGATTCGATCGTCGGTATCTCAATACCTAGTTCAATCTCGCTACTGCAAGTCTCTTTACTGCATCAGTAATACATCATCCCGCAACTAACTCATTAGTTGCAATGCTTGCAAGGCTTAAGTGATGTGCATTATTGAGAGGGCCAGAGATACTACTCCGACAATTGGAGTGACAAATCCTAATCTCGAAATACGCCAACCCAAAGACACCTATAGAGCTCCTTTATAATCACCCAGTTACGTTGTGACGTTTGGTAGCACACAAAGTGTTCCTCCAGTAAACGGGAGTTGCATAATCTCATAGTCATAGGAGCATGTATAAGTCATGAAGAAAGCAATAGCAACATACTAAATGATCATGTGCTAAGCTAACGGAATGGGTCTTGTCAATCACATCATTCTCCTAATGATGTGATCCCGTTAATCAAATGACAACTCATGTCTATGGCTAGGAAACATAACCATCTTTGATCAACGAGCTAGTCAAGTAGAGGTATACTAGTGACAATTTGTTTGTCTATGTATTCACACATGTATTATGTTTCCGGTTAATACAATTCTAGCATGAATAATAAACATTTATCATGATATAAGGAAATAAATAATAACTTTATTATTGCCTCTAGGGAATATTTCCTTCTGTCTCCCACTTGCACTAGAGTCAATAATCTAGATTACACAGTAATAATTCTAACACCCATGGAGCCTTGGTGCTGATCATGTTTTGCTCGTGGAAGAGGCTTAGTCAACGGGTCTGCAACATTCAGATCCATATGTATCTTGCAAATTACTATGTCTCCCACCTGGACTAGATCCCGGATGGAATTGAAGCGTCTCTTGATGTGCTTGGTTCTTTTGTGAAATCTGGATTACTTCGCCAAAGCAATTGCACTAGTATTGTCACAAAAGATTTTCATTGGACCCGATGCACTAGGTATGACACCTAGATCGGATATGAACTCCTTCATCCAGACTCCTTCATTTGCTGCTTCTGAAGCAGCTATGTACTCCGCTTCACACGTAGATCCCGCTGATGACCCACAAGTATAGGGGATCTATCGTAGTCCTTTCGATAAGTAAGAGTGTCGAACCCAACGAGGAGCAGAAGGAAATGATAAGCGGTTTTCAGCAAGAAGGTATTCTCTGCAAATCGAAATAAGTGGTAACAGATAGTTTTGTGATAAGATAAATTGTAATGAGCAACAAGTAACAAAAGTAAATAAAGTGCAGCAAGGTGGCCCAATCCTTTTTGTAGCAAAGGACAAGCCTGGGCAAAATCTTATAATAGGAAAAGCGCTCCCGAGGACACATGGGAATATCGTCAAGCTAGTTTTCATCACGTTCATATGATTCGCGTTCGGTACTTTGATAATTTGATATGTGGGTGGATCGGTGCTTGGGTGCTGTTCTTACGTGAACAAGCATCCCGCTTATGATTAACCTCTATTGCAAGCATCCGCAACTACAACAAAAGTATTAAGGTAAACCTAACCATAGCATGAAACATATGGATCCAAATCAGCCCTTCACGAAGCAACGCATAAACTAGGGTTTAAGCTTACATCACTCTAGCAACCCATCATCTACTTATTACTTCCCAATGCCTTCCTCTAGGCCCAAATAATGGTGAAGTGTTATGTAGTCGACGTTCACATAACACCACTAGAGGCTAGACAACATACATCTCATCAAAATATCGAACGAATACCAAATTCACATGACTACTAATAGCAAGACTTCTCCCTTGTCCTCAGGAACAAACGTAACTAATCACAAAGCATATTCATGTTCATAATCAGAGGGGTAATAATATGCATAAAGGATCTGAATATATGATCTTCCACCAAATAAACCAACTAGTATCAACTACAAGGAGTAATCAACACTACTAGCAACCTACTAGCACCAATCCCGGACTTGGAGACAAGAATTGGATACAAGAGATGAACTAGGGTTTTGAGAGGAGATGGTGCTGGTGAAGATGTTGATGGAGATTTCCCTCTCCCCATCAGAGGAGCGTTGGTGATGACGTTGGTGATGATTTCCCCCTCCCGGAGGGAAGTGTCCCAAGTAACAGCTCTGCCGGAGCCCTAGATTGGTTCCGCCAAGGTTCCGCCTCGTGGCGGCGGAGTCTCGTCCCAAATTGTTGCTTCTTTTTTTTTTCTTGACGAAAGACTTCATATAGGAGAAGATGGGCGTCGGAGAGCCACCAGGGGGCCCACGAGGTAGGGGGCGCGCCCTAGGGGGGCCCACCCTCGTGAGTAGGGTGTGGGCCCCCTGGCCTTCATCTTTGGCGACGATTTTTCTTTACTTATTTTAAGATATTCCATGGAGTTTCAGGACTTTTGGAGTTCTTGAGAATAGGTCTCCAATATTTGCTCCTTTTCCAAATTGTAATTCCAAATTTGCCGCATTCTCCTCTTCATGTAAACCTTGTAAAATAAAAGAGAATAGTCATAAGTATTGTGACATAATGTGAAATAACAGCCCATAATGCGATAAATATCGATATAAAAGCATGACGCAAAATGGACGTATCAACTCCCCAAGCTTAGACCTCGCTTGTCCTCGTTTAAAAGCCGATAACAATAAATATGTCCTCGTGTTTAGAGGTAGAGGCGTCGATAAAAATAAAATACGGACATGAAGGCATCATGATTGTTCTCATAACAGCAACACATATAGATTTTGTCATATGATTACTTATGTTCAAGTGATGATCTTTTCACAATGCAAAAGTATGAATCAGAAACCTTATTGAGCACCAACAAACTATAACCTCAGTCATTGAAGCAATTGCAATTTATCATAACATCGGAAAGAGTCTATGTCAGAGCTTAAAAGCAATATCACATACTCAACTATCATTTAGTCCTTCATAATTGCTAACCCTCACGCAATACTTGTGGTTACGGAGTTTATATCAGACACGGAGAAAGATAGGGGCTTATAGTTTTGCCCCACAACCTTTTACCCCAAGGGTAATGTCAACAATAATAATTCATGCTCCCCTACATCCAATTAGATATATATATCATGTTCTTTCCAACATGCTGGGCTTGCCAAAGGATAAAATGAAAAAGGAAAGGTGAAGATCACCGTGACTCTTGCATAAGGTAGAGGATAATAATAAAAGATAGGCCCTTCGCAGAGGGAAGCAGAGGTTGCCATGCGCTTTTATGGTTGGATGCACAAAATCTCAATGCGAAAGAACGTCACTTTATATTGCCCCTTGTGATATGAACCTTTATTATGCAGTCCGTCGCTTTTATTACTTTCACATCACAAGATCATATAAAGCTTATTTCTCCCACACTAATCAATCATACATGTTTAGAGCAATTTTTATTGCTTTGCACCGATGACAACTTACTTGAAGGATCTTACTCAATCCATAGGTAGATATGGTGGACTCTCATGGCAAAACTGGTTTAAGGGTTTTTGGAAGCACAAGTAGTATCTCTACTTGGTGCTGAGAATTTGGCTAGCATGAGGGGGAAAGGCAAGCTCAACGTGTTAGAGGAACCATGACAACATACTTTATCTCAGATATAAGAAAACATAACTCATCACGTTGTCTTCCTTGTCCAACATCAACTCTTTAGCATGTTATATTTTAATGAGTGCTCCCAATCATAAAAGATGTCAATGATAATATATCTATATGTGAAACCTCTCTTTCCTTATTACTTCCTATTAATTGCAACGATGACCAAAGCTATGTTTGCCAACTCCCAACAACTTTTTAATCATCATACTCTTTCTATGTGAAGTCATTACTCTCAATAAGATCAATATGAACTCTTTGTTTCTTTTTATTCTTTTTCTTATTTCTATTCTTTTATTCACCCAAGATCATGGCAAAACAATCAAGCCCTTGACTCAACTAACTTTATTATATATATAGCTCACGGACTCGATTACATAGAGAGATCATAAAGCAAAACTCGAAACTAGATCATGCCATGACTTTATTCTACTAAATCAAGATACTACTAAAAGGATCGAACTAAGAAAAACGGTAAAGGTAGGAGTTGTGATTGTGATGATGACACCGGGCACCTCCCCAAGCTTGGCAGTTGCCAAGGGGAGTGCCCATACCCATGTGATTATGTCTCCTTCTTCGGGGTTGTTGAAATATTCTTGGCGATGATGCCCTTTAGGATACGATTCTCCTCCTCAAGCTTATTGACTTGCTGCTTGAAATCCATTATTTCCTTGCGAAGCTTTCCTGTAACTGCTAAGGCTCCTTGCACCCAAGGGTGTTGCATAGCTGTGGGAGAACAAGCGACACTCCTCTTCATATTTTCATAAGAAAGAAATCTAACATTGGAAGGGATAAACGAGTTTGGAATAGCTGAGCTCTGCAGTTCCCCCATCGCGAACCCAGCTCGGAAGTGAGAAGTGACTTCTTGATCCTCCATGGCATCTACTCTCATCAAGTCAGCCTCCATTTCCTCCTCCGTTGCTGGCCCAAAGGGGTCAGCTTCGCTGTTTGCCCTTGGTTTCGGTGCCGGATTAGATACCCGACTCTCCCCGACTGACTCTTGAGAAGACATCTTGCTCTAATTCTGGCAAAGAACAGCTCAAAACAAAAACAGAGGATATTTGCGTGATACGGAGTCAAAACCTTCGAGAGAATATATAATGAATTTTACCGACCAAAATATGTATCGTAAAGAAAACGGAGTCCTGAGGGCACACGGGTGCTCACGAGGTAGGGGGCACGCCTGGGGGTAGGGCGCCCATCACCCTCGTGGGGCCCTCGTGTCCTTCCCGGACTGCTACTTATTTTTCTATTTTTCTAAATATTCCAAAATGGAGAAATATTGCCTTAAAAATTGTTTTGGAGTCGGTTTAATTAACGTACCACATACCTACTCCTTTTCGGAGTCTGAAACGTTCTGGAAAGTGTCCCTTATGTATTCCTCCGGGGTTACAGTTTCAATAATATTGGTTTCAACATTTATGGGATTACCTGAGATATAATGTTTGATCCTTTGACCGTTTACCACCTTCGGATTCGTGCCTTCGAAGTTGTTGATTTTTATGGCACCGGAACGATAGACCTCTTCGATAACGTAGGGACCTTCCCATTTGGAGAGAAGTTTTCCTGCAAAAAATCTTAAACGAGAGTTGTATAGCAATACATAATCACCTACATTAAACTCACGCTTTTGTATCCTTTTGTCATGCCATCTTTTAACTTTTTCTTTGAACAACTTAGCATTTTCATAAGCTTGGGTCCTCCATTCATCAAGCGAGCTAATATCAAATAACCTTTTCTCACCGGCAATTTTGAAATCATACTTGAGCTCTTTAATAGCCCAATATGCCTTATGTTCTAGTTCGAGAGGTAAGTGACATGCTTTTCCATAAACCATTTTATACGGAGACATACCCATAGGATTCTTATATGCAGTTCTATATGCCCATAATGCATCATCAAGTTTCTTGGACCAATTCTTTCTATACCTATTAACAGGTCTTTTGCAAAATTAATTTGAGCTCTCTATTGCTCAATTCTACTTGACCACTAGATCAAGGGTGATAAGGAGACGCAATTCTATGATTAATGTCATATTTAGCAAGCATTTTACGGAAAGCACCATGAATAAAGTGTGAACCACCATCAGTAATTAAATATCTATGGTCTCCAAACATCGAAAAATAACTTCCTTAAGAATTTTAATAGAAGTGTTATGATCAGCACTACTAGTTGTAATAGCTTCTACCCACTTAGTAACGTAATCAACAGCAACCAAAATATGTGTATATCCATTAGAGGCAGGAAAAGGTCCCATATAATCAAAGCCCCAAACATCAAATGGTTCAATAACAAATGAATAATTCATAGGCATTTCTTGACGTCTACTAATATTACCAATTCTTTGACATTCATCGCAAGACAAAACAAACTTACGGGCATCCTTGAAGAGAGTAGGCCAATAAAAACCGGATTGCAATACCTTATGTGCAGTTCTACCTCCAGCGTGGTGTCCTCCATAAGCCTCGGAGTGGCACTTGCGTAGGATCTGTTCATGTTCATGCTCAGGTACACATCGTCTAATAACACCATCTACTCCTTCTTTATAAATATGTGGGTCATCCCAAAAGTAATGTCGCAAATCATAGAAAAACTTTTTCTTTTGTTGGTATGTGAAGCTAGGTGGTATAAATTTAGCAACAATATAATTAGCATAATCAGCATACCATGGAGTGCTACGAGAAGTGCTTATGACATTTAATTGTTCATCAGGAAAGCTATCATCAATAGGTAGTTGGTCATCAAGAACATTCTCTAACCTAGATAAGTTATCTGCAACGGTGTTCTCAGCTCCTTTTCTATCAACAATATGCAAATCAAATTCTTGAAGCAAGAGAACCCATCTAATAAGTCTAGGTTTAGCATCTTTCTTTTCCATAA
Organism: Aegilops bicornis; assembly: GCA_021605145.1. Taxonomy (NCBI): domain Eukaryota; kingdom Viridiplantae; phylum Streptophyta; class Magnoliopsida; order Poales; family Poaceae; genus Aegilops; species Aegilops bicornis. The sequence goes on along the minus strand of CM038669.1, from coordinate 422,551,465 downwards.
GATATTTAATAGCGCATGATCAAGGTGAATAGTTACTTTAGAATCAACAATATAGGGTCTGAATTTATCACAAGCAAATACAACTGCTAAAAGTTCCTTTTCTGTAGTAGCATAATTTCTTTGAGCATTGTCTAGAGTCTTACTAGCATAATGGATAACATTTAATTTATTATCAACTCTTTGCCCTAGAACAGCACCTACGGCATAATCACTAGCATCACACATAGTTTCAAAGGGTAAATTCCAATCAGGTGGCTGAACAACAGGTGCAGAGACTAATGCTTTCTTATGTATTTCAAATTCTTCTACACAATCATCATCAAAGACAAATGGTACATCTTTTTGAAATAAATTAGTCAGAGGTCGATAAATTTTTGAGAAGTCCTTAATGAACCTCCTATAAAATCCGGCGTGACCAAGGAAACTTCTTATACCTTTGATGTCCTTGGGACATGGCATCTATTCAATAGCATCAACCTTGACTTTATCAACTTCAATACCTCTTTTAGAAACTTTGTGCCCCAAGACAATACCTTCATTAACCATAAAGTGGCACTTTTCCCAATTCAAGACAAGATTAGTTTCTTCACATCTCTGCAAAACTCGATCAAGACTGCTCAAGCAATCATCAACAGAGGAACCATAGACGGAAAAATCATCCATGAAAACCTCACAATTTTTTTGACAAAACTCAGAGAATATAGCCATCATGCATCTTTGAAAGGTAGCAGGTGCATTACATAAACCAAAAGGCATACGTCTATAAGCAAAAGTACCAAAAGGGCAAGTAAAAGTAGTCTTTGATTGATCTTTAGCAACAGTGTATTTGAGAGAAACCAGAATAACCATCTAGGAAGCAATAATGTGTATGTTTGCATAATCTTTCTAGCATTTGATCAATAAAAGGTAAGGGGTAATGATCTTTCTTAGTAGCTTTATTTAATTTATAAAATCAATTACCATCCTATAATCTGTGATAATTCTTTATGGATCAATTCATTTTATCATTAGGGACAACAGTAATACCTCCCTTCTTAGGGACACAATGAACAGGACTTACCCAATCGACTATCAAAGAACGGGATAAATTATACCGCCTCCGTAATCTTGAGTATTTCTTTTCTTACCACTTCTTTCATTTTAGGATTCAAACGTCGTTGAGGATCACGAACTGGTTTGGCATCCGCTTCCAAATTTATTTTATGTTGACATAGAGTGGGACTAATGCCCTTAAGATCATCAAGAGTATATCCAATAGCATCACAGTGCTTCTTCAGAGTTTTCAATAATCTTTCTTCTTCATGCTCTGAAAGGTTAGCACTAATAATAACAGGATATATTTTCTTTTCATCAAGATAAGCACATTTAAGATTACCAGGCAACGGTTTAAGCTCAAACACGGGATCACCCTTGGGTGGAGGAGGATCCCCTAGGATTTCAACAGGGAAATTGTGTTGCAGAATAGGTTCCTGTTTAAAGAATACTTGATCTATTTCCCTTCTCTCATTCATAAACATATCATTTTCATGGTCTAGCAAATATTGTTCTAAATGATCACTAGGAGGTACGACAATAGAAGCAAGATCAATAATTTCATCCTTACTAGGCAATTCTTCCTCACGATGTTGTTTACTAAATTTAGAGAAATTAAACTCATGAACCATATCATCCAAGCCAATAGTAACAACATTCTTTTCGCAATCTATCTTAGCATTAACAGTGTTCAAGAAGGGTCTACCAAATATAATTGGACAAAAGCTATCTTGTGGGGAACCAAGAACAAGAAAATCGGCAGGATATTTAGTTTTCCCACACAAGACTTCAACATCTCTAACAATTCTAATCGGCGATATAGTATCTCTATTGACAAGTTTAATTGTAACATCAATGTCTTCTATCTCGGTGGGTGCAATTTCATGCTTAATTTCTTCATACAAGGTAATAGGTATAACACTAGCACTAGCACCCATATCACATAAGCCATGATAACAATGATCTCCTATTTTAACAGAAATAACAGCACGCCTACCACAGGTCTATGTTTATCTTTAACGCTAGGTTTAGCAATTCTAGCTGATTCACCGCAGAATTGAATAACATGCCCATCAATATTATCAGACAAGAGATCTTTAACAATAGCAATATTAGGTTCTACTTTGACTAGCTCAGGAGGTGTATAAGTTCTAATATTGCTTTTACGAACCACAGTTGAAGCTTTAGCATGATCCTTTATTCTAACAGGGAAGGGTGGTTTCTCAACATAAGAGGTAGGAACAATAGGATCATTATAAGTGACAGACTTTTCTTCAACTTTAATAGGTGCAGCTACTTTTACTTCTATGGGAGGATGATATTTAAACCACTTCTCCTTGGGGAGATCAACATAAGTAGCAAAATATTCAGAGAAAGAAGCTACTATCTCAGAGTCAAGTCCATATTTAGTGCTAAACTTACGGAAAATATAGGTATCCATAAAAGATTTAACACAATCAAACTTAGGTGTCATACCTGACTCCTTACCTTCGTCGAGATCCCAATCATCGAGTTATGCTTAATTCTATCCAATAAATCCCATATGAATTCAATAGTCTTCATCATAAAAGAGCCAAAGACAAGAAGTATCGAGCATGGTGCGATTGTTATCGTAAAGTCGAGCATAAAAATTCTGAAGAATTGTCACTCTTGAGAGCTCATGATTGGGGCATGAATATAACATTGATTTAAGCCTCCCCCAAGCCTTAGCGATGCTTTATCCTTCGCGAGGCCAAAAATTATATATGTAATTGCGATCACGATGAACAAGATGCATAGGAAATATTTTTGATGAAATTCCAACTTCAGTCTTTTATAGTTCCATGATCTCGTATCATCACATAGCCTATACCATGGCAATGCGTCTCCCTTCAAGATAAAGGGAAGACCTTCTTCTTAGCAACATCATCGGGTATACCTGCAAGCGTAAACAATCCACAAACTTCATCCACATATATTAAGTGCTCGTCAGGATGCTTTGTTCCATCTCCTGTAAAAGGATTAGCTAGCAGTTTTTCCATCATACCCGAAGGAAATTCAAAAGGAGTTTCATTTTAAATAGGTTCAGTAGGTTGAGGAGCAACTCTTTGTTTCATCGGATGGGGTGAAGATACCTTAACAAGCCCCTCGGAGAATTACTTTCCATAGTAACAAGTGACAGAAAATTTCAGCACACTATATAAATTTTTCCTTACCAAATTCCACCTACCAAAGGCGCTTCACTCCTCAAGAACGGCGCTTAAAAGAGTCTTGATGACCCACAAGTATAGGGGATCTATCGTAGTCCTTTCGTTAAGTAAGAGTGTCGAACCCAACGAGGAGCAGAAGGAAATGATAAGCGGTTTTCAGCAAGGTATTCTCTGCAAGTACTGAAATAAGTGGTAACAGATAGTTTTGTGATAAGATAAATTGTAACGAGCAACAAGTAACAAAAGTAAATAAAGTGAAGCAAGGTGGCACCAACTTTTTTTGTAGCAAAGGACAAGCCTGGACAAACTCTTATAATAGGAAAAGCGCCCGATGACACATGGGAATATCGTCAAGCTAGTTTTCATCACGTTCATATGATTCGCTCGGTACTTTGATAATTTGATATGTGGGTGGACGGTGCTTGGGTGCTGTTCTTACTTGAACAAGCATCCCACTTATGATTAACCTCTATTGCAAGCATCCGCATCTATAACAAAAGTATTAAGGTAAACCTAACCATAGCATGAAACATATGGATCCAAATCAGCCCCTTTAAGCAACGCATAAACTAGGGTTTAAGCTTTTGTCACTCTAGCAACCCATCATCTACTTATTACTTCCCAATGCCTTCCTCTAGGCCCAAATAATGGTGAAGTGTTATGTAGTCGACGTTCACATAACACCACTAGAGGCTAGACTACATACATCTCATCAAAATATCGAATCGAATACCAAATTCACATGACTACTAATAGCAAGACTTCTCCCTTGTCCTCAGGAACAAACGTAACTACTCACAAAGCATATTCATGTTCATAATCAGAGGGGTAATAATATGCATAAAGGATCTGAACATATGATCTTCCACCAAATAAACCAACTAGCATCAACTACAAGCAGTAATCAACACTACCAAAGAACCTACTAGCACCAATCCCGGACTTGGAGACATGAATTGGATACAAGAGATGAACTAGGCTTTTGAGAGGAGATGGTGCTGGTGAAGATGTTGATGGAGATTGCCCTCTCCCGATGAGAGGAGCGTTGGTGATGACGTTGGTGATGATTTCCTCCCGGAGGGAAGTGTCCCCACAGTAGCCTGCCGGAGCCCTAGATTGGTTCCGCCAAGGTTCCGCCTCGTGGCGGCGGAGTCTCGTCCCGAAAGGTTGCTTATTGTTTTTTTCTCATCGAAGGACTTCATATAGGAGAAGATGGGCATCGGAGAGCCACCAGGGGGCCCATGAGGTAGATATACAGATGTTTCATTAAGTAGATATACCCATATCTGCTTAAATCATCTCTGAAGGTGAGAAAATAACGATATCCGCCACGAGCCTCAACATTCATCGGACCACATACGTCTGTATGTATGATTTCCAACAAATCTTTTGCTCTCTCCGTAGTTCCGGAGAATGGTGTTTTAGTCATCTTGCCCTTGAGGGACGGTTCGCAAGTACCAAGTGATTCATAATCAAGTGGTTCCAAAAGTCCATCAGTATGGAGTTTCTTCATGCGCTTTTCACCGATATGACCTAAATGGCAGTGCCACAAATAAGTTGCACTATCATTATCTACTCTGCATCTTTTGGCTTCAACATTATGAATATGTGTATCACTACTATCGAGATTCAATAAAAATAGACCACTCTTCAAGGGTGCATGACCATAAAATATATTACTCATATAAATAGAACAACCATTATTCTCTGATTTAAATGAATAACCGTCTTGCATCAAACAAGATCCAGATATAATGTTCATGCTCAACGATGTCACCAAATAACAATTATTTAGGTCTAATACTAATTCCGAAGGTAGATGTAGAGGTAGCGTGCCGACCGCGATCACATCGACTTTGGAACCATTTCCCACGCGCATCGTCACCTCGCCCCAGCCAATCTCCGCTTAATCCGTAGCCCTGCTTCGAAGTTGCAAATATTAGCAATGTAACCAAAGATCAAATACCTGTGTTCTATCATGCGAGCATTAGTAAGGTACACATCAATAACATGTATATCACATATACCTTTGTTCACCTTGCCATCCTTCTTATCTCGCCAAATATTTGGGGCAGTTCCGCTTCGATGACCGGTCGCTTGCGGAGAAGCACTCAGTTTCAGGCTTAGATCCAGACTTGGGTTTCTTCTCCTGAGCAGCAACTTGCTTGTTGTTCTTCTTGAAGTTCCCCTTCTTCTTCCCTTTGCCCTTTTTCTTGAAACTAGTGGTCTTGTTGACCATCAACACTTGATGCTCCTTCTTGATTTCTACCTCCGTAGCCTTTAGCATTGTGAAGAGCTCGAGAATCGTCTTTTCCATCCCTTGCATGTTATAGTTCATCACAAAGCTTTTGTAGCTTGCTGGCAGTGATTGGAGAATTTTGTCAATGACGCTATCATCCGGAAGATTAACTCCCAGTTGAATCAAGTGATTATTATACCTGCACATCTTGAGTATATGCTCACCGATTGTAACTATTCTCTTCCATCTTGCAGCTATAGAACTTATTGGAGACTTCATATCTCTCAATCCGGGCATTTGCTTGAAATATTAAATTCAACTCCTGGAACATCTCATATGCTCCATGACGTTCAAAACGTCGTTGAAGTCCCGGTTCTAAGCCGTAAAGCATGGTGATACTTCTCCAACGTATCTATAATTTTTGATTGCTCCATGCTACTTTATCTACTGTTTTGGACTATATTGGGCTTTATTTTTCACTTTTATATTATTTTTGGGACTAACCTATTAACCGGAGGCCCAACCCAGAATTGCTTTTTTTTGCCTATTTCAGTGTTTCGAAGAAACGGAATATCAAACGGAATGAAACCTTCGGAAACGTGATTTTCTCACCGAACGTGATCCAGGGGACTTGGACCCTACTCCAAGGAACAAAAGAGGCGGTCACGAGGGTGGGGGGCGCCTAGGGCGCGCCTTGCCTCGTGGGCCCTGTTGCTCCACCGACGCATTCTTCCTCCTATATATACCTACGTACCCCCAAACGATCAGAACAGGAGCCAAAAACCTAATTCCACCGCCGCAACTTCCTGTATCCACGAGATCCCATCTTGGGGCATGTTCCGGAGCTCCGCCGGAGGGGGCATCCACCATGGAGGGCTTCTACATCATCACCATAGCCCCTCCGATGAAGTGTGAGTAGTTTACTTCAGACCTTCGGGTCCATAGCTAGTAGCTAGATGGCTTCTTCTCTCTTTGGATCTCAATACAATGTTCTCCCCTCTCTCGTGGAGATCTATTCGATGTAATCTTCTTTTTGCGGTGTGTTTGTTGAGATCGATGAATTGTGGGTTTATGATCCAGCTTATCTATGAATAATATTTGAATCTTCTCTGAATTCTTTTATGTATGATTGAGTTATCTTTGCAAGTCTCTTGAATTATCCATTTGGTTTGGCCAACTAGATTGGTAGTTCTTGCAATGGGAGAAGTGCTTAGCTTTGGGTTCAATCTTATGTGTCCTTACCCAAAGGATGTAAAGGGTTGCAAGGCACGTATTGTATTGTTGCCATCGAGGATAACAAGATGGGGTTTTTAACATATTTCATGAATTTATCCCTCTACATCATGTCATCTTGCTTAAGGCGTTACTCTGTTTTTAACTTAATACTCTAGATGCATGCTGGATAGAGGTCGATGAGTGGAGTAATAGTAGTAGATGCAGAATCATTTCGGTCTATTTATCTTGGACGTGATGCCTATATACATGATCATACCTAGATATACTCATAACTATGCTCAATTCTGTCAATTGCTCAACAGTAATTTGTTCACCCACCGTAGAATATCTATGCTCTTGAGAGAATCCACTAGTGAAACCTATGGCCCCCGGGTCTATTCTCATCATATCAATCTCCATCACTTTAATACTAGCTTTGTTTTTACTTTGCCTTTTACTTTTCACTTTGCATCTCTATACCAAAAATACGAAAAATATTATTTATCATCTCTATCAGATCTCACTCTCGTAAGTTACCGTGAAGGGATTGACAACCCCTATTCGCGTTGGTTGTGAGGAGCTATCGTTTTGTGCAGGTACGAGGGACTTGTGCGTGGCCTCCTCTTTGGATTGATACCTTGGTTCTCAAAACTGAGGGAAATACTTACGCTACTTTGCTGCATCATCCTCTCCTCTTCGGGGAAATCCAACGCAGTGCTCAAGAGGTAGCAAGAAGAATTTCTGGCGCCGTTGCCGGGGAGGCTCACGCAAGAGCAAGTCAACCATACCAAGTACCCATCACAATCCCTATCCCTCGCATTACATTATTTGCCATTTGCCTCTCGTTTTCCTCTCCCCCCACTTCACCCTTGCCATTTTATTCGCTCTCTCTTTCCCAATCTCCTCCTCTCCTTTCCCTTTGCCTTCTCGTTGCCATGGCTGAATCAAAAAGAACTACGGGTTTTCTCCCGAGCTCTAGTGCCTTGGATAACCCCTCTATCCTCTGTAAGCTCATAAATAATGATGCTATAGAAAGACCCACCGGGTTCACCAATGAGAGCTTGAATAATTTTGATGAGGATGACTCTGGAATTTGTCGCTATTACTTGATGAGTCTTTAAAAGATGATTGGGATAGGTTACTTAGGATTCGGGCTAGCTATGTGCCACAATATCAAATTGAAATTTACTTAAAAAGTTTTTATGTTGGCTTGCCCGCTTCCTTCAAACAAGTTTTAGACTCCATCTTTGAAGAGGGTTTTCTTGAAGGGGATGCTATAGATACCTATGAAAAAATGAAAACTATATTTGGGCACCCCATGAATGATAAGGTTGAATCAACTACTCTCTTGCGCTTTTATCAAAATGAAATTATTAAAGAGATGAAGTCTAGTTTAGAGGCAAATTTCTGTAACGTGCTTAATCATACTTCTTCCATTAATGGCCATGTGCTTAACTTAAATAGAAGAATGAATGCCATAGAAAGGAGATCCTCCTCTCTGAATACCAAAGATGGCAATACCTAGATCTATCCTCGCTTTTATGCCTAGCTAGGGGCGTTAAACGATAGCGCTTGTTGGGAGGCAACCCAATTTTATTTTGAGTTTTTTGTTTTTGTTTCTGTTTAGGAATAAATAATCCATCTAGCCTCTGTTTAGATGTGGTTTCATGTTTTAATTAGTGTTTGTGCCAAGCTAGACCTATTGGATCTTCTTGGATGATAGTTATTTGATCTTGCTGTAATTTCCAGAAACTTTGCACTCAGTGCCCAAATTATTAAAAATCACCAGAACGTGATAAAATACTGATTCCAGTTGCTGCTGATCAATAAACAAATTGTCTATGTCCTCTAAGTTTGGTAGAATTTTTTGAGTTCCATAAGTTTGTATTAGTTACAGATTACTAAAGACTGTTCTGTTTTTGACAGATTCTGTTTTTCGTGTGTTGTTTGCTTATTTTGATGAATCTATGGCTAGTAAAATAGTTTATAATCCATAGAGAAGTTGGAATACAGTAGGTTTAACACCAATATAAACAAAGAATGAGTTCATTACAGTACCTTAAAGTAGTCTTTTGTTTTCTTTCTCTAACGGAGCTCACGAGATTTCTATTGAGTTTTGTGTTGTGAAGTTTTCAAGTTTTGGGTAAATTCTTTTGATGGATTATGGAACAAGGAGTGGAAAGAGCCTAAGCTTGGAGATGCCCATGGCACCCCCAAGATAATCCAAGGACACCAAAAATTCAAAGCTTGGGGATGCCCTGGAAGGCATCCCCTCTTTCGTCTACTTCCATTGGTAATTTACTTGGGGCTATATTTTTATTCATCACATGATAAGTGTTTTACTTGGAGCGTCTTGTATTATTTGCGTCTTTGCTTGTTAGTTTACCACAATCATCCTTGATGTACACACCTTTTGAGAGAGCCATACATGAATTGGAATTTGATAGAATGCTCATAGTGCTTCACTTATATCTTTTGAGCTTGATAGTTTTGCTCATTGTGCTTCACTTATATCTTTTGAGCTTGATAATTTTTGCTCTAGTGCTTCACTTAGATCTTTTAGAGCACGGTGGTGGATTTGTTTTAAAGAAACTATTGATCTCTCATGCTTCACTTAGATTATTTTGAGAGTCACTAATAACATGGTAATTTGCTTCAAATTAATATACTTGGTATTAAAGATATGTGAAACTTTCTTTTGAGTGCGTTGAATACTAAGAAAAGTTTGATACTTGTTAATTGTTTTGAGATATGGAGGTGGTAATATTAAAGTCATGTTGGTTGGGTGATTATCAATTTAAAGAATGCTCGTGTTGAAGTTATCAAATCCCGTAGCATGCACGTATGGTTAAAGTTGTGTAACAAATTTGAAACATGAAGTGTACCTGGCTTGTGCATCCTTATGAGTGGCGGTCGGGGACGACCGATGGTCTTTTCCTACCAATTTATCCCCCTAGGAGCATGCGCGTAGTACTTGATTTTTGATGACTTCTAAATTTTTGCAATAAGTATATGAGTTATTTTGACTAATCTTGAGTCCATGGATTATACAAACTTTTACCTTTCCGCCATTGCTAGCCTCTTTGGTACCGTGCATTGCCCTTTCTCACATTGAGAGTTGGTGCAAACTTCGCCGGTGCATCCAAACCCCGTGATATGATACGCTCTATCACACATAAACATCCTTATATCTTCCTCAAAACAGCCACCATACCTACCTATTATGGCATTTCCATAGCCATTCCGAGATATATTGCCATGCAACTTTCCACCGTTCCGCTCATCATCATCATGACATACTTTACTTTTGTCATATTGCCATTGCATGATCATGTAGTTGACATCGTATTTCTGGCAAAGCCACCATGCATTATTTTTCATACATGTCACTCTTGATTCATTGCACCATCCTGCATACATCACGGAGGCATTCATATAGAGTCATATCTTGTTCTAATTTCGAGTTGTAATCCTTATGTTGTAATCAATAGAAGTGTGATGATCATCATTATTAGAGCATTGCCCAAAAAAAGAAAGGCCAAAAAGAAAAATAAAGAAAGGCCCAAAAAAAGAGAAAAGAAATAAAAAGGGCAATGTTACTATCTCTTTCCCGCACTTGTGCTTCAAAGTAGCACTTTGTTCTTCATGTAGTGAGTCTGATATGTTGTGCTTCAAAGTAGCACCATGTTTTTCATATAGTGAGTCTCATAAGTTGTCTTTTTATACTAGTGGGAATTTTTCATTATAGAACTTGGCTTGTATATTCCTACGATGGGCTTCCTCAAATGCCCTAGGTCTTCATGAGCAAGCAAGTTGGATGCACACCCACTAGTTTTCTTTTGTTGAGCATTCATAGCTCTAGTGCATCCGTTGCATGGCAATCCCTACTCCTCATGTTGACATCAATTGATGGGCATCTCCATAGCCCGTTGATTATCCTCGTCAATGTGAGACTTTCTCCTTTTTGTCTTCTCCGCACAATCCCCATCATCATATTCTATTCCACCCATAGTACTATATCCATGGCTCACGCTCATGTATTGCGTGAAGGTTGAAAAAGTTTGAGATTATTTAAGTATGAAACAATTGCTTGGCTTGTCATCAGGGGTATAGAAGTTGGGAACATCTTTGTGCGACGAAAATGAAGCATAGCCTAACTATATGATTTTGTAGGGATGAACTTTCTTTTGCCATGCTATTTTGAGAAGACATGATTACTTTGATTAGTATGCTTGAAATATTACTATTTCTTTTACCAATATGAACTTTTATTTTGTATTCATTCAGATCTGAATATTCATATCACAATTAAGAAGATTTACATTGAAATTATGCCAAAGTATCACTCCGCATGAAAAATTCTCTTTTTATCATTTACCTACTCGAGGACGAGCAGGAATTAAGCTTAGATGCCCGATACGTCTCCAACGTATCTATAATTTTTGATTGCTCCATGCTACTTTACCTACTGTTTTGGACTATATTGGGCTTTATTTTCCACTTTTATATTATTTTTGGGACTAACCTATTAACCGGAGGCCCAGCCCAGAATTGTTGTTTTTTAACTATTTCAGGGTTTTGAAGAAACGAAATATCAAACGGAGTCTAAACGGAATGAAACCTTCGGAAACGTGATTTTCTCACCGAACGTGATCCAGGGGACTTGGACCCTACTCCAAGGAACAAAAGAGGCGGTCATGAGGGTGGGGCGCCCCTAGGGCGCCCGCCTCGTGGCCCCTGTTGCTCCACCGTGCATTCTTCCTCCTATATATACCTCACGCACTTCAAACGATCGTAACAGAGCCAAAACCTAATTCCACCGCCGCAACTTCCGTATCCACGAGATCCCATCTTGGGGCCTGTTAGGAGTTCACGGAGGGGGCATCCACCATGGAGGGCTTCTACATCATCACCATAGCCCCTCCGATGAAGTGTGAGAAGTTTACTTCAGACCTTCGGGTCCATAGCTAGTAGCTAGATGGCTTCTTCTCTCTTTTTGGATCTCAATACAATGTTCTCCCCTCTCTCATGGAGATCTATTCGATGTAATCTTCTTTTTGCGGTGTGTTTGTTGAGACCGATGAATTGTGGGTTTATGATCCAGCGTATCTATGAATAATATTTGCATCTTCTCTGAATTCTTTTATGTATGATTGAGTTATCTTTGCAAGTCTCTTGAATTATCCATTTGGTTTGGCCAACTAGATTGGTAGTTCTTGCAATGGGAGAAGTGCTTAGCTTTGGGTTCAATCTTGCGGTGTCCTTACCCAAAGGATGTAAAGGGTTGCAAGGCACGTATTGTATTGTTGCCATCGAGGATAACAAGATGGGGTTTTTAACATATTGCATGAATTTATCCCTCTACATCATGTCATCTTGCTTAAGGCGTTACTCTATTTTTAACTTAATACTCTAGATGCATCTTTGGATAGCGGTCGATGAGTGGAGTAATAGTAGTAGATTCGTAATCGCTTCGGTCTACTTGTCTTGGATGTGATGCCTATATACATGATCATACCTAGATATACTCATAACTATGCTCAATTCTCAGAAATTGCTCAACAGTAATTTGTTCACCCACCGTAGAATATCTATGCTCTTGAGAGAAGCCACTAGTGAAACCTATGGCCCCCGGGTCTATTCTCATCATATCAATCTCCATCACTTTAATACTAGCTTTGTTTTTTTACTTTGCCTTTTACTTTTCACTTTGCATCTCTATACCAAAAATACCAAAAATATTATTTATCATCTCTATCAGATCTCACTCTCGTAAGTGACCATGAAGGGATTGACAACCCATATTCGCGTTGGTTGCGAGGAGCTATCGTTTTGTGCAGGTACGAGGGACTTGTGCGTGGCCTCCTACTGGATTGATACCTTGGTTCTCAAAAACTGAGGGAAATACTTACGCTAGTTTGCTGCATCATCCTCTCCTCTTCGGGGAAATCCAAAGCAGTGCTCAAGAGGTAGCACATGGCACACTGAACTATCGAGTAGTCATCAGCTTTGCTTTGTCAGACATACATAACATCTTGTGTTGCTCCTGCAGCACGCATGGCACCCAGCGGTGCTTCCAGTACATAATTCTTCTGTGCAGCAATGAGGATAATCCTCAAGTTATGGACCCAGTCCGTGTAATTGCTACCATCATCTTTCAACTTTGCTTTCTCAAGGAACGCATTAAAATTCAACGGAACAACAACACGGGCCATCTATCTACAATCAAACATAGGCAAGCAAGATACTATCGGGTACTAAGTTCATGATAAATTTAAGTTCAATTAATCATATTACTTAAGAACTCCCACTTAGATAGACATCCCTCTAATCCTCTAAGTGATCACGTGATCCAAATCAACTAAACCATGTCCGATCATCACGTGAGATGGAGTAGTTTCAATGGTGAACATCACCGTGTTGATCATATCTACTATATGATTCACGCCGACCTTTCGCCTCCGTATTCGAGGCCATATATGTTATATGCTAGGCTCACAAGTTTAACCTGAGTATTCCGCATGTGCAACTGTTTTGCACCCGTTGTATTTGAACGTAGAGCCTATCACACCCGATCATCATGTGGTGTCTCAGCACGAAGAACTTTCACAACGGTGCATACTCAGGGAGAACACTTATAATTTGATAATTTAGTGAGGGATCATCTTATAATGCTACCGTCAATCAAAGCAAGATAAGATGCATAAAAGATAAACATCACATGCAATCAATATAAGTGATATGATATGGCCATCATCATCTTGTGCTTGTGATCTCCATCTCCGAACCGTCATGATCATCATCGTCACCGGCGCGACACCTTGATCTCCATCGTAGCATCGTTGTCGTCTCGCCAATCTTATGCTTATACGACTATCGCTACTGCTTAGTGATAAAGTAAAGCATTACAGGGCGATTGCATTGCATACAATAAAGCGACAACCATATGGCTCTCGCCGATTGCCGATAACTCGGTTACAAAACATGATCATCTCATACAATAAAATATAGCATCACGTCTTGACCATATCACATCACAACATGCCCTGCAAAAACAAGTTAGACGTCCTCTACTTTGTTGTTGCAAGTTTTACGTGGCTACTACGGGCTTAGTAAGAACCGTTCTTACCTACGCATCAAAACCACAACGATAGTTTGTCAAGTTGGTGCTGTTTTAACCTTCGCAAGGACCGGGCGTAGCCACACTGCTCAACTAAAGTTGGAGAAACCGACACTGCTAGCCACCTGCGTGCAAAGCACGCCGGAGAACCGGTCTCGCGTCAACAGACTGGCGTAATGTCGGTCCGGGCCGCTTCGTCCAACAATACCGCCGAACCAAAGTATGACATGCTGGTAAGCAGTATGACTTATATCGCCCACAACTCACTTGTGTTCTACTTGTGCGTATGACATCTACGCATAAAACCAGGCTCGGACGCCACTGTTGGGGAACGTAGTAATTTCAAAAAAAAATCCTACGCACACTCAAGATCATGGTGATGCATAGCAATGAGAGGGGAGAGTGTTGTCCACGTACCGTCGTAGACCGAAAGCGGAAGCGTTAGCACAACGCGGTTGATGTAGTCATACGTCTTCACGATCCGACCGATCAAGTACCGAACGTACATCACCTCCGAGTTCAGCACATGTTCGGCCCGATGACGTCCCTCGAACTCCGATCCAGCTGAGTGTTGAGGGAGAGTTTTGTCAGCACGACGGCGTGGTGACGATGTTGATGTTCTACCGACGCAGGGCTTCGCCTAAGCACCGCTACAGTATTATCGAGGTGGACTATGGTGGAGGGGGCACCGCACACGGCTAAGAGATCAACTGATCAATGTTGTGTCTATGGGGTGCCCCCTGCCCCCGTATATAAAGGAGCAAGGGGGGTGCGGCCGGCCAAGGGAGAGGGCGCGCCGGGAGGAGTCCTACTCCCACCGGGAGTAGGACTCCCCCCCTTTCCTAGTTGGATTAGGACTTGGGAGGGGGAAGGAGTGGAAGAGAAGAAGGAAGGGGGGGGGGCGCCGCCCCCCTCTCCTTGTCCTATTCGGACTGGGGGGGGGGAGGGGCACGCGGCCCAGCCCTATCCGCCTCTCCTCTCTTCCACCTAGGCCCACTAAGGCCCATTAAGTTCCCGGGGGGTTCCGGTAACCTCACGGTACTCAGAAAATCCGATTTCACCCGGAACACTTCCGATATCCAAACATAGGCTTCCAATATATCAATCTTCATGTGTTGACCATTTCAAGACTCCTCGTCATGTCCGTGATCACATCCGGGACTCTGAACAACCTTTGGTACATCAAAACATATAAACTCATAATATAACTGTCATCGTAACGTTAAGCGTGCGGACCCTACGGGTTCGAGAACTATGTAGACATGACCGAGACATGTCTCCGGTCAATAACCAATAGCGGAACCTGAATGCTCATATTGTCTCCCACATATTCTACGAAGATCTTTATCGGTCAGACCGCATAACAACATACGTTGTTCCCTTTGTCATCGGTATGTTACTTGCCCGAGATTCGATCGTCGGTATCTCAATACCTAGTTCAATCTCGTTACCGCAACTCTCTTTACTCGCATCTTGTAATACATCATCCATAACTAACTCATTAGTTGCAATGATTGCAAGGCTTAAGTGATGTGCATTACCGAGAGGGCCCAGAGATACCTCTCCGACAATCGGAGTGACAAATCCTAATCTCAAAATACGCCAACCCAACAAGTACCTTCGGATACACCTGTAGAGCTCCTTTATAATCACCCAGTTACGTTGTGATGTTTGGTAGCACACAAAGTGTTCCTCCGGTAAACGGGAGTTGCATAATCTCATAGTCATAGGAACATGTATAATTCATGAAGAAAGCAATAGCAACATACTAAACGATCGTGTGCTAAGCTAACGGAATGGGTCATGTCAATCACATCATTCTCCTAATGATGTGATCCTGTTAATCAAATGACAACTCATGTCTATGGCTAGGAAACATAACAATCTTTGATCAACGAGCTAGTCAAGTTGAGGCATACTAGTGACAATATGTTTGTCTATGTATTCACACATGTATTATGTTTCCGGTTAATACAATTATAGCATGAATAATAAACATTTATCATGATATAAGGAAATAAATAAGTAGGCACGCTGGTGAGAAAGGGAGGGTTGATGGTCGGGGCACCCCGCTTCCACCATCACCTCCAAGCTGCAGCTCAGTCACCTGCCTGGTCACGGCCCCTAGCTGGAGCGCGTGAGAGGTCGAGGTGGTGGGGGTGTGGTGTGCCAGGGACAGCGTCGGCCCCATGTCCAGAGACTCCCACTGGTTCCATCTTCCTCGGTGAAGCTGAGCAGCTTGTTCAACTTGGCCGCGATCACCTCGTCGAGCGTCGAAGCCATGGCGTCCGACCGCTTGGGCGGAGTCAGATGCTTCTTGGCCCCCTCAAAGAATTCGGCCGCTGGGTCGTATGCCGGGGTTGAGGAGGATGCAGCGTCCTGGTGCAGCTTGCGCAGTGGGGCCAGAAGGGACACAGGCGCCCCCCTGCCCCGGCAGTTGCTGCTTCTCCTTCGCGGGCTCCTTGCCCCTGGAGGCAGATGGGCGGGCGTCCTCTCTGCTCTTGCCCCTCGACCCGCCAGGGGCGCGCTCTCGGGCAGGCTGCTTGCTTGCACCGGCGTCGAGCCGCCAGCCCCCAGGCGCACTTTGGTGGTGCCTTGACACCGGGGTGTGGCTGCGGTGCCTGGTGCTGGTCGTGAACGTCTTGCCGTGGTCACCCGTACGCCCTCTCCCTAGCAGCGTGTCCTTCCATGAGCGCTGGTAGTAGCCCAGGTCATCTCCTTCGTGCCCTCTGCGTGCGCCACCCGACGGCATCCACTATAGCCGGAGGAGGCGACGCGCCGCGGCGGGCGCAGCAGCGGCGCCGGGGCCTGCGCGGGCCGCCCATCCTCGACGCGTGATACGTCCCCGTCGTATCTACTTTTCCAAACACTTTTGCCCTTGTTTTGGACTCTAACTTGCATGATTTGAATGGAACTAACCCAGACTGACGCTGTTTTCAGCAGAATTGCCATGGTGTTATTTTTGTGCAGAAACAAAAGTTCTCGGAATGACCTGAAACTTCACGGAGATTATTTTTGGAAATAATAAAAAATACTGGCAAAAGAATCAAGGCTAGGGGCAACACACCCTTTCCACGAGGGTGGGGGGCGCGCCCCCTGCCTCGTGGCCCCCCTGGTGCTCCATCGACCTCAACTCCAACTCTATATATTCGTGTTCGGGGAGAAAAAAATCAAAGAAAAGGATTCATCGCGTTTTACGATACGGAGCCGCCGCCAAGCCCTAAACTCTCTCGGGAGGGCTGATCTGGAGTCTGCTCGTGGCTCCGGAGAGGGGAATCCGTCGCCG
Source organism: Aegilops bicornis (assembly GCA_021605145.1). Taxonomy (NCBI): domain Eukaryota; kingdom Viridiplantae; phylum Streptophyta; class Magnoliopsida; order Poales; family Poaceae; genus Aegilops; species Aegilops bicornis. Next base: position 422,534,384 of record CM038669.1, on the reverse strand, counting down.
TCGTCATCATCAACCATCCTCCATCACCAATTTCATGATGCTCACCGCCGTGCGTGAGTAATTCCATCGTAGGCTTGCTAACGGTGATGGGTTGGATGAGATTTATCATGTAATTGAGTTAGTTTTGTTAGGGTTTGATCCCTAGTATCCACTATGTTCTGAGATTGATGTTGCTATGACTTTGCTATGCTTAATGCTTGTCACTAGGGCCCGAGTGCCATGATTTCAGATCTGAACCTATTATGTTTTCATGAGTATATGTGAGTTCTTGATCCTATCTTGCAAGTCCATAGTCACCTACTATGTGTGTTATGATCCGGCAACCCCGAAGTGACAATAATCGAGACCACTCCCGGTGATGACCATAGTTTGAGGAGTTCATGTATTCACTATGTGTTAATGATTTGGTCCGGTACTCTATTAAAAGGAGGCCTTAATATCCCTTAGTTTCCATTAGGACCCCGCCGCCACGGGAGGGTAGGACAAAAGATGTCATGCAAGTTCTTTTCCATAAGCATGTATGACTATATTCGGAATACATGCCTACATTACATTGATGATTGGAGCTAGTTACGTGTCACCCTATGTTATGATTGTTACATGATGAACCGCATCCGCATAATTCTCTATCACCGATCCAATGCCTACGAGCTTTTCACATATTGTTCTTCGCTTATTTACTTTTCCGCTACTCTGTTATAATCACCAAAAACCCAAAAATATTACTTTTGCTACTGCTATCAAGTTACTTCCATACTACTTTGCTACTAAATACTTTGTTGTAGACACTAAGTTATCCGGGTGTGGTTGAATTGACAACTCAACTACTAATACTTGAGAATATTCTTTGGCTCCCCCTGTGTCGAATCAATAAATTTGGGTTGAATACTCTACCCTCGAAAACTGTTGCGATCCCCTATACTTGGGGTTATCAAGACTATTTTCTGGCACCGTTGACGGGGAGCATAGCTCTATTTTTTGAGTCACTTGGGATTTATATCTGTTGATCACTATGAGGAACTTGAAAGACGAGAAAACAAAATTTATCCCTCAACTACGAGGGAGGTAAGGAACGCCATCTAGCTCGCACTTGATTCACCTTCCTGCTTTTGAGTAAGCTTATACACCTAAACCTGCTTCGCTATTAATTACGATATGTCGCGTATTATTGATGATGCCACTTCTGCTATGCATGGTACTTATGATGAAACTACTTCTATGCTTGATACTACTGTGCCACTTGGTGAATTTCTTGATGAACAACTTTCTAGGGCTAGAGAGAATGAAATTATTGAAACTGATAATATTGATGAAAGTGATGATGAAGATTCTCCCCTTAGATATGAATTGCCTGTTGTGCCTGAGGGTTATGCTATGGATGAAGAAACTGCTAGAGACTTTCTTGCTTGCAATGATAGGAGTGATCTTAAGAAATTATTAGCTAAGCTGAAACAAAAATCTCTGGATGCTAGAATGAAGTATGATCCTGCTTATGCTACTTCACCCATCTTTGTTACTGATAAGGATTATGAATTCTCTGTCGACCCTGATATAATTACTTTGGTTGAATCTGATCCTTTTTATGGCTATGAATCTGAAACTGTTGTGGCACATCTTACTAAATTAAATGATATAGCCACCCTGTTCACCAATGATGAGAAAACTTGCTACTATTATATTCTTAAAATATTTCCATTCTCATTAAAGGGTGATGCTAAGATATGGTTTAATCTCTTGATCCTGGTTGTGTGCGTAGTCCCCAGGATATGATTTATTACTTCTCTGCTAAATATTTCCCTGCTCATAAGAAACAAGCTGCTTTAAGGAAATATATAATTTTGTGCAAATTGAAGAAGAGAGTCTCCCACAAGCTTGGGGAGGCTTCTCCAATTACTTAATGCTTTGCCTGATCATCCTCTCAAGAAAAATGAAATACTTGATATCTTTTATAATGGACTAACCGATGCTTCCAGAGACCACCTGGATAGTTGTGTTGGTTGTGTTTTCAAGGAAAGAACTGGTGATCAAGCTGAAATTCTATTGAATAATATGTTGACCAATGAAAATAATTGGACACTTCCTGAACCAACTCCTAAGCCAACTCAGAAGAAAAGGGGTGTTCTATTTCTCAGTCCTGAATATATGCAAGAGGCAAAGAAATCTATGAAATAAAAAGGTATTAAAGCTGAAGATGTTAAGAATTTACCTCCTATTGAAGAAATACATGGTCTTAATTTACCGCCTGTTGAAGAAACACATGGTCTTGATAACCCGACATAGGTAGTAAAGGTAAATTATCTCTATAGATATGATAAAGCTGAAATCCCTACTACTAAGTTTGCTAGCAATGTTTGGATGAGTTTGATAACTTTATGGTTAAGCAAGAGAACTTCAACGCTTATTTTGGTAGAGAATTAAAACGCAATGCTTAAATGATTGAACACTTGAGTGATTATATGTCTAGAGTTAAAGGTGAACTTAAACTTATTAGTAAACATGCTTCTATGGTTACCACTCAAGTAGAACAAGTACTTAAAGCTCAGAATGATTTGCTCAATGAATTAAATAATAAGAAGAATGATAATGCTATTAGAGTTATGACTAGAGGGGGTAGAATGACTCAGGAACCCTTGTATCCTGAAGGTCACCCAAAGAGAATTGAGCAGGATTCTCAGAGAAATAATTTAGATGCACCTAGTCCTTCTAAAAAGAAGAAAAAGAAAATGATATGACTTTGCATGCTTCTAGTGAACTTGTTATAGACACACCGAGAATCCCAATGATATTTCTATTTACGATGCGAAACACAACTGCGGTAATGAACATGAACCTAATGATAATGTTAATGATGATGTTCATGTTGATGCTCAACCTAGTAATAACAATGATGTAGAAATTGAACCTGTTGTTGATCTTGATAACCCACAATCAAAGAATCAACGTTATGATAAGAGATACTTTGTTGCTAGGAAGCACGGCAAAGAAAGAGAACTATGGGTTCAGAAACCCATGCCTTTTCCTCCCAAACCATCCAAGAAAAAGGATGATGAGGATTTTGAGCGCTTTGCTGAAATGATTAGACTTATCTTTTTATGTATGCATTTGACTGATATGCTCAAAATGAAAGCTTATGCTAAGTACATGAAAGAAATTGTTACAAATAAAAGAAAGATACCGGAAGCTGAAATTTCCACCATGCTTGCTAATTATACTTTTAAGGGTGGAATACCAAAGAAGTTAGGAGATCCAGGAGTACCCACTATACCATGCTCCATTAAAAGAAATTATGTTAGAACCGCTTTATGTGATCTTGGAGCCGGTGTTAGTGTTATGCCTCTCTCTTTATATCGTAGACTTGATTTGAATAAGTTGACACCTACTGAAATATCTTTGCAAATGGCCGATAAATCAACTGCTATACCTGTCGGTATTATGTGAGGATGTGCCTGTTGTGGTTGCAAATGTTACTACTTTAACGGACTTTGTTATTCTTGATATTCCCGAGGACGATAGTATGTCTATTATTCTTGGAAGACCTTTTTTGAATACTGCAGGGGTTGTCATTGATTGCAACAAAGGCAATGTCACTTTTCATGTTAATGGCAATGAGCATACGGTACACTTTCTAAGGAAACAACCTCAAGTCCACAGTATCAATTCTATTGGAAAAATTTCACCGATTATTATTGGAGGTTTTGAATTTCCTCTTCGAACTGTAAAGAAGAAATATGATATTCTTATTGTTGGGGACGTGCATATCCCCGTTGATAAAATGATGAAGGGATTTTGAGGGGCTCTTCTAGCCGAAGCTCGAAGGATAAGCAAAGTGAAGAAGAAGAGAGGCCCAAGTATAATCTCCCTCGCATCACGAAAGTGCGGCCGTGTGAATGGCCTTGTGATGATTTCTTGAGAGCAACCGGGATTTATGATGATTTTTATGAATTGGCTGAGAATGCAGGCCTCACCGACTTCCTCCATGACCAACGCGAACAATATCTCTTACTCACCAATATCTTTGTGCAAAATTTCCATTTCCATTCTAGGAGGTCTCCACCTTTGGTGGATTTCTATTTATATGATGAGTATAAGGAGATGACCTTTCGTGAATTTTGTGAGGTTTGCAAGTTGCCTTTTCCAGGCAGCATAGAGGAACCACATCATGACGATGTGGAGGGGTTTATTGATACAATTGTTGTAGGGGAAACTAGGAAAGTTTTCGATGCAAGAATCACTAGCATACATTTTCCTGTTTTACGTTACTTTGCATTATTTGCTAGTAGATGCTTAATTGGTCGCAGAAACTCTGGCAATCTAAGTGCCCCTGATATTGTTATTTTGTGCCATGCCTTGTTTCGTGATGATTCATTTAGTATGGGCTCTATTGTTGCAAAGCGGTTAAATCTTAACCGTACTAAGGGCCCCATCTTGAGAGGCATCTTCGCCTTGCGCCTCGCTGCATACTACAACATACCTATTAGGCATTGTGAGAAGGAAGAAAAAGTGTTGCCTACTGTTCTTCTAGATTACAAGAGTATGGTTGCACATGATTTCATTGTTAAGAACAGAAAAAAGGAGCTTAACTATAGACTGTTATTTGATAAAAATCACCCTGAGACTATTACCTTGCCTGCTCCTTCCTTGTTTGATTTAACTGCAGGCGAGTACCTTGTTCCATTGGAGGCCGTTCACGCCTACCGGAACCCCACCTCAGCTACAGAGCCAGATTCGGAACCACAATTAGTTCCACCACGCCAGTCTGTCTACCAGTGGAATCCGGAGGAGATGGCCAGCCAGTGGCAACCCGAGGCTTCATCTCAGTACAACCCTAGTTACAACTTTGGATATCCGCCAGGCCAGCCATGGCCATAGACCAACTTAGGCCAAAATCCTAAGCTTGGGGGAGTACGTATTTCTCAACGACATTACATTTATTTTCACACACTCATGCTAGTTGTCGGTGCTCATATTTTTTCACTGTAATATCCATGCTAGTTTATTTTCCCTTTTTATGCTTTCTTCTTGTGTGTTTGATAAACCTTAAGAAAAACAAAAAAAATCAGTAGTAGCTTTTAGCTAGTTTACTTTCTTGCTTGTAGTAATAATTAAACAAAATCCAAAAATATTTCGTGTTCTTCTTTTGCTTGTTGGGAGGTTTCCCGTGTAAATAGTTTTATTTCTTTTCTTTTCTTTGGGGGTCGATAGGAGAAGACCATGATTAATTGTTGAAGTGGCTCTTATATGCATTATTGTTGATTTAACCAAGAGCCCATATTGCCTTGTCTTCTCCTACTTATTGAATGCTTGCAGATTCTAGCTTAGTCCAATGCACGTGCACTATTATTATTATTCACATCGTTCGCTTGTGCAAGTGAAAGGCAATAATGACGATATATGATGGACCGATTGAGATGAGAGAAGCTGGTATGAACTCGACCTCTCTTGTTTTTGTAAATATGGTTAGTTCATCGTTCCTGATTCAGCCTATTATGAATAAACATGTTTGCAATGAAAATTAGAGATTATAGTTGCTCATGCCATGCTTAATTAGCTAGGAGTTTATAATGGTTTACCTTGCGTGCCAACATGCTATTAAAATGGTTGTGGTGTGGTATGATAGGGTGGTATCCTCCTTTGAATGATTTAAGTGACTTGACTTGGCACATGTTCACGCATGTTGGAACAAATCAACATAGCCTTCATGATATTTATGTTCATGGTGGATTATATCCTACTCATGCTTGCAATCAATGTTTATTAATTTTAATGCATGTTCATGACTGTTGTCGCTCTCTAGTTGGTCGCTTCCCAGTCTTTTGCTAGCATTCACTTGTACTAAGCGGGAATACTGCTTGTGCATCCAATCCCTTAAACCCCAAAGTTATTCCATATGAGTCCACTATACCTTCCTATATATGCGGTATCTACCTGCCGTTCCAAGTAAATTTGTATGTGCCAAACTCTAAACCTTCAAATGAAATTTTGTTTTGTATGCTCGAATAGCTCGTGTATCAACTAGGGATGTCCGTATCTTCCATGCTAGGCGGGTTATTCTCAAGAGGAGTGGACTCCGCTCCTCACTCACGAGAAAATGGCTGGTCACCGGGATGCCCAAATTCCATGCTTTATGCAAATCAAATCAAAATAATTGCAAACAAAACTCCCCCGGGACTGTTGTTAGTTGGAGGCACTCATTGTTTCGAGCAAGCCATGGATTGATGCTTGTTGGTGGAGGGGGAGTATAAACTTTACCATTTTGTTTGGGAACCGCCTATAATGTGTGTAGCATGTAAGATATCGCCGTCTCTCGGTTGTTATGTTGACAATGAAAGTATGCCGCTCAAAATATTATTTATCTCTATTTCAAAATCGAGCTCTGGCACCTCTACAAATCTCTGCTTCCCTCTGCGAAGGGCCTATCTATTTACTTTTATGTTGAGTCATCACCCTCTTATTAAAAGGCACCAGCTGGAGAGCACCGTTGTCATTTGCATCCATTACTATTAATTTATATTGGGTATGACTATGATTGGATCTCTTTTACCATGAATTACAATATTTAGTCAGTCCTTGATCTTTAAAGGTGCTCTGCATTTATGTTTTGCGGTCTCAGAAAGGGCTAGCGAGATACCATCTTGTTATATCATATCATGATTGTTTTGAGAAAGTGTTGTCATCCGAGATTTATTATTATTGCTCGCTAGTTGATTATGCCATTGACATGAGTAAACATGAGACCTAAGTGTTATTGTGAATATGGTTAGTTCATAATCTTTGCTGAAAACTTGAATGCTGGCTTTACATATTTACAACAACAAGAGCAAACAGAGTTTGTAAAAGTTTTTCTTTATCACTTTCAGTTTATCAACTAAATTGCTTGAGGACAATCAAAGGTTTAAGCTTGGGGGAGTTGATACGTCTCCGTCGTATCTACTTTTCCATACACTTTTGCCCTTGTTTTGGACTCTAACTTGCATGATTTGAATGAAACTAACCCGGACTGACGTTGTTTTCAGCAGAATTGCCATGGTGTTATTTTTGTGCAGAAACAAAAGTTCTCGGAATGACCTGAAACTTCACGGAGATTATTTTTGAAAATAATAAAAAATACTGTTAAAAGAATCAAGGCTAGGGGGCCCACACCCTTTAGGGTGGGGGCGCGCCCCCTGCCTCGTGGGCCCCCTGGTGCTCCACCGACCTCAACTCCAACTCTATATATTCGTGTCCGGGGAGAAAAAAATCAGAGAAAAGGATTCATCGCGTTTTACGATACGGAGCCGCCGCCAAGCCCTAAACATTCTCGGGAGGGCTGATCTGGAGTCCGTCCGGGGCTCCGGAGAGGGGAATCCATCGCCGTCGTCATCATCAACCATCCTCCATCACCAATTTCATGATGCTCACCGCCGTGCGTGGGTAATTCCATCGTAGGTTTGCTGGACGGTGATGGGTTGGATGAGATTTATCATGTAATCAAGTTAGTTTTGTTAGGGTTTGATCCCTAGTATCCACTATGTTCTGAGATTGATGTTCCTATGACTTTGCTATTCTTAATGCTTGTCACTAGGGCCCGAGTGCCATGATTTCAGATCTGAACCTATTATGTTTTCATGAGTATATGTGAGTTCTTGATCCTATCTTGCAAGTCTATAGTCACCTACTATGTGTTATGATCCGCAACCTCAAGTGACAATAATCGGGACCACTCCGGTGCTGACCATAGTTTGAGGAGTTCATGTATTCACTATGTGTTAATGCTTTGGTTCGGTACTCTATTAAAATGAGGCCTTAATATCCCTTAGTTTCCATTAGGACCCCGCTGCCACGGGAGGGTAGGACAAAAGATGTCATGCAAGTTCTTTTCCATAAGCACATATGACTATATTCTGAATACATGCCTACATTACATTGATGAATTGGAGCTAGTTCTGTGTCACCATATGTTATGATTGTTACATGATGAACCGCATCCGGCATAATTCTCCATCACCGATCCAATGCCTACGAGCTTTTCACATATTGTTCTTCGCTTATTTTTTTTTGTTGCTACTGTTATAATCACTACAAAACCCCAAAATATTACTTTTGCTACCGTTACCGTTACTTCCATACTACTTTGCTACTAAATACTTTGCTGCAGATACTAAGTTATCCAGGTGTGGTTGAATTGACAACTCAACTGCTAATACTTGAGAATATTCTTTGGCTCCCCTTGTGTCGAATCAATAAATTTGGGTTGAATACTCTACCCTCGAAAACTGTTGCGATCCCCTATACTTGTGGGTTATCAACGCGCACGTTCCAGACCCCGGGGTCGATGCGACGGTACGGCCTGTCGTCCTCCTCATCGTCGTCGGAGGGAAGGCCGCTCTGCGGCGAGTGCGAGGATCGCGGCGAGAGCGGCGTCCAGTCCTCGACGCGGTCGACGTGTAGCAGCAGGTTATACTGCAGCTGCTCCGGCGGGGGGGCCACCGCACGGCTTGGTGGCGAGTAGTCGTGCATCTCCTCCACGCGGCCAGATCGTGCGCTTGGTCAGGATGAAGGAGAGGTTCCAGACCCAGACCTAGCACGCGAGGAGCTTGGTGTCGGCGCGCTCAAAGGCCCGGCTGTCGAGACGGTCCATGATCACCTTGTCTCCTATGGCCTCCACGACGCCCTCGAGCGTCCAAAGCTGCATGGGCAGCTTCTCGATGACCACCCGGACGTGCATCATCCACTTTTGGTGCACGGCGTGAGCGTCCTCCCACCACGACTCGATCAGGAACGACACCCCATCAACGGTGAGCGAGCCGGGCTGCACCGCCAGGTCCTTATGCGCCTGCAGGTTGAGGAAGACGAAGAAGTCTTCAGGGTCATGGGCAGTCACCCTCAGCAGGTGGGACGGGATCTTGAGCTCCCTCTCCAGCGCCCTCCCGATGGACATGGGGCTGGCAGCGTGTGCCTTGGTGCCCACCGCGGTGACCAAAACGCCGTGCTGGTTCAGCAGGAACACTTGGTGCTCCATTGCTGGGGTGGAGGCCATGACCTTGTGGCTGTTGCGCGGGCGGCGGGTGTGGTCGATGGCCGGTGCGAGCTCCATGGCCGCAGAGGGGCGGTGAGGGGGCGATGGCGGAGGTCGAGGTGGCGGTGGTGGCGAGTGGCCGCAGGCAGGAGAGACCGGGCGCCCAAGATCTCCCAGCCGCTCTCTAGCAGAGCCCCCTCCTCTCTTGTTGTGTGGATTTTGTGGGCATTCCCAGTCAGAGTGCCTCTGCAGCTTGCGTGATGATGCAAAGGTGGGGGTCTCTACAATCATTTCTACTATGGCGAGCTAAGGCATCGGAAACAGAGAGACCTTTGGACCTGCTTAAAAAGGCCTCGCTGCCGGAGTTGTGGCGATGGCGAAGGGGGGGGGGGGGGTGGGCTGCTTCCGGATCCGTCTGGAGCCCACTGGATCGAAGCACGCGCGCCGGTTCTTGCGGGGTTGATGGAGTGTCCAACCATCTTCAATGCCATCTTCAATGCCTCCATCCACCGGCCGAGCTTGGGGGGACGGCACCACCACAATGGACTTGAGGCAATTGCCCCCAAAATGGGGAGGCACGGAGTTGCCCGCCGGGGCAGAGGCCGCACCATGCCTATCCGCGTCAGATCCGTGCGGGGAGAGCGAGGCCGAGGCGCAGATCCGCGGCGACGGGGCGGCAGGGGTCTCCTAAGACTGGACGGACCACCGGTCGCAGCCCGCATCTCCCCTTCTCCGGGTGCTCCAAATAAGGTGGCGGTCGGCGAGGCCGGCACTGCTGGAGCAAAGACAAGATGGCTGGGGGCGAATCGGCAGGGGTCTCCCAAGACTGGACGGACCGCTGGTCGCAGCCCAGATCTCCCCCTTCTCCGGGGTGCTCCAGTCAAGGCTGCCGGTCGGCGAGGCCGGTGCCCCCGCGTGGGAGCAGCACGGCATGGCCAGGGGCGTAATCCCCGCCGGTCGGTGGTAGGGGCTAGAGCGTGGGTGGCCGCCGCGGCCGGAGCAGCCAGCGGCGCGGGGAGGGAGGTGGGGAGGGGCGCTCTCGCTTGCTTAGGCACACAAGATGGTCTCCGCCCAACTCTGCCTATGTACAATAAGTATGAGACTAATTTATATGTGAGTTATGCAAATATACAGAAAACATGAGTCAAGAGCGGTCAGATCGTGTGCATTATCAGTGATTTTTTCATCATAGAAATTTAAGCGATGGAGGGTTGTTCATCACATCGCCAGTTGCTAAGAAAACAAGGGAGGAGAACTGCTGATCAATAGTCAACGTGAAAGATCAGGCCGTCTACACATGAATTAGGATCTCGCCAGTGGCGGAGACAGTCCCAGGCAGCCGGGGCCGCTGCCTGAGGCGTACTGGAGCATCACTGTAGCTACAGTGCTACAGTGCCCCAAAGGCTGCCTGGGCTTCGCTTTTTCCTGCCGCCGCTACGGGGTCTCGCTGTTTGTGCTTCAGCAAACTGGGAACGGATTTTTTTTCAACGGAAAAGGTAGTGCAAACAGATAAGCACACACGCATATGACATCAGTTGATTCTGCCAATTATTCTTCAGAGTATGGGGTAAGAAGTACAGACGTACTACATGAGAGACATTACAGGAAAAACGTTCAGGTTCATGGTAGGGTGAATTTAGGCGGAGGGCAAGCCAGCCTGCAGTCCACATCAGTTGCATAGCACACTCCCTTATTGTTGCCATACAAGCAGCAGTAACACAAGTCGCATGGCCGCATCAACTGCCTCTCGCATGAGAATATGTCCGGTCCATGCCCTTGACCTGCAAAATAGTTCCAAGATTAAGAACCTCAGCATATGCCGATGTAGATGATGTATCTAGCATAAGAGAGGAAATGCACAGTGCCCCTGAAAATCTACACTGCGCGGCACATATTTTCGATTTGAGAAGTGGCAACTTACTCTGAGCTCGAGACGCAAAGCATCCGAGAAGAAGCAGGAAAAGCGCCAGGAACTGGAAGGCCGGCTTCATGTAGTAGTTCGCCATTCGTGCGCGCGCAGGTGGTTCAAGATCGTCAAATAAGTTGAGAGTGCGTACTACTCAGAGGATGATTTGGGCCGCGGTTGATGTCGATGCGTATATATAGGCAGACATGCGTTATGTTTGTTACTGCCAGTCTTATCTGATTCACCGGGGCCGGGTTTCCTTCCCGAAAAATCTTTTCCTATTAATTTGATGTAATGTGATGCCTCACAATGAATAATAAATACATTTATTGCCTTCCCAAAAATGTCTTCCTGCAGTATGTATCTGGTAGATTGTGTGCGGGACTGCAAAATCTCTCTATACGGGGTAAACTTTTACTCAGGCTTGATATGTGTAACACCTCGGATCACGATTGATAAACTCTGATATACACAAATCTATTACAGGATGAGATATTGGGATCGGGAGAGCAAGAGGGATAGGGGAGGACACGAAAAGAAAACTCTGTTTCCTTCACCTCCCCTTATCCTTCGGATTTTCTCAACCCCCCCCCCCCTCCCCACCCCTCACCCTCTCTTTGGTTTTTTGTTGATTTTTTGGTGCTCTCAATCGATGTTGCACAAATTAAACCTAACATAAATAGAGTAACTTGGAATAATCAAAAGCAAATTAAATTTTTACCAAAATCACACCCCGCATTAACTAAATAAAATCAAATCAAATTTTCCAAAAATCTCAAATAAATCAAATCTTACCAAAACCTCAACTAAATCAGAACTTTCCTTGCATTCCTTACCCATACTGAAATCAAATTAAATTTTATAAAAACCCAGAATATAGAGGGTGTAAGACATATGTCAGATATAATTAGCGTTGAACCACTATAATATGTATGCGCCCGTTGTAACACATAGGCAATTACCTATTCGAGTTTAAGGTTCTAGTTTGTTCACCAATCACCCTTTTTTTCTGAAGGGGTTCATCAAATCACTCATGTGCACAGCTACTTAACCTCACAAACACAGGCCAGACAAGTGGGCTATGCTATTTTGTTGGGCTTACATGGACGAGAGCTGCTCCCTAGCAACGCTTGCTAATGATTGATGTGCATAACTATCATCACTCTTCAAGAAATCTTCCGATTCACCGATTAATCTTCGGATTTATCGCTAATCGGGGGGTGACCGATAAGATTATGCCTTATCTTTGTCGTTTATCTTTTGGACCGATTTATTGTTCTGACAAGCGATTTATCAGGAATCTACCGATAAATCAGACCTATTCATAGCACTATGTTTACAAAAACTATGTTTATTTATGTTTTGTGGACCTTGTTACGGAATATGTACTATTGTCCTATTTTGTTTGTCATTATACGAGGATTCAAAGGCTAGAAATCAAGGTAACACTTCTGTCAAATATTGTTTTGGTGTTGAATATAGCATATTTTAGTGTTGGGAACCCGAGATTTGCAAAAAAAAAACTGATTAATAATCGACCGATAAAATCGATTAATCAGCCAATTTCCGATTAATCTCTAATCCCTAGCTGGCCGAGACGATAAAGATAAGCGATATCCTCAACATTGACTATCATGCTTAGGAAAATTAGGCACGAGAACCAACCTGTGGTTGGATGGTTAGAGGGACTGTGGACTGTGGTATTCCCAGCTCACCAGGGTCTAAATCCTGATGCTCGCATTTATTCATGGATTTATTTCAAGATTTTCAGCGATGAGCATATTATGTAATTTCAGACAGTCTAGACAATCCTAGCCTAAGTATAGGAGGTTGTTAGATGGAAAATTTGGCCTGGACAGCCCTTACAAATGGAGGTGGAACGGGCATAGAATGGAGATGCGCTTAGTCCCTCCGTTCCAAAATTATTAGGGTTTTAGGTTTGTTCAAAATCAAATTTCATTAAGTTTTACCAAATTTATATAAAATTATATCAACATCTATAGTAAAAAAATATTTCATTAGATTCATTATGAACTACATATTTATATTATATATATTTGATGGTGTGGATCTTAGTGGCTTTTTTGTAGACTTGGCCAAATCTGAAAAGCTTTGTCTTACGATAATCCTAGAATTTCAGTTACTCCCTCGTAGTGATAAAAACGTCTTATAAAAATTTGCAAAGGAAGTATTTTGGAGCAGAATGGACCACATAGTCAGCGGTCTTCATGGGTATAAGGAAATGTGATCTCTACATAGTATAGTATAATTCATGACACGTACGTACAAGTGGGAAGCCAAGATAGGCTTTTTCCCGGAAAAAAGACGAAGCTAAGATAGTGCTTTTGTGAACACACGCAGTGCGGCCGACTTCACGGTGCATTAGAGATCAGGAAGACTCAACCGCAAAACAACGTTTGGTCCAGACCAGTGCTGCATCATGCTCAATGAAACACGTGCTGATATCCACATGGTCAATTCTCTCTGGCCTCCTTTTGCCTCCGTGTGTTCTTTCAGTCTTCACCTGAACAGTTGTGATGTGTACATCGTGGCTGCGAGAAAGGTTGCCAGGAAGGTTTTTGAACAACCAAATTCACCTATAATATAGTAGAAAACACAAAAGCATTAAATAGCAATATATCTTTCAAGAACTAACGAAATTAATTAAATACAAAGGGAGCGATGAAGTGAGATATAATCAATCACCTTGCACCACACAGAATACAATCGCATCAGGGATCTTGTCTTTGTCAGCACAATCCAAGCACATCCTTTCAGCGTCCCAAACCCTGCACTCTGACAACTGCCACGAGAACTGCAAGAGGACGGGCTCCCCAAGCTCCTTACCATCATCTTGCCGATCAACCAGCTCATACGCGAGAATGCCCCCCATTGTGCATGTGTAGATGAAACCATCAACAAACACAGATCTCCCGTTCAACAGTTGGGTTCCGCATGAAGCAGAAGCATGCCGCACAATGCTCCATCTCTCGGACCGCAGGTCGAACATAAGGAGCGAACCTGTGCCGGCCTCCGAAACCACGAAGGAATTGTCACCCAGGACTGCATATCCGGACAGGGCAACCTTCCCGTTCAAAGCAGGAGACTCAGTTGCGTGGTGCCTGCAACTCACCCATTTGGATCCATCGCGGTAGGAAACACCGAGAGTCTCGCTCAGAGCGATGATCCTGTTACCAACTTCAAGAACCATAGAGAAAGGGTCAGGAGCAGGAGGCTCCGTGCATGGAAACAGCTTGGACTCCTCAGTTGGACCGTATGCATCTATGCCATCTTGTGTGTTAGAGATAGCATATACATCGGAGCTGCGGCTGCTGAAGACGAGGTGCCACGGGGGAGACCGATACCGAACAAGGTAATAATCGTCAATGTCGTAAGATAAGACCAGGGCATGCTTTTGTGTGAGAAGTTTATCATGAGATCCCACCCTTCCGTTCTCTATTTTGGCAACATACACAATTGTCTGGAGGTGAGCTTCGCAAATAATATATAGGTCCTTGTTGATCTGGACTGCTGGGTCCTCAGGAGGCTCCTCAAACTCGTAATGTCCCGGCTTTACAGATAGAAAATTGCTGCACAATATGTCATGTAGGACATTAAATATGTTGCACAAAATGCTTAGGATAAAGCGAGTATAACTATATTTGAAGTATGTAAGCTTGGTTAAAATAAATAAGGTGACTTTGGGAGATTGAAACCTGCAACAATCAAGCATCTTGGAGGATTCTATGACGGGAGAGCTGGTTGGATACTCCAGCATTGCAGGCGCCATGGCATTCTGGTCCTCATACTCCCTAGTTGACAAGAAAGATCAGAAACAATATTGTATATTGTGCTCCCTTTGATCGTCTCTAGAAAAATTAAAAGGTCTACAAGCCTTTTCGGAAGTTAGATGGCGCATACTTTGACCATGTTTGTAGGAAAAATCATCAATAACTACGATATACTTGCTAAATTACAATATGAAAACATATTTATTATGTGTCTAATGATATGAATTTCATAAAATTTGGTATCATCGTTCTTGATAGTTTTTTCTAAAGAATTGGGTTCAAACTTTTCAATCGTTTGACTTCTGACAAATTTTATTTGCCTTCTTTTCAGAGGAAGTACTAATAAGTAACTAATACTAACTCATTATGCAAACAAACACAATGATGATAAAAGAAATAATGCATTAGTGAACTTACTGTAGGAAGCAGAATTCATGGCTCGGTTTTAGTCCAACAGAGAGCACATCCAAGCGGCGGCAGGTGGAATGCAGTATATCGATGCCTTTCTGCTGAGCGCTGGTTGGTCTAACTCTGAAGGTGGAGATGATGGCGTGCAGGTGGTCACAGGAGCAGTGGCGCTCCACGCTGATCCAGACGGAGCACATGAGTCGGCCGCCCAGGTGCGTGAGGAAACCATAGCCTTCATCGTAGAAAGGACAGACAGAGTCGATAGTGGTAGGCGGCTCCAGCTTGAGCTTTCTTATTGGCTGATCCTCCTGGTCCTGGTAATAGCGCAGCTTGTAGGCATAGACGCGATTGTCACGGAGGAAGTAGACGGCGCCGCCATCATCTGTCTCATCATCTCCTTGTATGTACACACGGGGCCTGTGATGGGAACGAGGGGCGTCTGTGGTGTTCTTCGAGGTGGTGACCACGGTCCAGTGCAATCGGAGCAATTGAAGGTTAAGAAGACGCCTGAGTTGGTCGCAGCGACACCAAGATGGTGTCGTCGGGGAGAACGGCGCATCCTCGCAAGAAGTCGCCATTCCACAGCTTTGGTCATTTGGCTCTTGTAGTGGAAGGGGAAGGTGTCCCGGCCTGCTTCCACCGGTCGGCGCCCTTGCGGAAGCGTTGCATCCCGAGGACGCACTTGCCTACATACTCCAAGTAGACGTATGGAGCCCAGAGGTGGCCGGGCCGAGACGGGCGGCAATGCATGCAAGTGTCCCGCGACAGCGAGGCAGCTCGGACATGGCGGTGGCTTCTTGGGCGAGCCGCAGCTGCCGGGCTCGTGGGGTCGCCGAGTACTTGCCGGATCCAGATGCTCGGAGAAGAGGCATAGCGAAGCGGCCGTCGGGGTCGGGCGTAGCGGGCCATGGCGATGCGCCGCAGCCCTTGGTGGTTTCGACGGTGCATTGGTGTCGAGGGCATCGCCGCCCGGCCGAGGATTCGACCGGATCGCGCGACGCTGAACCGTGCGAGCCTAGGAGGCTGTCTTCGGAGATCATAGGGATGGATGCGGAGAGGAGGCCGACGAGCAGCGACCACGCTGGGCTGTCATCCGCGCCACCGGATGCAGAAGTCCCCGCCGGGACGACGCGCTGGGATACGGGGGAGAGCAGAGACGATGCCAGCAGCAGACGACGCAGTGCAGTGCGGCGCTGGCCGCCGCCTCCTCCTTCTCCGTGTCGCCTGTCCGCCATCTTGCAGCTTCTCCCTTGGGATTCGATTTCTATAAACAAGCATAGCAATGGGCCGTTCGGGCCTAGCCTTTTCCACATACGAACTGCTGGGGCGTGCCGGAATCTCCTCCAATATCCAATAAATATTAAGAGAATGTATTGTACTCCCTTCGTTCCTTTAGGACCCCAATAAGGCGCTGACGTCATTTGGGCAGAAGTCATCGCGAACTAATCGTTCGAGCCAGGGCAGGAAAACGCCTCGAACGATTTCGTTCGTTGTGACAGGCCTCCCACAACGAACCCTCTACCAGCTGACCGATAAACAGACACGGCACAAAAAAGACACCCCAGCTTAGGCCTGCTAGCACGAGCGACAAAAAGGCCCATTTAGATACTAGACATGAAAAAAATGAAGAAAACCCAGCTGAAAAAAAACTGTATAATCAAAATGCCACAAAAAACCTAGAAATTGCGATGGATTGTTGTACTTGTTTAAAGTACTACTCCCTCCGTCCCATAATATAAGAACGTTTTTGACACTACGCTAGTGTTAAAAACGCTCTTATATTATGAGACAGAGGGAGTACACAGTACCTCCAGAAAAAGCAAAAAAAAAATGCCATGATAAATGGCAACCAGCAAAAAAAAATGTTGAACAAACTAAAAAATGTTGTGGACCAACAAAAAATAAAAATTGCCTTGCTGCAGAAAATAAATTGCCATGTTTGTATTAAAATTTGAAATTTTTCCAAATATAAATAGCTGAGGTCACAAGAAATTGACATGGTCTATACACTAAAAATTGCCTTGATGCATAAAACTAAATTTGTCGTGACCATAAAACTAAATTTTCCATGGTAGCATAATGAAGTAATTTTCACATGTTGCAGAAAAGAAAGAAAATTTGACATGATCATAAAAACCATGCATTGATGGCAAAACAAATATATAAGTTTGCCGGTGTTGGCCAAAAGTGGTGTAAAATTTACCATGGTCAAGATAAAAATAGGACCCCCATATGGCACTAACGGTTCGATGCGGGAGACCCCTGCATCGAACAACCTGCTCACTACCGGGAGGGAGATCGCTCAAACCCAGCTTGTTCGGGAGGAAAAGTGCTTCAGTACAACGCCCCACCCACCTGGCCCTTAGGCCTTTTTCCTGTGAAAAAGGAAACGAAAAATAAAGCCCAAATTAAGTTATAACTAGTGAAAGACCAGTTTTATATGTGACTAATACACACATGTCTTTTGCACGACAAAATTACCATAGACTTTTGCCATCTATGAAAAAAATTGCCATGTTCAAGTTTATGTTTACATACATATAGATACAACATGGATACAAGATGGGAAAAAAATAAAGTTTACAATACGAAAGTTGCCATCATGGCAACAATACAGTGAAAAATATCCTCTCTAGACACATAGAAATTTTTTGAAAAAATTGGAGAAAACATCTTAAGTTGTAATGATACCGTACATGTAATCGCCATGACAAAAACAAATTTCAAAGGATCAAAATTTCTTGCCATGGAAAAAACTAATTTGGAAGAACAAACTTGCCGTATTCTCAAAACTGATTTGCAATGGCAATGACAAACATTATTCAGATGGACATGGCAAGAAGACACAACAAACCATGACAAAAATGCATTTAGTTCTCGTGGAAAAAACACAGCTACAAACAAAATACGATTTTAGTTGCCATGGCAAGTTTGCCATGTTTTTGAGCATATTAGGTTGCCATGCTTTTGAACATCTTTAGGTGCCATGGTATGTTTGCCATGTTTTTGAACATCTTAGTAAATAAGTTTGCCATGTTTGCCATGGCAAATTTTGAGAGATGGAAAATGTCGAGACATGGCAACTTTTGAGAAATTTGCCATGTTTTTTAACATCTTAACTTGCCATGGCAAGTTTGCCATGTTTTTTAACATCTTAATTAAAGAAATTTGCCATGGCAAATTTTGAGAGATGGAAATATGTTGAGACATGGCAACTTTTGAGAAATTTGCCATGGCAAGTTTGCCATGTTTTTTAACATCTTAACTTGTCATGGCAAGTTTGCCATGTTTTTGAACATCTATAACTTTGCCATGTTATTTAACATATTAACTTTCCATGGCAAGTTTGCCATGTTTTTGAATATATTAATTAAAGAAATTTGACATGGGAAATTTTGAGAGATGGAAAATGTTGAGACATGGTAACTTTTGAGAAAATGACAAAAAGTAACAAAAAAACAAGTAAATATGTTTATTCCTAAAAAAGAATGGAAAATTTTTCATGAAAAAACCTACACAATATAATTCCCTTGAAATTGCTATGTGATCAGTCCACCAATTTTACTAAAGTTGTCACATGTTATAGATCAAAATTCCGTAGATTTGCCATGTAACTATTGCGAAACTTTTTCGAAAATTCTCCCTAAAAGATTTGCCATTGAAAAAAGTAGTCATGCTATGAGCTAACTTTTTCGAAAATTCTCCCTAACTTGGGGATTTAACATGGGAAAAGGAAATTGGCATGGCAAAAATATGTGAACAAAATTGCCATTGAAAAAAGTAGTCATGCTATGAGCTAACTTGAGTATTTGCCATGGGCTACCCCCCTCCCCCCCTTTGCCAAAAAAAAACAGAAAGTTTCCATGGCAAAAAAACATGCATCACAGCCGAGTATGTGATATAAGACAATGCCTATTGAACCAATTCGCATTGAACAAATGGTGACATGGAAACTTTGGTACAAAAATTGAAAAATGGTGACATTGCAATTTTAGTAAAAAGTGTTATAATGATCATGGCAAAAAGTTGAATAAATTGTACTGGACACATGGTAAATTTACCAATTTGTTATATTCATGCAGAGAAGCATGACAAAATAATCGTGGACAGGGACACAGATTAATCTTTCGTTAATCTTAGTTCAAGCAGAACAGAAACAGGGAGACTATAAGATTGCTGATAGTGAATAACCAGTAAGTAACAACAACAGGGAGACTAAGATTGCTACTGATAGCAACCTTAATCGTACCTGGATATATGATGGTCGACGTTGAGGGCCATTGCATGGATGCGCTGTCCCTCGAGCGCCGTCGACCCGGCACGAGGCCGCTGCACCTCACTTGGGCAGGCCAACGCGGCCCTCCGCCGCGTCATCATCCTCCACGACGGCGAGGACAGGTGGACGACGGCGAGCAGGGGACTGCACTTGAGGCCATCCCATCGCCAGCCTCCACCGCAACTCGCCGTAGACTCGAGTCCATCCTTCTCCCTCGCCGCCGCTGACGCCGGGCGTGGCGCCGGATCTCGTCAGCCACCACCACAGTGGTAATCGGTGATGCGCGCCACGGATGCGATGGTGCTCGGGCGGAGTCGCACGGCTACCGCAAACCTGCAGCTCTCCGTGGCCGCCGCCGGGCTACGGATATCACCTGCCGTGCTACTCCCCGCCGAAGCCGCCACGGCACCCGCGGGAGCCCCGTCGCGCGGCAACCAGCGATGTGCGTCGCGGATGAGGTGGTCGGAGTCGCTGGCCGGAGCTGCCGCTCTCCGTGGCCGCCGCCGGGCTGCGGAGCACGTCGCCGCAGATGCGCGCACAGCTGATGCGGGTGGGAAGAGAGGTGTGAGCTACTGAGGGCATGAACTACGGTAGCTGCTTGCCACATTTTTTTTTGAAACGAGGCAAAAGATTTGCCATTTTCATTAATTAAGCAGAAGAGAATTGCCCGGTTAATTAACGGGAACCCGAGCGAAAACCGTCACAACACGCCTATATAAAGGGCACACCGGTCGACCTGGCACCCACAAGACCACACACACCGCCGAGGAGAGGACACCGTCGAGGTTGCCTGCAATGTCATCGTCATCACCTCTCCGCGAGCAAGCGACTCCGACTTTGGCGCTGACGACCCGTCCCCTACGAACGAACGACACCCGAGGACCTCATCGGCCAAAGCCAAACAATCGGCCAAGACGTCGAAGACCGGCAGCTCCAATTTTGTTGATGCGCTTCATGGGAGAAAGTTGCAAGCCTCGTACCGACCTAGTCCATCGCAACCTCCGGAGAGCACCGTCCGCTGAAACCGCCCTCATGGAGTCATTGTTGCCGCAGGGGCCCCGCCACGAGCAGCTCCGACTTCTCTGTCACAGCGAGAAGCAAACATAGGCACACTCATAGGCGCATCGGACCGCCGACATCAGAAGGACCAGCCACGACCCAGCTCCACGCGCCACCATCGTCGTTGCCGCACGAGTCGCAACGCCAACACCTCGCATCACCGTTTGGGCACCAGCCAACCGTGATGCCGTGTACGTCCAGCCCAAGGGAAGCACAAAGAGGGATCACCGGTCTTCAAAGCAACGCCCCAAAGGAGGAAACGCCGCAGGGACGACGTCGTTGCCCGACCCAGCCGGGTCTAGGCTTTCACCCGAAGAGCTCGATCGGAAGTAGATGCTGCGCATAACACGACGGCGCCTCCAAGAAGGATAGCGACGCCCACGGGCACCGCCGCCGCCGGCCGACAATCACCGGCAAGGCTTTCACCTGAAGCAGCGCAGACCATCACCTCCACGCAGTCGACCAAGGCCGACAGCACCTCCGCTGACCCGCACACACCTGATGCAGCGGTCGCGCCACGGCCACGCAAGGCCACTCAAACCTCGAAGCCTGTGAGAACCAGCAGATCTGGCACCCACCTCGCGCTGAACCACCACACAGATCCTCCTCGCAACACCGGAGCCGGGGGGAGGACTGCTACACCATCCCGAAACCTGCCAGGGCCAGCTACCGAGCCCAAAGGAACGAAGCCGCAGCCCCAGCCGCACTGGCCAACCACATACAGCCACCAGCCCGGAGCACCAAGCCGGCACGGCCTCCCACCACCGTGGAAGGGCCGGATCCGGTAACAGCCGGCAGATCTGACGAGCTGCAGCCACCGGATTGCTGAGAGAGCCGCCAGGAGCCAGCCCGAAGTCTAACGCGAGGAGGACGCCCAGATCCTCGGAGAAGAAGGGGGGCGCCACCCACACCCGACTCGTCGGGGAGAGACTCCGGCGGAAGCCCACCGAGTCAACGCCATCACGCAGAGCAGCCAAGGGGCCCGAGCCTGCCCCACCGAGAGCCGCCACATCCAGGCGACGAGCGCCCCCCGCCACCGCCGTCCGCCACACGGGCTTAGGCCGGCGGCATCCTCCGGCGACAGCGGCGGGAAGGGAGGGGACGAGGAAGGAGATCCGGCGGGGGACGGGGTCTATGTCTTTTTGCTAGCAGCTGCATGCTTGCCACATAGAATGAGTAGGTTGAGGCTATCGGTTCCATTTTAATCTCCCAACGCAAAACTGTGAGGCCACCAGGGCTGAGACCCGGCCCGAAGCACATGAATAGTGCCATTTTTTCATTAAAATAATTGCATTTTGGATATTAAAATAATATAAGATACCTATATTTCAAATAAAATATACATTTGTTGCCATTTTGGGCTTTTTCGGGCTTTCGGGTTGGGCTTCGGTGAGAAAATGAAGCCTGGGCCCGGCCTGGATGCCGGGCTTTCGGGCTTGGGCCTCTGGGTCGGGCTGCCCATGCGCAGGTCTACTCATGCCACATGCGCGCTTGTGCTCGCCATCAGCCCTCGCCGACAACCGTCGTTCACCGGTGAGGCAGGCCTTCGTCGCTGCCCTTTCCCTTCCTCCTCTTTTCTTCTCCTCCCACGCCCCTCCTCCTTTCCCCAACCATACCGAGTTCTCGCCGAGGCTACTCTGCATCACCCTTCTTTACCGCCAGTGGTTGTTGCTCACGCTTCGCTATCCACTATGGCGAGTTTGCGCAACAAGGCCTTTGTTGCAACAAAAAAAACTACAACAAAACGTCAAAACCTTTGTTGCAAAAAAACATTGCAACAAGACCTCTGGTCCAAAAAGAAAATCTGTAACAAGACCTCTTTTACAAAAAAAAACTGCAACTTGACCTATGTTGTAAAATGATAAGTATATGACCTTATTATCCCCTTACACAGTCAAGGAAGTGCGCAAGGCGCTATTTGATATCGGGGATCTTAAAGCACTCGGGGTCACTAGCTTACATGTAGTGTTTTATAATCAATTTTGGCTAATGTTGGGTGATGATTTTGTGGCTGAAGTCCTACGTGTGGTAAATTCATGCACTATGCCACAAGGGGGGAATGATACGGTTATCGTTATGATACCAAAAGTGAATGCAACAGAGAAGGTGATTCACTTTAGACCCATCAGCCTGTGTAACATGGTTTGTAATGTGATCTCTAAAATATTGGTAGCCCGAATGAAGGTTCTCTTGCTTGACATTATCATCCCTACATATAGTACTTTAGGGCGTTTGAACAGTGTCAATGTCCTGGTGGCCTATGAAAGCTTGCATAATTAAAAATAGGAAAGAAGGCAAATAGGTGTGGTGGGGTGTGCTGTTAAACTAGATATGCACAGGTCATACAATCATGTTGAGTGGGTGTTTCTTGAATCAATACTCCGAAGCTTGGTTTTCATGTTGATTGGGTCAAACTGATTATGTTTTGTGTTACCTCAGTTGATTATAGGGCTCGTCTAAAATCCCATGAATCAAACACTATTGTCCCACCATAGGTTTAAGGCAGGGTGACCCCCTCTCCCCTTGCCTATTTTTCTTTGTACTGAAGGACCGATGACCCTCTTGACTCATGCGGAGGAGCAAGGAGAATTAGTGGGGGTCAAGGTTTGTCGAGAAGCTATGGCTCTTACAAATCTTTGAAGGAAATATGCCCTAGAGGCAATAATAAATTTGTTATTTATATTTCCTTATATCATGATAAATGTTTATTATTCATGCTAGAATTGTATTAACTGGAAACTTAGTACATGTGTGAATATATAAACAAACAGAGTGTTCCTAGTATGCCTCTACTAGACTAGCTAGTTAATCAAAGATGGTTAAGTTTCCTGACCATAGACATGTGTGGTCATTTGATGAATGGGATCACATCATTAGAGAATGATGTGATGGACAAGACCCATCCGTTAGCTTAGCACTATGATCGTTTAAGTTTATTGCTATTGCTTCCTTCATGACTTATAAATGTCCTTATGACTATGAGATTATGCAACTCCCGAATACCAGAGGAACACTTAGTGTGCTATCAAACGTCACAACGTAACTGGGTGATTATAAAGATGCTCTACAGGTGTCTCCAATGGTGTTTGTTGAGTTGGCATAGATCGAGATTAGGATTTGTCACTCCGAGTGTCGGAGAGGTATCTCTGGGCCCTCTCGGTAATGCTCATCACATAAGCCTTGCAAGCAATGTGACTAATGTGTTAGTTACGGGATGATGCGTTACGAAACGAGTAAAGAGACTTGCCGGTAACGATATTGAACTAGGTATGATGATACCCACGATCGGATCTCGGGCAAGTAACATACTGATGACAAAGGGAACAACGTATGTTGTTATGCGGTTTGACCGATAAAGATCTTCGTAAAATATGTAGGAGCCAATATGAGCATCCAGTTTCCGCTATTGGTTATTGACCGAAGATGTGTCTCGGTCATGTCTACATAGTTCTCGAACCCGTAGGGTCCGCACGCTTAACGTTCGATGACGATTTGTATTATGAGTTATGTGATTTGATGACCGAAGGTTGTTCAGAGTCCCGGATGAGATCACGAACGTGAGGAGGAGTCTCGAAATGGTCGAGACATAAAGATTCATATATTGGAAGGTTACATTCAGACACCGGAATGGTTCGGGTCGTTTCGGATGAGTTTCGGAGTACCGGGGGTTACCGGACCCCCCCCCCCCCCCGGGAAGTAATTGGCCTCATGGGCCTAGTGGTGGAAGAGAGGAGGCCGGCCAGGGAGTGGCGCGCGCCCCCCTATCCCAAACTGAATTGGACTAGGGTTGGGCGGGGCCCTTTCCTTCTCTCCTCCTCCTCCTTCCCTTCTTCTCCTACTAGGAATAGGAAAGAGGAGGAGAATCCTACTTGGACTGGGGAGTCCTAGTAGGATTCCCCACACCTGGCACGCCCCCCTAGGGCTGGCCACCTCTTCCCTCCCCTCCTTTATATAGGTGGCCAGGGGGCACCCCATAGGGACACAAGTTGATCTTTTAGCCGCGTGCGGTGCCCCCTCCATAGTTACACACCACGGTCATATCGTCGTAGTGCTTAGGCGAAGCCCTGCGCCGGTAACTTCATCATCATCGTTGCCACGCCGTCGCGGTCGATTTAAACTCTCCCTCGGCCTCAACTGGATCAAGAGTTCGAGGGACGTCACCGAGCTGAACGTGTGCTGATCGCGGAGGTGTCGTACGTTCGGTACTTGGATCGGTTGGATCGCGAAGACGTTTGAGTACATCAACCGCGTTACTAAACGCGTCCGCGTTCAGTCTACGAGGGTACGTAGACACACTCTCCCCGCTCGTTGCTATGCTTATCCTAGATAGATCTTGCATGATCATAGGCAAATTTTTTGAAATACTACATTCCCCAACAGTGGCATCCGAGCCAGGTCTATCCGTAGATGTTATATGCACGAGTAGAACACAAAGAGTTGTGGGCGATAATAGTCATACTGCTTACCAGCATGTCATACTTTGATTCGGTGGTATTATTGGATGAAGTGGCCCAGACCGACATTACATGACCGCGTTCATGAGACTAGTTCTACCGCCGTGCTTTGCACACAGTGTTGGAAATATGCCCTAGAGGCAATAATAAAATGGTTATTATTGTATTTCCTTGTTCATGATAATTGTCTATTGTTCATGCTATAATTGTATTAACTAGAAACCGTAATACATGTGTGAATACATAGACCACAACATGTCCCTAGTGAGCCTCTAGTTGACTAGCTCGTTGATCAATAGATGGTTATGGTTTCGACCATGGACATTGGATGTCATTGATAACGGGATCACATAATTAGGAGAATGATGTGATGGACAAGACCCAATCCTAAGCATAGCACAAGATCGTGTAGTTCGTTTTGCTAGAGCTTTTCTAATGTCAAGTATCGTTTCCTTAGACCATGAGATTGTGCAACTCCCGGATACCGTAGGAATGCTTTGGGTGTACCAAACGTCACAACGTAACTGCGTGGCTATAAAGGTGCACTACAGGTATCTCCGAAAGTGTCTGTTGGGTTGGCACGAATCGAGACTGGGATTTGTCACTCTGTATGACAAAGGGGTATCTCTGGGCCCACTCGGTAATGCATCATCATAATGAGCTCAATGTGACTAAGGAGTTAGACACGGGATCATGCGTTACAGAACGAGTAAAGAGACTTGCCGGTAACGAGATTGAACGAGGTATGGGATACCGACGATCGAATCTCGGGCAAGTAACATACCGATGGACAAAAGGAATTGAATACGGGATTGATTGAATCCCCGACATCGTGGTTCATCCGATGAGATCATCGTGGAACATGTGGGAGCCAATACGGGTATCCAGATCTCGCTATTGGTTATTGGCCGGAGAGGTGTCTCATGTATGCGCATGGTTCCCGAACTCGTAGGGTCTACACACTTAAGGTTCGGTGACACTAGAGTTGTTATGGGAAAAAGTATGTGGTTACCGAAGGTTGTTCGGAGTCCCGGATGAGATCCTGTATGTGACGAGGAACTTCGGAGTGGTCCGGAGGTGAAGATCGATATATTGGACGAAGGGTATTGGAGTCCGAAATTGTTTTGGGAGTACCGGGTGACGACCAGCGTGACCGAAAGGTGTTTCGGATGCCCCGACAAGCGTTGGGGGGCCTTATGGGCCAAGTGGAGGGGGCACGCCAGCCCACTAAGGGGCTGTGCGCCCCTCCCAATCCCTCTCACGTAACCTGGAAAGGTGGGGGCGCCTCCCCTAGGGCAGCCGCCCCTCCCGGTTGGGGGGCAAGTTTCTTAGGGGTGGGGGCGCCCAAACCCATCTAGGGTTTTCCCTATGGCCGCCGCCCCTCCCCTAGGGAACTCTAGGGCGCCTCCTCCACCCCCCTTCCCCCTATATATAGTGAGGGAGATAGAGGGCAGCCGCACCCCTTCCCCTGGCGCAGCCCTCTCCTCCTCCAACTCCTCCTCCTCCTCCGTAGTGCTTAGCGGCTCACGAGAAAACGAGCTCCATCGCCACCATGTCGACGTCTTTGGAGTTCTCCTCAACTTCTCCTCTCCCTTGCTGGATCAAGAAGGAGGAGACGCCCCGGCTGTACGTGTGTTGAACGCGAGGCGCCCGTCTGCTCGGGCGCTAGATCGGATCTTCCGCGATTTGAATCGCCGCGAGTACGACTCCATCAACTGCGTTCTTGTAATGCTTCCGCTTAGCGATCTTCAAGGGTATGAAGATGCACTCCCTATCTCTCGTTGCTAGCATCTCCTGGATTGATCTTGGTGACACGTAGGAAAATTTTGAATTATTGCTACGTTCCCCAACAGTGGCATCATGAGCTAGGTCTATATGTAGATTCTATGCACGAGTAGAACAAAAAGTAGTTGTGGGCGATGATTTGTTCAATTTGCTTCGTTACTAGTCATATCTTGATTCGGCAGCATTGTGGGATGAAGCGGCCTGGACCGACCTTACACGTACACTTACGTGAGACAGGTTCCACCGAATGACATGCACTTGATGCATAAGGTGGCTAGCGGGTGTCTGTCTCTCCCACTTTAGTCGGATCGGATTCGATGAGGAGGGTCCTTATGAAGGGTAAATAGCAATTGGCATATCACCGTTGTGGCTTTTGCGTAGGTAAGAAACGTTCTTGCTAGAAACCCATAGCAGCCACGTAAAACATGCAACAACAATTAGAGGAGGTCTAACTTATTTTGCAGGTATGCTATGTGATGTGATATGGCCAAAAGGATGTGATGAATTATATATATGTGATGTATGAGATTGATCATGTTCTTGTAATAGGAATCACGACTTGCATTTCGATGAGTATGACAACCGGCAGGAGCCATAGGAGTTGTCTTAATTTATTGTATGACGTGCGTGTCAATGAAAAACGCCATGTAATTACTTTACTTTATTGCTAACCGTTATCCATAGTAGTATAAGTAATAGTTGGCAAGACAACTTCATGAAGACACGATGATGGAGATCATGGTGTCATGCCGGTGACGAAGGTGATCATGCCGCGCCTCGAAGATGGAAATCAAAAGGCGCAAGATGATATTGGCCATATCATGTCACTTTATGATTTACATGTGATGTTTGTCATGTTTACATCTTATTTGCTTAGAACGACGGTAGCATAAATAAGATGATCCCTCGCTAAAATTTCAAGAAAGTGTTCCCCCTAACTGTGCACCATTGCGAAGGTTCATTGTTTCGAAGCACCACGTGATGATTGGGTGTGATAGATTCTAACGTTCGCATACAACGGATGTAAGCCAGATTTACACATGCAAAACACTTAGGTTGACTTGACGAACCTAGCATGTACAGACATGGCCTCGGAACACAAGAGACCGAAAGGTCGAACATGAGTCGTATAGTAGATACGATCAACATGAAGATGTTCACCGATGATGACTAGTCTGTATCACGTGATGATCGGACACGGCCTAGTTGACTCGGATCATGTATCACTTAGATGACTAGAGGGATGTCTATCCAAGTGGGAGTTCATTAAATAATCAGATGAACTTAATTATCATTAACATAGTCAAAAGGTCTTTGCAAATTATGTCGTAGCTTACGCTTTAGTTCTACTGTTTAAGATATGTTCCTAGAGAAAATTTAGTTGAAAGTTGATAGTAGAAATTATGCGGACTGGGTCCGTCAACTGAGGATTATCCTCTTTGCTGCGCAGAAGGCTTATGTCCTTAATGCGCCACTCGGTGTGCTGAACCTCGAGCGTCGTCTGTAGATGTTGCGAAACATCTGACATACACGTTTTGATGACTACGTGATAGTTCAGTGTGTAATGCTAACGGTTTGGAATTGTGGCACCAAAGACGGTTTTGAAACGTCGCATAACATATGAGATGTTCCAAAGACTGAAATTGGGATTTCAGACTAGTGCCCACGTCAAGAGGTATGGGACCTCTGACAAGTTTCTTAAGCCTGCAAACTAAGGGAGAAAAGCTCAATCGTTGAGCATGTGCTCAGATTGTCTGAGTACTACAATCGCTTGAATCGAGTGGGAGTTAATCTTCCAGATGAGATAGTGATGGTTCTTCATAGTCACTGCCACCAAGCTATTAGAGCTTCGTGATGAACTATAACATATCAGGGATAGATATGATGATCATTGAGCTATTCGTGATGTTTGACACTTTGAAAGTAGGAATCAAGTAGGAGCATCAATTGTTGATGGTTAGTAAAACCACTAGTTTCAGAAGGGCAAGGGCAAGAAGGGATACTTCATGAAACGGCAAATCAGTTGCTGCTCTAGTGAAGAAACCCAAGGTAGAACCCAAACCCGAGACTAAGTGCTTCTGTAATGAGGGGAACGGTCACTGAAGCAAAACTACCCTAGATACTTGGTAGAATGGGAAGGCTGGCAAGGTCGACATAAGTATATTGGACATACATTATATTAATGTGTACTTTACTAGTACTCCTAGTAGCACCAGGGTATTAGATACTGGTTCGGTTGCTAAGTGTTGGTAACTCGAAACAAAAGCTACGGAATAAACGGAGACTAGCTAAAGGTGAGATGACGATGTGTGTTGGAAGTATTTCCGAGGTTGATGTGATCAAACATCGCATGCTTCCTCTACCATCGGGATTGGTGTTAAACCTAAATAATTGTTATTTGGTGTTTGCGTTGAGCATAGACATGATTGGATTATGTTTATCGCAATACGGTTATTCATTTAAGGAGAATAATGGTTACTCTGTTTATTTGAATAATCCCTTCAATGGTCTTGCACCTAAAATGAATGGTTTATTGAATCTTGATCGTAGTGATGCACATGTTCATGCCAAAAGATATAAGATAGTAATGATAGTACCACATACTTGTGGCACTGCCATTTGAGTCATATTGGTATAAAACGCATGAAGAAGCTCCATGTTGATGGATCTTTGGACTCACTCATTTTTGAAAAGATTGAGACACGCGAACCATGTCTATTGGTGTATGCGCATGAAGAAACTCCATGCAAATGGATCATTTGGACTCACTTGATTTTGAATCACTTGAGACATGCAAATCATACCACATGGGCAAGATGACTGAAAGGCCTCGTTTTCAGTGAGATGGAACAAGAAAGCAACTTGTTGGAAGTAATACATTTTGATGTGTGCAGTCCAATGAGTGCTGAGGCATGCAGTGGATATCGTTATGTTCTTACTTCACAGATGATTTGAGTAGATGCTAAGTATATTTACTTGATGAAACACAAGTCTGAATTATTGAAAGGTTTAAGTAATTTCAGAGTGAAGTTGAAGATCTTCGTGACAAGAGGATAAAATTTCTATGATATGATCATAGAGATGAATATCTGTGTTACGAGTTTGGCACACAATTAAGACATTGTGGAAATTGTTTCATGACTAATACCGCCTGGAACACCATAGTGTGATGGTGTGTCCGAACATCATAGCTGCACCCTATTGGATGTGGTGCATACCATGATGTCTCTTATCGAATTACTACTATCGTTTATGGGTTAGGCATTAGAGACAACTGCATTCACTTTAAATAGGGCACCACGTAATTCCATTGAGATGACACCGTATGAACTATGGTTTAGAGAAACCTAAGCTGTCATTTCTTAAAAGTTTGGGGCTGCGACGCTTATGTGAAAAAGCTTTAGCCTGATAAGCTCGAACCCAAAGCGGATAAATGCATCTTCATAGGACACCCAAAACAGTTGGGTATACCTCCTATTTCGGATCCGGAAGCAAAAGTGATTGTTTCTAGAAACGGGTCCTTTCTCGAGGAAAAGTTTCTCTCGGAAGAATTGAGTGGGAGGATTGTGGAGACTTGATGAGGTTATTGAACCGTCACTTCAACTAGTGTGTAGCAGGGCATAAGAAGTTGTTCCTGTGACGCCTACACCGATTGAAGTGGAAGCTTATGATAGTGATCATGAAACTTCGGATCAAGTCACTACCAAACCTCGTAGGTCGACAAGGATGCATACTACTTCAGAGTGGTACGTAATCCTGTCTTGGAAGTCATGTTGCTAGACAACAATGAACCTACGAGCTATGGAGAAGCGATGGTGGGCCCGGATTCCGACAAATGGCTCGAGGCCATAAAATCCGAGAGAGGATCCATGTATGAAAACAAAGTGTAGACTTTGGAAGAACTACTTGATGGTCGTAAGGCTGTTGGGTAAAGATGGATTTTAAAAGGAAGACGGACAATGATGGTAAGTGTCACCATTAAGAAAGCTCGACTTGTCGCTAAGATGTTTTCCGACAAGTTCAAGGAGTTGACTACGATGAGACTTTCTCACTCGTAGTGATGCTAAGAGTCTGTTGAAATTATATTAGCGATTCTTGCATTATTTATGAAATCTTGCAGATAGGATGTCAAAACATTGTTTCCTCGACGATTTTCTTGAGGAAAGGTTGCATGTGATACAACCGGAAGGTTTTTCAATCTCGAAAGATGCTAACAAGTATGCAAAGCTCCAAAGAATCCTTCTAAGGACTGGAGTAAGCATCTCGGAGTTGGAATGTACGGTTTGATGAGGTGATAAAAGATTTTGGGTTTATACAAAGTTTATGAGAAACTTGTATTTCCAAAGAAGTGAGTGGGAGCACTATAGAATTTCTGATGAGTATATGTTGTTAACATATTGTTGATCGAAATGATGTAGAATTTCCGAAAGCATATGAGGTTATTTGAAAAGTGTTTTTCAATGGAAAACCTGGATTAAGCTACTTGAACATTGAGAAGCAAGATCTATAAGGATAGATCAAAAACACTTAATAGTACTTTCAAATGAATACATACCGTGACAAGATTTTTGAAGGAGTTCAAAATAGATCAGCAAAGAAGGAGTTCTTGGCTGTGTTACAAGGTGTGAGTATTGAGTAAGACTCAAGACCTGACCATGGCAGAAGAGAGAGAAAGGACGAAGGTCGTCCCCTATACTTTAGACGTAGGCTCTACAGGTATGCTATGTTGTGTACCTTTTGAAGTGTGCCTTGCCATGAGTTAGTCGAGGGTACAAGAGTGATCCAGAACGGATCACATGACAATGATCGAACTTATCCTTAGTAACTAGTGGACTAAGGAATTTCTCGATTATGGAGGTGGTAAAAGAGTTCACGTGAAGGGTTACGTCGATGCAAACTTTGACACTAATCCGGATGACTCTGAGTAGTAAACTGGGTTCGTATAGTAGAGCAGTTATTTGGAATAGCTCCAAGTAGCGCGTGGTAGCTGCATCTACAAGATGACATAGATATTTGTAAAGCACACACGGGTGCAGAGCAGCCTCGCACCCGTTGACTAATAACCTCTCTCACAAGCGAGATATGAACAAACCCCATGGGTGTTGGATTCATTACAATCACATGGTGATGTGAACTAGATTATTGACTCTAGTGCAAGGGGAAACTGTTGGAAATATGCCCTAGAGGCAATAATAAAATGTTTATTATTGTATTTCCTTGTTCATGATAATTGTGTATTGTTCATGCTATAATTGTATTAACTGGAAACCATAATACATGTGTGAATACATAGACCACACACATCCCTAGTGAGCCTCTAGTTGACTAGCTCGTTGATCAATAGATGGTTATGGTTTCCTGAACATGGACATTGGATGTCATTGATAACGGGATCACATCATTAGGAGAATGATGTGATGGACAAGACCCAATCCTAAGCATAGCAAAAGATCGTGTAGTTCGTTTTGCTAGAGCTTTTCTAGTGTCAGGTATCGCTTCCTTAGACCATGAGATTGTGCAACTCCCGGATACCGTAGGAATGCTTTGGGTGTACCAAACGTCACAACGTAACTGCGTGGCTATAAAGGTGCACTACAGGTATCTCCGAAAGTGTCTGTTGGGTTGGCACGAATAGAGACTGGGATTTGTCACTCCGTATGACAGAGAGGTATCTCTGGGCCCACTCGGTAATGCACCATCATAATGAGCGCAATGTGACTAAGGAGTTAGACACGGGATCATGCGTTACGGAATGAGTAAAGAGACTTGCCGGTAACGAGATTGAACGAGGTATGGGGATACCAACGATCGAATCTCGGGCAAGTAACATACCGATGGACAAAGGGAATTGAATACGGGATTGATTGAATCCCCGACATCGTGGTTCATCCGATGAGATCATCGCGGAACATGTGGGAGCCAGTATGGGTATCCATATCCCGCTATTGGTTATTGGTCGGAGAGGTGTCTCGGTCATGTCTGCATGGTTACCGAACCCATAGGGTCTACACACTTAAGGTTCGGTGAAGCTAGAGTTGTTATGGGAAATAGTATGTGGTTACTGAAGGTTGTTCGGAGTCCCGGATGAGATCCCGTACGTGACGAGGAACTCCGGAGTGGTCCGGAGGTGAAGATCGATATATTGGACGAAGGGTATTGGAGTCCGGATTGTTCTGGGAGTACCGGTGGGTGACGACCGTGGACCGAAAGGTGTTTGGAGGCCAGACAAGCGTTGGGGGGCCTTATGGGCCAAGGGGAGGGGGCACACCAGCCCACTAAGGGGCTGTGCACCCCTCCCAACCCTCTCACGTAACCTGGAAAGGTGGGGGCACCTCCCCTAGGGCAGCCGCCCCTCCCGGTTGGGGGGCAAGTTTCCTAGGTGTGGGGGCGCCCAAACCCATCTAGGGTTTTCCCTATGGCAGCCGCCCCTCCCCTAGGGAACCCTAGGGCGCCTCCTCCACCCCCCTTCCCCCTATATATAGTGAGGGAGATAGAGGGCAGCCGCACCCCTTCCCTGGCGCAGCCCTCTCCTCCTCCAACTCCTCCTCCTCCTCCGTAGTGCTTAGCGAAGCTCTGCCGGAGAACCACGAGCTCCATCGCCACCATGCCGTCGTGCTGCTGGAGTTCTCCCTCAACTTCTCCTCTCCCCTTGCTGGATCAAGAAGGAGGAGACGTCCCCAGGCTGTACGTGTGTTGAACGCGGAGGCGCCGTCCGTTCGGCGCTAGATCGGATCTTCCGCGATTTGAATCACCGCGAGTACGACTCCATCAACTGCGTTCTTGTAATGCTTCCGCTTAGCGATCTTCAAGGGTATGAAGATACACTCCTATCTCTCGTTGCTAGCATCTCCTAGATTGATCTTGGTGACACGTAGGAAATTTTGAATTATTGCTGCGTTCCCCAACACACAGGTGGCTAGTGGGTGTTTGTTTCTCCAGCTTTAGTTGAATCGAGTTTGACTACGCCCGGTCCTTGTTGAAGGTTAAAACAACACACTTGACGAAAAATCGTTGTGGTTTTGATGCGTAGGTAAGAACGGTTCTTGCTAGAAGCCCGTAGTAGCCACGTAAAACTTGCAACAACAAAGTAGAGGACGTCTAACTTGTTTTGCAGGACTTGCTGTGTTGTGATATGGTCAAGACATGATGATATATAAATTGTTGTATGAGATGATCCTGTTTTGTAACAGTTACCGGCGACTGGCAGGAGCCATATGGTTGTCACTTTATTGTATTAAATGTAATTGCTTTACTTTATCACTAAGCGGTAGCGATAGTCATAGAAGCAATAGTTGGCGAGACGACAATAATGCTTCGATGGAGATCAAGGTGTCAAGCCGGTGATGATGGTGATCATGGCGGTGCTTTGGAGATGGAGATCAAAGGCACAAGATGATGATGGCCATATTATATCACTTATTTGATTGCTTGTGATGTTTATCTTTTTATGCATCTTATTTTGCTTAGTATGATGGTAGCATTATAAGATGATCTCTCACTAAATTTCATGGTACAAGTGTTCTCCCTGAGTATTCACCCTTGCTACAGTTCGTCGTGCCGAGACACCACGTGATGATCGGGTGTGATAAGCTCTACATTCACATACAACGGGTGCAAGCTAGTTTTGCACACGCAGAATACTCGGGCTAAACTTGGCGAGCCTAGCATATGCAGATATGGCCTCGGAACATTGAGACCGAAAGGTCGAGTGTGAATTATATATTAGATATGATCAACATAGTGATGTTCACCATTGGAAACTACTCCATCTCACGTGATGATCGAACATGGTTTAGTTTATATGGATCACGTGATCACTTAGATGATTAGAGGGATGTCTATCTAAGTGGGAGTTCTTAAGTAATATGATTAATTGAACTTTAATTTATCATGAACTTAGTACCTGATAGTATTTTGCATGTGTATGTTGTTGTAGATAAATGGCCCGTGCTACTATTCCTTTGAATTTTAACGCGTTCCTAGAGAAAGCTAAGTTGAAAGATGATGGTAGCAACTACACAGTCTGGGTCCGTAACTTGAGGATTATCCTCATTCTTTGCCTGTAAGAATTACGTCTGGAAGCACTGCTAGGTGCAAGACCTACCGCAGAGCAACACCAGACGTTGTGAACGCTGGCGAGCACAAATTGATGACTACTCGATAGTTGATTGTGCCATGCTTTACTGACTTAGAACCGGGACTTCAACGACGTTGTGAACGTCATGGAGCACATGAGATGTTCCAGGAGTTGAAGTTAATATTTCAAGAAAATGCCCGGATTGAGAGATATGAAGTCTCCAATAAGTTCTACAACTGCAAAATGGAGGAGAATAGTTACAAGGTGAACACATACTCGTAATGTCCGGGTACCACAACCACTTGACTCAACTGGGAGTTAATCTTCCTGTTGATAGTGTCATTGACAGAGTTCTTCAATCACTGCCACCAAGCTACAAAAGCTTCGTGATGAACTATAAAATACAAGGGATGGATAAGACAATTCCCAAGCTCATCGCGATGCTAAAGGTTGCGGAGGTAGAAATCAAGAAGGAGCATCAAGTGTTGATGGTTAACAAGACCACTAGTTTCAGGAAAAAGGGCAAAGGGAAGAAGGGGAACTTCAAGAAGAACGGCAAGCAAGTTCTTTGCTCAAGTGAAGAAGCCCAAGTCCGGACCTAAGCACGAGACCGAAAGTGCTTCTCCGCAAAGGGACTGGTCATCGAAGCTTAAACCGCCCCAAGTATTTGGCGGATAAGAAGGATGGCAAAGTGAAAGGTATATTTGATATACATGTTATTGATGTGTACCTGACTAATGCTCGTAGTAGTGCCTGGGTATTTGATACTGGTTCTGTTGCTCATATTTGCAACTCAAAACAGGGGCTACGGATTAAGCGAAGATTGGCTAAGGACAAGGTGACGATGCGCGTGAGAAATGGTTCCAAAGTCGATGTGATCGTCGTCGGCACGCTACCTCTACATCTACCTTCGGGGTTAGTTTTAGACCTGAATAATTGTTATTTGGTGCCAGCGTTAAGCATGTACATTATATCTGGATCTTGTTTGATGCGAGACGATTATTCATTTAAATCAGAGAATAATTGTTTTTCTATTTATATGAGTAATATCTTTTATGGTCATGCACCCTTGATGAGTGGTCTATTTTTGTTGAGTCTCGATAGTAGTGATACACATATTCATAGTATTGAAGCCAAAAGATATAAGTTTAATAATGATAGTGCAACTTATTTGTGGCACTGCCGTTTAGGTCATATTGGTGTAAAGCGCATGAAGAAACTCCATGCTGATGAGCTTTTGGAATCACTTGATGCTTGTGAAACATGTCTCATGGGCAAGATGACTAAGACTCCGTTCTCCGGAACAATGGAGCGAGCAACAAACTTGTTGGAAATCATACATACTGATGTATGCGGTCCGATGAGTGTTGAGGCTCGCGGCAGGTATCATTATTTTCTGACCTTCACAGATGATTTGAGCAGATATGGGTATATCTACTTGATAAAACATAAGTCTGAAACATTTGAAAAGTTCAAAGAATTTTAGAGTGAAGTGGAAAATCATCATAACAAGAAAATAAAGCTTCTACGATCTGATCGTGGTGGTGAATGATACGTCTCCAACGTATCTATAATTTTTGATTGTTCCATGCTATTATATTATCAATCTTGGATGTTTTATATGCATTTATATGCTATTTTATATGTTTTTTGGGAATAACCTATTAACCTAGAGCCCAGTGCCAGTTTTTGTGTTTTCCTTGTTTTTGAGTATCGCAGAAAAGGAAAACCAAACAGAGTCCAATTGACCTAAAAATTGATGGAGATTATTTTTGGACCAGAAGAAGCCCACGGAGTATCGAAGATGGACCAAAAGAGTCCCGAGGCACCCATGAGGGTGGGGGCGCTCCCCCCTACCTCGTGGCCGCCTTGGAGATCCCCCTGACTTGTTCCCGACACCAAAAATCCCTATAAATATAGAAACCCCTGAAAAGAAACCTAGACCGGGAGTTCCACCGCCGCAAGCCTCTGTAGCCAACAAAAACCAATCGGGACCTGTTAAGCACCTGTTGGAGGGGGATCCCTCACCGGTGGCCATCTTCATCATCGGCGCTCTCCATTACGAGGAGGGAGTAGTTCACCCTCGGAAATTTGAGGGTATGTACCAGTAGCTATGTGTTTGATCTCTCCCTCTCTTGTGTTCTTGATTCGGCATGATCTTGATGTATTGCGAGCTTTGCTATTATAGTTGGATCTTATGATGTTTCTCCCCCTCTACTCTCTTGTAATGGAATGAGTTTTCCCTTTGAAGTTATCTTATCGGATTGAGTATTTAAGGATTTGAGAACACTTGATGTATGTATTGCATGTGCTTATCTGTGGTGACAATGGGATATTCACGTGATCTACTTGATGTATGTTTTGGTGATCAACTTGCGGGTTGAGTGACCTTGTGAACTTATGCATAGGGGTTGGCACACGTTTTCGTCTTGACTCTCCGGTAGAAACTTTGGGGCACTATTTGATGTTCTTTGTGTTGGTTGAATAGATTAATCTGAGATTGTGTGATGCATATCGTATAATCATACCCAAGGATACTTGTGGTGACATTGGAGTATCTAGGTGACATTAGGGTTTTGATTGATTTGTATCTTAAGGTGTTATTCTAGTATGAACTCTAGGATAGATCGAACGGAAAGAATAGCTTCATGTTATTTTACTACGGACTCTTGAATAGATCGATCAGAAAGGATAACTTTGAGGTGGTTTCGTACCCTACAATAATCTCTTCATTTGTTCTCCGCTATTAGTGACTTTGGAGTGACTCTTTGTTGCATGTTGAGGGATTGTTATATGATCTAATTATGTTATCATTGTTGAGAGAATTTGCACTAGTGAAAGTATGAACCCTAGGCCTTGTTTCCTAGATTTGCAATACCCTTTATGCTCACTTTTATCCTTTGCTACCTTGCTGTTTTTATATTTTTCAGATAACAAAAACCTATATCTACCATCTATATTGCACTTGTATCACCATCTATATTGCACTAGTGAAAGTATGAACCCTAGGCCTTGTTTCCTAGATTTGCAATACCCTTTATGCTCACTTTTATCCTTTGCTACCTTGCTGTTTTTATATTTTTCAGATTACAAAAACCTATATCTACCATCTATATTGCACTTGTATCACCATCTCTTCGCTGAACTAGTGCACCTATACAATTTAACATTGTATTGGGTGTGTTGGGGACACAAGAGACTCTTTGTTATTTGGTTGCAGGGTTGTTTGAGAGAGACCATCTTCATCCTCGCCTCCCACGGATTGATAAACCTTAGGTCATCCACTTGAGGGCAATTTGCTACTGTCCTACAAACCTCTGCACTTGGAGGCCCAACAACGTCTACAAGAAGAAGGTTGTGTATTAGACATCAAGCTTTTTTCTAGCGCCGTTGCCGGGGAGGTTAGTGCTTGAAGGTATATCTTTAGATCTTGCAATCGAATCTTTTAGTTTCTTATTTTAACACTAGTACAGTTTATAAAAGAAAACTACAAAAAAATGGAATTAAGGGTGCCTCATATGCTTTATCTTTTTAATGTCTTTCGTGAAAATGATTGGAAGGAAAATTGTGCTCAAGTACTAGAAGAAGAATTACATAAAATGCTTGGCATAAAATATGTGAATGATGAGCATGATTGCAATGTTGTTAGTATGAATTCTTTGAATACCCATGATGCTAATGATATGCAAAGCCACAAGCTTGGGGATGCTATGTTTGATGAAGATGCACTACAAAAAAAAGAAACATCCGTGACATTTTGGGCCGAACGAAAAAAAATTGTCATACTTATGACACTTCTATGACGATAATTGTGACAAAACCCGGTATCATCATAGATGTGGTGGGGACCTACTTCTATGGCAAAAAATCATGACAGAAAATGGGCTTTTTGTCACAGGCGGGCGGAGACGATTGCATGACATTCTTTGGGCCGTCCATGACGGAATAAACCGTGGTAGAAGCGAGGCGAGGAAAATATCGGGATGTTCCGGTTACGGTGGGTGGTCGGGAATTGACGATGCGCATTTCTCTCATACACGCACGCTGCAGTGGGTGCGGCGTTGGGCTCTAAATCGAACTGAGCGAGGCGTTGGGCTCTAACTGAACCCGAGCGATTGCACTATAGGCTACGCGTTACTGAACCCAAGCGATCGATCGATGGCTGTTAACTGAACCTGATTGAGTGATTCCTTCGCTACTGCTGCTAACTGAAGCCGATCGATGCTGCCTCTGGATGAACAGTGTGTGTTGCTGGGGGGCTTGGATGAACAGTTCCCGGTGGGG
Organism: Aegilops bicornis; assembly: GCA_021605145.1. Taxonomy (NCBI): domain Eukaryota; kingdom Viridiplantae; phylum Streptophyta; class Magnoliopsida; order Poales; family Poaceae; genus Aegilops; species Aegilops bicornis. The sequence continues at coordinate 422,495,349 of CM038669.1, read as the reverse complement.
GTGGATGAACAGGACCCCGTGGTGTTGCCTCTGGATGAACAGGACCCCGATCGATCGAGCCGGTTGGGGCTGGATGAACATGACCCCGTGGAGGGCTGGATGAACAGGACCACCCCGTGGAGGGCAGGATGAACATTAGACGGTGGAGGGCTGGATGAACAGTAGCCCATTGAGGGGTGGTTGAACAGGAGCCCGTGGAGAGGGCTGGTTGAACAGTAGCCGGTGGAGTAGCGCGCGGTGGAGGCTAGATGAACAGGAGCCCGTGGATGAGCGATCGTGGGTGGAGGTGGAGGAGGTCGATGGTGGATGAACATGGCCGTGGAGGCTGGAGAGGGTCGACGGTGGAGATGAACGGTATCCCGTGGAGTCCGTTTGGCGATGCACGCCACACCCCTCCCGATGAACAGGACCCCGTTGATTGCGGCGCTCCAACACAAGCCCGCTTCCTCCGTTTTGCGATGCGCTAGACCCTCCCGATCGACAGGACCCCGTTTCGATCGTGGGAGGTCCGTTCCTCCGCTTTGGCAGACGCTGACCCTCTCCCAATGAACACGATCCTGTTTCCAACATGGCCGGTCGAACACAAGGCCGTTTCCTTCGTTCTGCGGTACGCCAGGCCTCGTTTCCAGCGGCTATTCCGTCCAAAACGGTTGGCTCCCACGCGTTCCGTTGCCTCCCGATGAACACGACGCATTCCGTTGCCTCCCCATGAACACGATGACGACGCAGTTTCTCCGTTCCGACCCAGCCATGTACACGAGCCTTGGCCGTACGTATGCACGAGTAGGCATTCGAGACCCTGCCCGTATGTACGTACATGGCCGTATTTTCTTTCTTGCACACATGGCTGTACGTACGTGTACATGCTACGTGCGCGCCTCTACATCGACCAGTATTTACGTACACGTTCATGACCATAATGACAACGCTGCGTACGCTTCGACCAGGTGGGTCCCGACTGTCAGGCACTTCCTTGCCTGCGAAGATGTAGCTGGTGGGTCCCAGGCGATGAAGCGAATCGGTCTTTTGCCCGGATGCACTTCCTTGCGTGCGAAGATGTAGCTGGTGGGTCCCAGCGATCACAGGAAAGGTTTTCTTGAAATCACGGTGGCCCGTCCGGTGGGTCCCCTGTCGGTGGAGGAATAATTATTTTGCGGCGTAATAAGGAGGCACTTCCTTGCTGCGGCCGTGGACCCAGGTATGAGCCTCTCCATGTCTGATCCACGTCCGATGGAAGTCGTTCCTTGACCATGTTGACCACGCCGCGCCGAGAGCACCAGGGCGGTGGACGACGGCGAGGCCTAGGAAGGGGATGACGCGGAGCCGGGGAAGACGCGGCAGTTGATGCCCACGTGTAGAGGAGTATGAGGGTTCACTGGTTCGCTGCGGTGTGAGGCTGCCTTCACCGCAGAATAACAGGGAGTGTGGGTGAGTAGAGGGATGGCCTGGCCAGCGGTGGGAGTAGTAGGGGGCGGTGAGGCCTCCGCCGCATCGCAGCCAACCACGGGAGGCAGGAGCACGAGGCACGGCCGTGGTTTGGGCGGTTTGGAGCAAGTAGACCAGAGGTTGAAGAAGCACTACGGCCGTTGTATGTACATCGTACGGTCATTGGAGCTAGAATCGTGCATATTGACTAAGTTGATAAAGCCCTCCGTCCCCGTCAACTTAGTAGGCCCACAAGTCACCCTGCCGCTATACTGGGTCCCAGCTAGCAGGGGAGTATTCATTTTTTTGTGTAATAAGGAGGCACTTCCTTGCGTGCAAAGATATAGCTGGTGGGTCCAAGGCATCGTGGTGGTAATGTTTTTTCATGAAATCTGAGGCCCTTTCGGTGGGTCCCGGATGTCGGTGGACGAATCATTATTTTATGGCGTAATAAGGAGGCATTTCCTTGCGTGCGACCATGGACCCGGTATCGGCCTCTCCACGTCTGATCCACTTCAGATGCATGTCGGTCTTTGACCACATTGACCAGGCCGCGCCGAGAGCACCAGGGCGGCGGATGACGGCGAGGCCTAGGAAGGGAACGACATGGAGGCAGGGAAGACTCAGCAGTTTTTCCCACGTGGAGGGGAGTACGACTGTCGGTGTCAAAACTGGCGGATCTCGGGTAGGGGGTCCCGAACTGTGCGTCTAGGTGGATGGTAATAGGAGACAAGGGACACGATGTTTTTACCCAGGGGCGGGCCCTCTCGATGGAGGTAATACCCTACTCCTGCTTGATTAATATTGATGATATGGGTAGTACAAGAGTAGATCTACCACGAGATCAGAGAGGCTAAACCCTAGAAGCTAGCCTATGGTATGATTGTTGTTCGTCCTATGGACTAAAACCCTCCGGTTTATATAGACACCGGATAGGGTTAGGGTTACATAGAGTCGGTTACAATGGTAGGAGATCTACGTATCCGCATCGCCAAGCTTGCCTTCCACGCCAAGGAAAGTCCCATCCGGACACGGGACGAAGTCTTCAATCTTGTATCTTCATGGTCTAGGAGTCCCGCCAGCGGTGATAGTTGACTATCAGGACACCCCTAATCCAGGACTCCTCGGTAGCCCGAACCAGGCTTCAAATGGCAATGAGTCCGTGGCCAGATTGTCTTCGGCATTGCAAAGGCGGGTTCTTCTCCAAATTTCATATACTTGTCGAATAGTGTCCGGCCCGATAAATCTTTGCGCTCCGTGGCTTCTACGCCCAATAATGGCCATCTTCCACGTGTTTGAATGAATGCGAAAAGCCAGCGTATTTTTACACTTACCCCCTGGCTGCGCAAATGAGCCGCCTATAAAAGGGACGAGGATCTAGATCTGAGTCACACCATCCCCCTCATGAAGCTTTCATTGGGCGCCTCGACAAAGACCCATTCCATCATGGACAATGACGGCTCCTCTTCTCGCGCTCCCAGCCCTCAGCCCGGAAATTGGGAGAGATGCTCAGTCCCGCATAGCGAGCTAGTTATACTCCAAACCAAGGGATTTCTTCCCCCGACCTTCATGGCCCCGGTTCGAGCCAGACTCGCCACCTACAAGGGCGGAAAGCAAGCGGAGAGTGTCCCCGATCCCTCTAAAGGAGAGCGGGTATGCTTTGTCTCTTATCTAGTAAGAGGACTCGGATTTCCAATCCATCCGTTTCTCCGGGGCTCTTGGAGTTCTACAGCCTCAGTTGCACCACCTTACGCTTTGCCTCCATTTTGCACATCGCGGGCTTCGTGGCCTGTGCGAACTGTTCTTGGGCATCGAGGCTCATTTTGCCTTTGTGGAAGAGATTATTACGCCTAGTACCCGTTCTCATGAGAATTGATATATCAAGTGGGAGGAGCGAACTATGGCGCATCGCCGGGACGGATATCTATCCGGAACCTCAAGAAGGCGTCAAGACCGGCCTTGAATGGTTTTACATGGAGGGCGTCCCGCTGCGGATCTGTTCGGATCGGCCTTAGGAGTTTGGCAACGCTCCTCTGAAGAAGCGCCTAAGCTGGCGCCCATGAGCCCGGAGGGAAAATGACCGGGCGTCCTTTACTTGATGAGCGAATAAGATTCTTGGCTCATGCGGATTGACCATGATTGGAGTCATGGCAATCTGCATTATGAGGAGTGCAACCGCTCCAATATAGGGGCCACCCATGTGGGACTTCAATGGGAGGACGACGCCACCGCCATGGCCGCAAAGGGCGGATCGGTCCACCGAACTGGTGAAGACCTTGTTCCGCCATGTACAAAGGGAGGAGGAGGATTTTCTCCACGTCAATCCACTGAGCGGGTTTTCTTCGAATAATCCTCGAAGTTGGGTAAGCAAATATCTTTGTGGCCTGTCCGATCCATGTTCCCGTGGTTAAACATCTCATTTCATGGTTTCTACGTAGGAAGCTGCGCCGCCGTGGAGAAGATACAGCCCGCCCCACAACCCGAGGATCCGAACGGTCCCTCTATCCGACCTTCAAGAGGACCCGGACATAAAGGTGGAGCTGATCGACGGGTGTTCCACCAACTTAGCATCGACAATGCTTTGGTTGCCATTACGGCCGACTACCGGATTATTTCCGGCCTCCCATGTAACCGTGGATCAAGTCCGGATACCATGCCCCACCCGTGCTTTACTTCTGATCACCACGTATTTGATGGTGTTTCGCAGGGGGTGCCTTCGAGGCAGGAGGCCGAGCCCGCGGCGGCTAGCCAACAAGGGGCAGTACGGCCCCGCAGGCTAAAAAGAAGTGCGGTCCGGATCGAAACTCCGCCGCAACGGTATGGCGTGTCACCATATTCCTAGGATTGATTCCTGGAAGGCGTACTAATGCTTGTGCTCTTTTCAGGAAAAAGAGCGCTCGCCGGACTGAGTCCGGAGAGGTTACCAATCGAACCTCCGCCAGCCAGGCTCCAAAGCCGGGTCCAGAAGCGGAGGCGAGCACGAGGCGTGCGTCAGATGCTCCTCCGGCAGAGGATGCCGACAGGTTGTCCGCCACCAACTCCGAGGTGGAGAGCGCCATGAATCACAGGCGCCGCCGGACAGTTCTTCGTGACGCATGTTTCTCCCAAGAGGCCTTGAATGCCTTCAATTCGGGAGATGCGCACCTTCGTGCCGCTCAAGATGGTCTAGCCAGAGCCACGGAGCAGTATGTAAAGGACATACGGGTGAGGAAATTTGATGATTATATATGCCAAGAGCCCCGAGACTTAAAATAGTTAGAATAACTGATTTAAGGATCATTTGTTAGGATCTTAGAAAAAAGAATACCCGACTATCCCAGGAGCTTGAAGAATGCAAGGCCCAACTTGAGGCCGCACTAGCCGCTACAGGGGGAGCCACAGAGACCCCCTCTGGTAACATATGCTTCAAAAGATAAATAGTTTATGAAGTGCAGTGGGTGTGTAAATCTGACAATAATATTGCAGATGGCGCCGGACTAGATCCGGACAAACAATAGCTCCTGCGCCAACTAAAGGCTGGTGAGAGCGTGCTTACGAGGGTGCGGCAGGAGAAAAATAACCTCCAAGATGCCAACACCCAACTGGGTGAGGAACTAAAGGATGTTCGTGCCCAGTTGTCTAACTCCGTAAAGGAGAATCGACGGCTTCGTCGTGGCATTTTCAGTAAGTGCTTGAACAAACTTTGAAAGAGTTCGGCGAGGAAGGCGACTAACATAAACGTGTATGTAGGTTTGCTCACAGGTCGTCCTGAGGAGGAGATGCCCGATTCTTGGTGATCTTCTTCCCGAATACGTCGGTACCCACGAACGAGTTCGGCAGGTGATGAAAGGCGTCGCCCAGGCCTTGTGGCCATCTATCTCCTTGCCCGAAGGCATTGGGGAGCTGGCAGAGCGGCTTCAAGGAGCACGGCGGCGCTTCCGACTATGGAAGATATCGGCCTGCCGTCAAGGCGCCAGGAGGCTGGGCCATGGTAAAGACGCGGTACACGAAGGTGACCCAAACCACATGGCCGAGGTCGAACTGTGGGGCCTGATGGGAAGGAGATCCTCAGTAAGCTTAGTGTACAGCCCAAGTAGAATTGGCCGCCAAGTATTCCCAAAGAAGATTGTAAATTAGATAGCCTATTAGATGGCATTGAGGAGGAATACAATGAGTCGAGTTGACTATGTAATTGAATATGACATGAAAAATGTCTTCTAGCCGGATTCGTTTGTCATAGTGAACCTTTTCGCTTCGACCTCGGGACCCAATAGTCCGTAGTGTGTCCGAATACCCTCGCGGTTATATAAGAACCGGGGCATGCATGGAGACAAGGCGTAGGGGTCATTATTGTCATGACGGACAAGTGCCCAACTAGTTATGTTATATTACATGGATAGTAAGAAACATCTTCCAGGAGAATAGTTCCGTTAAGGGTTCCTTTTCATTGGGAGGCATGCCCTAAAGTGCGTGTCCAAACTGCTAAGAAAGAAAAATCATCTGGGGCAGATGGATAAATAGTTAAAAATCATCTTTCAGTTCACCGAATCAATATTCCCTTAAGAACGCTAGCTTTCGGCTTCACCTACCGAGGTACACATCCGGTGACCCGGCAAGAATAATCGCAGAGGTGCTCCTTTACCACCTAGCGAACAATCGGAAACGTAGGGGTAAGCACAGAGCCAGAAACCCAGCTTGGCCAAAACTTAAGTCATATCGATGCATATAATGGTGAGTAAAAGGTACATGCGGAAGTTTGACACATGTGTTGGGCATGAAGCTCAGATAAATAAGCTTCATTAAAGAAGCCCTGTGTATAATGAGCGCGGACAGCGTGTCAAGTATGTGCGAACAAAGCGCAAACGAGCCTCTAAAGGCTTCAAGAAGAAGGAGGAGGAAGGAGAGAAATAAAAGACAGCAAAAATAGAAAATGTGGACGGAGGAAGGAGACGAACTTGGAGTCCGGCGCTTAGGCGTAGAATCTTCATAGACGGGCTGCGTTCCATGGGTTCGGCTCGAGTCGGTTATCCGATGCGTTTCGCAGACGGTATGCTCTGCCGGTCAGGACATGGTCGATGATGAAGTGAACTTCCCATTTGGGCTTGAGTTTGTCCTTTTTCTTGTCCGGCAGGCGTAGAACTAGTTCACCAACGCGTTGTAAGCTTTGGCCCGCATTTCCTCGCTTTGATATCTTCGAGCTGCTTTGTTGATAAAATGCGAACGAGCTTTTGCCACGTCCGCGCTCCTCCTCCAATGTGTCCAAACTGTCCTGCGATCGAGCTCGGCTTCTCTTTCTTCATACATGCGCACGCGACGTGAGTCATGAATTATGTCGCAGGCAAGATCGCCTCGCACTGCATACACCATAAAAAATGGTGTGAATCCGTAGTACGATTCGGCGTGGTCCGCAGCCCCTAGAGTACGGAGTCGAGCTCCTCAACCCAAAGGCGTGTTAGATTCCTTGAGGGACCGCACTAGTCCGGGTTTAATGCCGCTCATGATTAGACCGTTTGCTCGCTCGACTTGGCCGTTGGTTTGAGGGTGATAGATCGAGGCGTAATCGAGCTTGATGCCCATGTTTTTGCACCATAATTTGACCTCATCGGCCGTGAAGTTGGTGCCGTTATCGATGATAATCTTGTGGGGACACCGTAGCGGTGCACTACCCCGATGTGAAGTCTATCACCGGTCCGGATTCGCCGTTTTAACGAGCTTGGCCTCTATCCATTTGGTGAATTTATCCACCATGACCAATAGGTATTTTTGCTTGTGGGTTCCTCCCTTAAGGGGTCCAACCATGTCAAGCCCCAGACCATGAACAGCTAGGTGATGGGTATAGTTTTGAGGCGGTGGGTGGCATGTGGCTTTGGTTAGCAAAAAGTCGGCAACCGACGCATCGTTGGACTAAATCCTGATTCCGCCCGGGCCGTCGGCTAATAAAATCCTGTATGGAAGGCCTTGCCTCACGAGGGGTCTGCCACAAGGCGTGGTGCCCACCTAGTCCGGCATGAATTTCAGCCGGAGGTTTCGCCCTTCCTCTTCGGAGATACACCTTGGAAGGACTCTGTTGTGCTTTTCTTATAGAGCTCTCCCTCATGGACTTTATAGGCTTTGGATCGCCGTACTATGCAGTGAGCCTCATTTTGGTCTTCGGGAGTTCTGCCTAGTTAGGTAGGCTAGGAATGGATTCTGTCCACGGGCGATGACCGCCATTATTTCGTGAGCGGAGGATGTTATCTCGGTGGCGAGCCTCCGATTGTGTCAGTGGTGTTCGGTGTCGCAAAGGCGGCCGGGTCCGGATTGTTATTTCCGGACTCCTTCCCATAGTACGGATGGGTTGAACAGCCGTTCCAGGAAGATGTTGGCGGACGGCATCGCGTTTTGCACCGATGCGTGCCAATATGTCCGCACTTTGGTTGTTATCCGGGCTATATGATGAAATTCTAGCCCTTCGAACCCGTCTTTGGCATTTTTAGGACCGCATTGCGGTACGCTGCCATTTTCGGATCTTTGGCATCAAAGTCTCCATTTATTTGAGATATCGCGAGGTTCGAATCCCAGCGCACCTCTAGGCGTTTAATGCCCATGGAGACTGCCATCCGGAGGCCGAGAAGGGCCACGATTCGCTGCGTTGTTGGAGTCCGTATACATTATCTCGGCGACGTATGGGGTGTCCCGGTTGGGGACGTCAGACGACGCCACTTGTGCCGCCAACATTTTGGAGCCGTTAAAGTGCATGATCAATTGGAGTATGCGCCGTACTCTTTAGGGAGTTGACCGGTCCATTCGCCACGAAGTCGGCCAAAACTCGCGACTTAATAGCTCGTGCGTGGCTTATAGGTTATGTCGAATGGAAGGAGCTCTATGGCCCATTTAGCAATCCGCCCGTCGGCGTCGCTGTTGTTTATAATGTCGGTAAGAGGTACTTGGACGCTACCGTTATCGAACACTCTTGAAAGTAGTGTCGCAGCTTCCGGGATGCCATGAACACCGTGTATGCTATCTTTTGATAATGTGGGTACCGGACTTGCATGGAGTTAGGGCGGTGGACACATAATAAACCGGTTTTGAAGAGGGAATCGGTGTCCGCCCGCTTCTCGCTCGACGACGAGCACCGCTACCGACAACTTGATGTGTTGCGGCGATATATAATAGCATTGGTTCAGCCACGTTTGCGGCCAGACCGGATTTGTTGCCAATATGGCTTTTATTTCTTCGAGTCCGGCCGTGGCGGCATCCGTCCACTTTCGAAGTGTTCGGTCTTGGAGGAGGCGGTAAAGGGATAACGCCTTTTCTCCCAAGCGGAAATAAAGCGGCTTAGAGCCGCTCGCATCCAATCAATTTTTTATTTGTTTGAGGTCTTTTGGAATATCCAATTGTGACAGAGCTCGGATCTTGGCTGGGTTTGCTTCAATTCCTCTACGGACACAATGAAGCCCAGAGCTTTCCTACCGAACGCCAAGACGCATTTTTCCGGATTGAGCTTAATGTCATATTTTGGAGATTGTCGAATGTGAGCCTCAAGTCGTCTACTAGAGTTTCAACATGCTTGGATTTGACGACCACGTCATCTACATATGCTTCCACTGTTTTGCCGATCTGGTTTGCGGACATGTACGAATCATCTTACCGATATGTTCTTGCGGCGTTTTGAGCCGAAGGGCATTGTGTTGAAGCGAGAATGGGCGTATGGAGTGATGAATCTTGTTGCTGCTTGAGTGCAGCTCCGCCGTCTTGATTTGGTGGTGGCGAGATGCAGCGTCGAGGAAGCACAATGAGTCGTGGTCCTGCTGTAACGTCAATAATTTGATCAATGCGAGGGAGGAAGGGATGCTTTGGGCAAGCCTTATTAAGGTCTTTGAAATGAACACATAGGCGCCAGGATTTATCCTTCTTTGGTACCATCACCAGATTTGCTAGCCGGTCCGGATGTTTTATATCTCTGATGAATCCGGCTTCCAGAAGTTTGGCTAGCTCCTCTCCCATGGCCTGTCTCTTGGGTTCGCAAAAGTGCCGAAGAGCCTGTTTGACTGGCTTGAATCCTTTTAGGATATTTAGGCGGCCAGCCGACGTGGGATTCCTGGAAAAAATGTCCCAGTTTTCTCATAGAAATTCTCATAGTGCGGTGTCTACATCAGGGTTTAATTGTGCCCCAATGGAGGCCGTCTTTGCAGGGTCCGTTGGGTGGACTTGGAATTTGACTATTTCATCCGCTGGTTTAAAAGAGGTGGACTTGGATCTTATCAAGTATCACATCGTCCCTGTTCACCGTGGAGCGCATCGCAGTAAGTTCCTCGGCCGCTAGGGCTTCGGATAGTGCCTCGAGGGCTAGTGCGGCTGTCTTGTTTTCGGTATGAGTGCTATGTTGGATCACTAGCGAGTGATGATTCCGTTAGGTCCGGCATTTTAAGCTTCATGTACCCATAGTGGGGTATAGCTTGAAAAATTGTGAATGCCTCTCGCCCTAATAAAGCGTGATATCCGGCTGCTTTGAAGGGGCCACTTGAAATGTGACCTCTTCGGACTGTAATTGTCGGCCAGAACACTACGTCCGGTGTGATTTTTCCTGCGGCAAAGATGCTTCCGGCTTAGGGATTATTCCTCTAAAGGTTGTCTTTGCTTCGCTCAATGCGGTTCGATCTATTTCCATTTTTCGGAGGGTTTCCTCGTAGATGAGGTTTAGTCATTGCCGCCATCCATGAGTACCTTAGTAAGGCAAAAGCCGTCCACTATTGGGCCGAGGACCAATCACGGTTTTGGTGCTCGGGCTGTTCGAATTTGGGTTAAATCACTTTGGCATTAAAGGTAATAGCCGTGTCACTCCATGGATTTATTGTTGCTACTTGGTAGACTTTGGCAAGGTTGCGGAGTGTTCGTTTCTGCATGTTATTTGATGCGAAAGTCTCGAAGATTGTTAATACCGTACTGGTGTTGCTAGGCTGGGATTCTGAGGCTAGAAGCTCTTCGCCACTTTTGGCCACTGCCAGTAGTATCCAACATGCTTTCGAAGGCTATGAGTTGGAGTGGCGCCCTACGTGCTATGAATTTTGCGAGGTCCGTTTAGCCAACCCTCCAAAGACGGTTCCGTGCCCTTTAGGGGTTTTTGTTTTTGGTGTATAACCAAGGTGCTTGGTGATGATGCACCCTTTTATTCGGACTAGGGCTGTATTGGGGCGGATTATCCCAAAATTTACTTTCGGTTTCTGACACTCTCCATCGCATACGTACTTTTGTACTATGGTTGCCAAGTCGACCAAAGCATGTAATTTCGACGACTTATGGCGTTTAGGATTCCCTTGTCCGTGCAATTATTGCGAAAAAGTGAGATTGCGTCCTCCTCTCGGCAGTCCTTTATCCTGTCCATAACTAGGAGGAATCGGCCCGATAATGATGTCTTGTTTGGTGGCTCTTGCCGAATTCGGGATAGATCGCTAATGTTTGGGTGGGCAGGTGGAACTAGATTCGGAACCCCGTCCAATTTAAGACTCAGGGGCCGAGAAGTTTCTGAACTTGGAAGTTTGGATTTTTGAATGCTATCCGATGGATCCAACCCGCCGCCTGACTTTAAGTTCAGGGCTTGATCGACACCCGTCCCTCTGCGGGAATCCGGCATGGAGGGATCGGGAATCCGGACGTAGCTAGTCCTTAAGATAGAAGAAGATTCGCCATATTGCTCCTCTATCACAGCAACATGATGGGTAGCACAGGAGAGTTGATCTCTCAGATCGGTTTTAGGCCCGATCCGGTCGTAGTCTGTGGCGACTCCCAGGGCGGCGATGCGATCCAAGAGCTCGTTTACGGAGGAGAGCTCGATCGGATCTAACCGTTCGGCAAGTTCCGAATTAACGTGAAGATTGGTTTCGATGACTCTAGAAGTCATCGTCGACACGATGGCTGCCGGCGGTCATAAGAAAACCACCCACGAAGAGTTCGACCCGGTGGCCAAGGCTCCTTTGGCGATAGTATCGTCTTTAAAGGCGGGATGTGGTATCCTTCTCGACGACAACGACACCGAGGAACTCTCAATGAAAGCACCAATGTCGATTGTCAAACCGGCGGATCTCGGGTAGGGGGTCCCGAACTGGCGTCTAGGTGGATGGTAACGGAGACAAGGGACATGATGTTTTACCCAGGTTCGGGCCCTCTCGATGGAGGTAATACCCTACTCTGCTTGATTAATATTGATGATATGGGTAGTACAAGAGTAGATCTACCACGAGATCGGAGGCTAAACCCTAGAAGCTAGCCTATGGTATGATTGTTGTTCGTCCTATGGACTAAAACCCTCCGGTTTATATAGACACGGATAGGGTTAGGGTTACCGTAGTCGGTTACAATGGTAGGAGTTCTGCGATTCAGACGCCAAGCTTGCCTTCCACGCCAAGGAAAGTCCCATCCGGACACGGGACGAAGTCTTCAATCTTGTATCTTCATGGTCTAGGAGTCTGGCCAACGGTGATAGTTCGGCTATCCGGACATCCCCTAATCCAAGACTCCCTCAACGACTGTACGAGGGTTTACTGGTTCGTCTACCGTCGCTGGAGAATAACAGCAGGTGTGGGTGAGTAGAGGGATGGCTAGGCCAGCGATGGGAGTACGGTGGGGCGGTGAGGCATCTTGGACCTGACCCGACCACGGGGAGGAGAGAGCAGGCAGTCCCGCCGGCGCTTGTTTGAGCGGCTAGAGCAAGAAGAGCAGAGATTGAAGAAGCACGACGGCCGTTGGATGGACATCCAACAGTCAGTGCTTGTGTGTCAACCTTTTTTTTAGGAAAGCCTCAAATCTATGGAAAACATCATACAACCCATCTGCCATTATTTCTAATAATTTATAGCCCATTTGCTAATTCTTAAGGTTTTTTTGGAGCCCATATTCTTTTTGTTAGCATTACATCCCATATTGTGGCCACGGTTAAAAAATTATACAAAATTTTGCATATGTTATTAATCCCGAAATTTCGAGTCACATTCAAACTGATTTTAAAAATAAATGTATATCAATATAAAATCCAACAAATTGTCCACGCATAAAAACCAATGCAATTTAAAATCTCGAAATGAAAAAAATAAATTTGAAACTAATTGCCGGTTTGATGTGTTTTAAAAATGTACAACCCATTTCTCATTCTTGATAGGCCATTTTCTCGGCCAACCGAATGAAGCTCTCCCGTCTTGAAAGATTTGCAGCCCAACAGCTCGACAAAGCGACTTACTTGGCAAATCACAAAAAAAGCTGGGTTGTGGCCATGGACCCGGTATCGACCTCTCCACGTACAATACTCTTCCAATGGAAGTCGGTCATTGACCACATTGACCACGCTGCGCCGGGAGCACCAAGGCGGTGGACGACGGCGAGGCCTAGGAAGGGGACGACGCGGAGCCGGGGAAGACGAGGCAGTGGATGCCCACGCAGAGAGGAGTACGAGGGTTCACTGGTTCGGCTGCGGCGTGAGGCTGCCGTCGCCGCAGAATAACAGGGGGTGTGGGTGAGTAGAGACATGCCCTAGCCAGCGGTGGGAGTAGTAGGGGGCGGTGAGGCCTCCACGGCATCACAGCCGTCCACGAGAAGCAGGAGCACGCGACACGACCGGCGCTGCTTTGGGCGACTAGAGCAACAAGACCAGAGGTTGAAGAAGCACCATGGCCGTTGGATGGACATCGTACGGTCACTGGAGCTAGAATCGTTCATATTGACTAAGTTGACAAAGCCCTCCATCCCCGTCAAGACAGCCTCCCACCATGGTGGGTCCCAGCTAGCAGGGGGAGTATTCATTTTTGTGTGCGTAATAAGGAGGCACTTCCTTGCGTGCGAAGATATAGCTGGTGGGTCGGACCTGTCAGCGGGGGGAACATTTTTTTCACGAAATACAGAAGACCTTCCCACGTACAGTCCACGTACAGTGCGTAATAAGGAGGAACTTTCCTTGTGTGCGACCATGGACCTCATGGGTCCCAGCCATCAGGCTCTCCACGTATAGTCCTCTTTCGATGACTCTCGTATGTTGACCACGCCGCGCCGAGCGCACCGAGGCGGTGGACGATGGCGAGGCCCCAGACTGGAACGACTCGGAGATGGGGAAGACGCGGTAGTGGAGTCGCAGACAGAGAGGAGTGGGAAACTTGACTGGTTCGGGTGCGGGGTGGGCCTACACTCGGCAGAGAATAACATGAGGTGCGGAGTGGAGGGATGGTCTGGCCGTTGGCGGGGTAGCGTTTCGCTGAGGAGCGCAAAACAACGCCGCTGGACGTCGGAAGCTGGAGCAGGCGGTCCCGGCAGCGCTACGGGAAGAAGACGAGAGATTGAAGAAGAATGCCGGTCGTTGGATGTAAATCCAACGCCTTCTTAGGCTTTGACCTACTGGCTCACATGTCAGCTAGTCCATTTAGTGGGCTGGGTGAAACAATGATGTAGCATCTATGCAGCCCGTTTATATATATGGTAGAATTTAAAGCCCATTTGCATTTTTCTCGAAATCCGCGGACTTGTTGGGCTGGGTGAAAATATCATGTTGGGCTAGACGGAGAAATGTTATAAAAACATAAACACATGATTGCACGTCTATTACTGCATTGGTCAGTAAAATCTTTGCAAGCTTATGTACGCAATCACTAGGAGTTAACTTGCCAAGTTATATATAAACAATTATTTTTATTATTTTGTAAGAACTTTCAACTTACGAAATAAAATATCATTTAAATTTGATGAGTTAATAGGACGTGGGGTATTATTATTTTTTAGGATAGACGTGGGACAGTTGAGTTGGTTCTAGGGAAAAGTACTGGGAGAAAACTCAGTATTCATCGAAAAAGAAAGTGGGAGAAAATTCAGATATAGTATTAATGAAAATGAAAAATAAAGGAAGTGGGAAGGTCTATAAAATGGTTGTACGAACGACATGTTTAACGGAAACTTATGTTGTTTCTATAATATATATATATATATATATATATATATATATATATATATGTAATAAAATAAGATATATATATAGGTTGATTTTGCATTCTTATAGAAAAGCGAGTTCAGTTTTGCATTCTTATAGAAAAATAGAACTGAGTTGTGCATCGTCTTGAAAAATAAACATAACTTGGGCTCTTGATGTTATAGACAAGCTAGGTTGGGAGGCCCAGAGGCCGCTTGATACCTCTGGATCCAAAAAATGTTGAAACATGTCGTGGGCTGCCCATGTTAAACAACAAAACCTAGGCCATGGACACAGTGGGCCCGGCAAGATCAATCTCTCGTGACAGTTGTCTCCCGATTCCTCTTGTTTTGCTGACCATGTTGGGAACAATAGATGGCGGCGCCGCGGCTAGAGCACCAAGGCGGAGGACAACGTCGAGACCTCGGACCGAAGAACCGGAGCGGGGGAAGACACAGGCGGAGGGGAGTATGAGGGTTGACTTGTTCGGGTGCAGGGTGGGCCGGTGGAGCTGCCGCCGCTGAACAATGTGTGGTAGTAGAGGGATGGCCTGGCCAACGCCATAGGATATGATGGCCAACCGTTGTATAGGAAGAGGATGAAAGATTGAACAAAATAAAGAAATACAAATGGATAGGTGGTTGGTCCCATTGTAAGTGCATCTAGTGCCCCTTAGTGATTTTGGTGTATTGAAGGGAGTAATCGTTTATGAGTGTACACTGGTCTATAAGTCTATGAGGAGTTTGATATTTACAGAGAAAGTCGACCCCTAAAAATGAAGTTCTTTGACTGAAGACTTTGGATTTCTGAAGACTTTCTGAAGACTTTGAAAGTGAAGAAATTGGTGTGACCTTGAAGACTTGGTATTCATTCGAGGAACATGAAGCGTGAAGACTTTTGTTTTCGTAGTTTCATTTTCTCTTTCTTGAGTCATAGGAAACACCGTACTATTAAAGGGGGTCGAGTAAATACTAAGGAAAAATTTCCATGTGATGCTCAACTCAAAATCCTACACCTACCAATCCCTTCGAGTGAAGCCATTGGAAATCTCATACAGTTCAGTCATATTCTTCAGTGACAGAGACGAAGTTGTTCTGGTCTTTGAGGAAGTTGCTCTGTCTGAGGAGTTAGGAATTCGCCAGTGCGGATTGCCTACACATTGAGGAACATGATAGCCCTGAGGAATTTGAGCCTCAAATTTCCGACCGTTGTTGTGCTACGCGCCAGCTGTCCCAAAATATCTACCCACCTAACGGTCATATCAATGAAGGGCATTTATGTCTTATCATGCCGGGCTGCTCCCTAGGCTATAAATAGCCGCCCCCTTCAACCACTAGCTGGTTGGCTGCTCCGAGAGAAACTGACACTTCTCATTTGACAGCATCCCATCCTTCAAGGACTTTGAGCGAAAATCATCGAGTGAGGAAAAACCCAAACCCAAACACCTACAAACCCAAAGTGATTGAGCATCACTAAAGAGATTGATCCTATGTGGATCCGACGCCTGTTACCTTTGAAGATTGTGCTTCTTCCAGACGGTTAGGCGTCATGGTCTAGAGCATCCAAGAGGAATTGTGGATCGCCGAGTGACCGAGTTTGTGAAGGTTCGACAGTCACCTGAAGACTTACCACGAGTGATTGGGCGAGGTCTGTGTGACCTTAGCTCAAGGAGAATACAGTGAGGACCGTGTGTCCGGGACTGTGTGTCCGGGACTGTGTGTCCTCAGGTTTAAATACCTAGCCGCTCCAACCAGATGTACAACTGAGATAGCAGTTGGAACTGGTCTACCAAATCATTGTCTTCACCGAGCATACTGGTTCTATTTCCTCAACTCTTTCATTTCCTCATTACTGTGTTGTGTGCTTGTCATATCTATGTGTGAAGACTTTGACTGAAGACTTTCTCAATTTCCTCAGTTCAATTTCTTTAGTTTGTTTGTCTTCATCCTGTGTTATCCTGTGATTACGCTTTCTGTACTCTGTGCTTGTCTTCATTTCATCATGATGACCATGCTTGTGTTCTATTATGTTTACTTATGAGTACTTATTCCGCTGCTAGTAGTTCTTTGCTAAGGAATTTCCTCACCCTCAAATTCCTTAGTGAAGAATTCATAAAAATCGCCTATTCACCCCCCTCTAGTCGATATAACGCACTTTCACCCATATGTCTGTGTACGGGACCTGCTGGGTCCACCTGAGGAGGGGAATATGTTGGGAGGAAGGAGATTCAAAGCACGACAGCCAAGTGAACTAGTTTTCTGTAACGGACAAGTGAACTAGTTACATACATAAGCAAATAGCCACTAAAAAAGCAAACAGGTTAATGGGTTCTTAAAAGAAATATTTCGGACAAAACAGATAATTACAACATATAGGCTAATGCATGAAACACTCAGATGATAAAGGTGCTTATAAACAGATAAAGTACAACATCTAGACCTTCCTGGCACGCTTGATCATGACGTTGTGGCTGTCCGTGTACTCGTCGGTTACGGGAAGCAGACGCGCCCTCATGTCCAAGATCTGTCTGTACATGTCGTAGCATGCGTATGCGTGTCCTTGGCCGCGTAGGTTATGTAGGCTAGATTCAGAGGTGCCTCCCACGTGTTCAGGTCCTTGGTATCGTTGTCTTCTTTCATGTTGGCGTATCAGGGGTCAATGATGGTCTCGGTGAGGTCAACCACGGAGTCCTTCTCCTACCCGTTGATGATGATCTTGTATTGCTTCTGGATGTCGACAAGCTTGTTGCACCAGATGGCCGAATCGTCACGTTCTTCCTTCTCTCCTTTATGGCGAAGGTGCGATCGGCCGCCGATGAAACGAGCGAATGCTCCGTAACCTCGATGGCCCTCTGAAGTGGTAGATGAGAACCTCGTCCCCGCACACATACACAGGCGACGGCGATCGGTGGTCCCTGTCAGGAGACGAATGGATGGGCAAAAGGTCTAGTCCTGCAACCTTGTGCTTTCTCGTCCTGTAGGTACTGCTTGAACTCGGCGAGGCAGAGCTTCCCCGAGTCCGAATCGTTTGTGTACATCACATTCAACTTGGTGCAGCCATAGGACTGAATGGCAAACTCAAAGGGGAACTCCTTGCTGAAGTCCATATCCAGCAGGCTCACCCCTCGGATCGCCATTGGAGTCTCTTCAAGTGAACGAGTGTGTAGGCGGCGGCAACAACTCATTTTTCAGCTCTTGGGAACTGGATTCAACAAGAAACTAAGTGTGTACAGGCGACAACAAGCATTACCCCTCCTCGTCCCATCGTGACGCAAGAAAAGATGCACCCTCGGCGCATTCAAACGCCTCCATTAAGAAACCTACTCCGCCACATATCGGTTCACGAGCGGCTCAGACAGTACCGTAATAACAGGAGTTAGGGGTCACTTTACTTAAATTTAATTAGCTTTAATAGAAATTTATACTTAAAACAAGCAATGCATTGGCTCGTTCTATCGATGCCACAGGATCAACATGCACAACAATTAGAATTATTATTCTCGTGACGCATTACGATCAAGACATTTGTCGTGACTTTCACAAAGATAATACTACCAAGTTTGAACTGTTTGTTATGGTTGTTGTCCTCTACATCATCATGCCGTGTTTCCCAACTTGCAAGATTCAGAACCAACAAATAAGATCCAAATAATAAGTACAACAAAGATGCCTACACATCTCATTGATTCCCAGCTTGCAAGATTCGTAACCAACAAATAAGATCCAAATAATAAGTACAACAAAGATGCCTACACATCTCATTGATTCCCGACTTGCAAGATTCAGAACCAACAAATAAGATTCAAATAATAAGTACAACAAAGATGCCTACACATCTCATTGATTCCCGACTTGCAAGATTCAGAACCAACCCATTAGAGCCTTTTGATAAAGTGAATATCGGGATTAAATCCATCTTGGCTAGCCATGTCATACAATCGAAGAACTTGGCGAATGCTCTTGACCGTCACAACATCTGTATTTGAGTATTCCTGTTTGCACAACACAAACCAGAAGAGTATGATTTCACTTTAATAGTGGCCTCCTTGAACTCAACCTGCAGCTCCACTCGAATGAGGCCTGCCTGGAGTTCCATCATTCAATTCATGCGCCTTTTTCTGCAGTTCACCTGAAATGAAGCAAAGATTGCATCATTCATCTAGCAAGAAGTACTTGCTCTCGTGAGTCAAGGTGTTCTTCTTTTGTAGTTGCACTAAAATTGAGGAACATTAAGGTTGGCTGTCGGCTCATGTAAGGTGCAACTATAATTTTCTTATCCTTTTGTGCAGTTCCACTAACATAAAGTCCCATTGTGGTGAAAGTGATGGATCATCTTGCAAAGGCTAATAAAAAGTTGCACGAGATTACCAATGAGAACTTGACGGAGATTTTGGAAACTCCAATCACCATTTTGTGCAGTTCCACCAAAATTGAGAGATGTTGTCCATGTGACATTTTAGTTGAACTGCACAAGACACTCATTCCAAAAAGAGTGTTTTGTGCAGTTCACCAAAAGGTCACAATAGCAACAAGGTGAAATGGATATCCCTATCTACACAAAAAGATAGAAAGTAAATAGTTGTTGGTCAATAAGAATATACGAAACATATACGAAATGAAAAGAAGCATCTTAATTATGTTCATGGCAATCACGCAAGGACAGTAGAAATTTTAAAAGCGTCGACAATGCTTCATGTTACCGAAGCACTACGATCAACAATGAGATTCCTCAAATATGGGATTACTTTAATGGTGGCATTTCTTGTTTACGGATCTGATAAATCAACAAAGCAGCCTAAAGAGTTGGTTTAAGGGCATGGGACCGTGGGGACACCAGGACACTCGGCGTAAAGGAGCAACTTACTTATCATACCGGGGAAAACAACAGGAGTGCCACTTGTAACACAGTTTAATTGCATCTTATCACAGGAGGCATTAGATTAACAATAACACTGGTTAGACATGTCCCTAAGGTAACAGTGTGATCACTTCATCTTACATGTGCCCTTACATTAACAACAACAAAAGGTTGGTATAAGGACATGCGACAGTGGACGCATCAACACAATGTACCTACAAGGAGGCATAAAGTGGTGATGCCGAGTTTGTTCATGCTATGTGAGGGCAGCAAATCAAATCCTAGAGAGCTTTTACTATGTGAGGGCAGCAAACCTAATCCTAGAGACCTTGTACTATGTGAGGGCAGCAAATCTAATCCTGGAGACCTTTTACTATGTGAGGGTAGCAAATCTAACCCTGGAGAACTTTTACTATGTGAGGGTAGCAAATCTAATCCTGAGACCTTTTACTATGTGAGGGCAGCAATTCTAATCCTGGAGACCTTTTACTATGTGAGGGCAACAAATCTAATCTTGGACATACTCTGTTGACTTGTCCACCAGCCGCCACTTTCTATCCTTTTTTCAACCAATAATAGATCTGTTCCTTATACAGTTTGTCCGTGTTTTCCCATTATTTCCCTTTTTCAACCAAGAGACCGGTTGGTTATCATGTCTCTTCTATTTTCACCTTTTTAGTTCCTCTTTGAATCAAGTCCTAGATTCATGCTACAACTTTTCCCCCTTTCTTCGTTGTTTGAACAAAGCCCTAGATTCGAATGCATGAAGTAGCTTTACCTCTAACAATACTAAAAATTTAGGTGGCTTTGGAAGAGCTAATGGGAGTAGAAAAATATGCACATGCAGACACGTGGGGAGCTGGGGCAGTAGAGCAAGGCCGCTTTTGAAGAACTTATACCTGAGGGCCGTCGGGATGTCGGCAACGGCAGGTCGGATCTGCGGACAATACGACAAGGAGGAAGAAGGGTCGGAGGACCTCCCGAGTCAGCGCTGTGTCAGAGAGAACGACACGGGCAGAGGATCGGGCCCCTCCGGCAGCTGTGGGTTTCCGCCCTCACCGGCGATGACCGCGTGAACGATGCACCTAGTCCTCTACACACACCAGCCGAAGGGATCCGGCCAGATCTGTGACCAGCGGTGAGCAGAGAGAAAATGTCGCTACCATTGTCTTGTTTATATCTGGAGAGGATGAGAGAATGAAGAGAGCAACCCTAGTAAAGCAGGCGCTCAGGCCCCTGAGTACATATATAGTGGAGTGGAAGAACATAGATTCCCGACGACCGAGAAGGAGCAAGGAACCTCGGGGTGGAGCGTCTGCACTCATAATATTTTATATTATTCAGCGATATAAAATCAACCAATCATCTCCACAGTGGACTGGAAGAGTACGAAACACGGCAGCCCAGTGTAGTTACATCATACTAGTACATGGCTAACCCACGCTAGCACTATATTTGTTGGCTTCCGTGCGACACCTATCTCTAGTGATCTAGCAGCCCGTATCGCTTTTCCCTCCTCATCTCTCTCAAAGTGCGACGGGCTGGCGTTTTTGCCGTCTATTGAGGTCGGTTAACTCATCACATGTTAGCGACATGCCAAGAGCATTCTAAAAAAAATCCTTTCACGTTCCGTTTTCAAAAAGAAAAAAATCCTTTCATGTATGAATTTGACTGTATGCTTTGAGCAACTTGCATGTCCTATACTGCTCCTGTTTGGATACTCTAACTTAGCTAGAGGTTAGACTAACTCATGACTAACCCTGAACTAACTGTAGCCAAAGCGGTGTTTGGGTGACAGGGTTAGATTGACAATAAATGCACTTGATGGAGAGAGAGAAGTGATTTTTCAGTTGAAAGCACAAGTGCTCCCTAGGTGGTTTTGGTAATTAATGACAACATATCTCTTGTTGGACTAACACTTTTATCTAGTATGTTTCAGATAAGTTCAACAATGGAGTGGCATGGACTAAAGGATGTGGGAACTCCTTCAAGATGCTAAGGACAAAGGATTGGCTCAAGCTTCAAGCTCAAGACTCTTCATTTTACATTTTAGTGATCCAAGATCACATTGAGTCTATAGGAAAAGCCAATACTATCAAGGAGGGATGAGGTGTTGCTTAATGAGCCTCTTGCTTCAAAGTTCTTAGTGATATGCTCCAAATACCCTCAACTACTTTCCCACTTCCACACATTTGTCCTAAACCTAAAGTCAAACTCGGCCCCACTGATTCTTTCTATCCGGAGCCACCGAGTTTGGATGTCTTAGCCACTGCCACAAACCCTAGGCAAATCGGTCTCACCGATAGGGATCTCGGTGTCACCGAGATGGGATTGTAATCTCTCTGTGTATGTCCATTATCAAAATCGGTCTCACCGAGTTTGAGCAATCGGTACTACCGAGATTACAATGCAAACTCTCTGGTTAACTTATTATCAAAATCGGTCCCACCGAGTTTGATAATCAGTCAAACCGAGTTTGCCTGAGCAACTCTCTGGAAAGCTTATTACCAAAATTGGTCCCGAGTTTGTGTAATCGGTCTTACCGAGATTACGTTATGCCCTAACCCTAACCGAATCGGTCCTACCGAGTTGCATTCCGGTCCCACCGAAAACCCTAACGGTCACATTATTTGCTAAATCGGTCTGACCGAGTTTAACGATTCGGTCCCACCGAGTTTGGTAGATTGTGTGTAACGGTTAGATTTTGTGTGGAGGCTATATATACCCCTCCACCTCCTCTTCATTCGTGGAGAGAGTCATCGACCGAACCTACACTTCCAAAGATCCTATTTACGAGAGAGAACTACCTACTCATATGTTGAGGCCAAGATATTCCATTCCTACCATATGAATCTTGATCTCTAGCCTTCCCCAAGTTGCTTTCCACTCAAATCTTCTTTCCACCAAATCAAAAACCTATGAGAGAGAGTTGAGTGTTGGGGAGAATATCATTTGAAGCACAAGAGCAAGGAGTTCATTATCAAAACACCATTTTTTACTTCTAGTAGATTGGTGTCTCCTAGATTGGCTAGGTGTCACTTGGGAGCCTCAGACAAGATTGTGGAGTTGAACCAAGGAGTTTGTAAGGGCAAGGAGATCGCCTACTTCGTGAAGATCTACCGCTAGTGAGGCAAGTCCTTCGTGGGCGACGGCCATGGTGGGATAGACAAGGTTGCTTCTTCGTGGACCCTTCGTGGGTGTAGCCCTCCGTGGACTCGCGCAACCGTTACCCTTCGTGGGTTGAAGTCTCCATCAACGTGGATGTACGATAGCACCCCCTATCGGAACCACGCCAAAAACATCCGTGTCTCCAAATTGCGTTTGAATCCTCCAATCCCTTCCCTTTACATTCTTGCAAGTTGCATGCTTTATTTTCCGCTGCTCATATACTCTTTGCATGCTTGCTTGCTATATGTTGTGAATGTTAAACTTGTGCCTAAACTCCACTCAAACTTTAAAGAAACTTAAAAACTGCAACTTTGGTACTTAGTGTCGAATCACCCCCCCTCTAGACACCTCTTCTCAAGGTCCTACATCAGTGGTCCCAATGAGAACTATATCAAGTTAGCACCTCTTGGGTGGGATAGTTTTTTTGGTGGGTTCGGTGCAACTTGCTCTAATCTAAACCCTCATTCTTGGATACTTTAGGGCTATTTGAGCCCAACTAGCTCAAACTAACCCTAACCCATGGATCCAAACAGGGCCTATGGCCAACCTCGACGCGGAGCAGTCGGTGCACCGGGAAGCGGCGCTCTCTCGGCCGTCGCGCAGCTTCAAAGCCGGCGCCAGTGAGAGGTCGCCTCCGCTCTGGCCGGGCATTAATGCGGCACTGATGCTCGTATGACGGCCGACCGTTTCACGCGGTAAGCGCGTGCTGGCAAGGGTGTGTAGGTTTTGAACCGTTTCAGGTGTAGTACTGGTAGTTTGCAAAACTAATCAATTATTGCACTCAGTTCCCTAAGAAATTGTGGTAAAAAACGTTACTCCACAGCCTGCTTCCCTTATCCTTCCTCTTCCACCGCCCGCGCACGTCCGTGGGAAGCGACCGGTCAACCCTTATATAGGAGTGCTAGCACAAAAAGATGCATGCATGACCACTAAAATTTCCAGATTAAAGAGCCGCTCCGGCGGGAGTATGGTGTATGTTGTTACCTTCGGCCGGGCCATGGCTACCGGGCGGGACATGGATCCTCTGACGTGGCTATCACTGCCTTACCTTGCCTTTCCTTCGCTGAATGGTGGGGCCCATGCTTGGGGGTCCCACATGTCAGTGATAGAATGGTAGGATTGTTCACGTCAGGGGATCCTCATCCTACCGGGCGACGGCGACCAGAGAAGAGGTTGTGGGAGGGGAATGAATGCAACTACTATTTGGGTTCGCCGTCCGGCTAAAATAAATGTGCAGCATCACGTGTACCCGCGGGTGCACAAATTGTAACATACGTGTTTGCTTAAGTGGGCGTCACGTAACTGGTGTGTGAGAGAGAGATTCTGGGAGACAGAGTTCGTGTGTGCGACTCTACTCTTCGGACATGTACTCAACCTTTTGCATCGGGGTATAAGTATAATGGTATTTACTTTAGCTAGTGATTTACGTGGCCATGTTAACGTGGTTTTGTAAAAAAAATGTCACTTCCTGCTTGTGATTTGCGTTATATAATTAAAAGAAAGATGCTCGTGCATTGCACGGAACATCAATATGCATTTTTTTACAAAACACCTGTTGTGATTTACCCATGCAGGAGTAATCCCATGTGTAAAAACTAATGATATTTCAAGAATTTTATCGGAAAACTGGTATCTCGAGAATGTCATCAAAAAAATGGAAGATGAGAGATAAGGTGAGGAGGAGTGGAGCGTGGTGGTGATTGGTGGTCGGAATGGGCGGATGCATGGGGATGGACGGCGCCGGCAGGCGGCAGCGGCCTTGTTCCGGAGACTTTCTTTTTTAATTGCTCAGCAATTTGGTTGTGGGAGATAAGGATGTGGAGAGAGGTGCGGCTATCTTTTGTAAAGTTACCATAGTTTGCTTTCTATCTGTCAGATATAGATCAGACGGTCTATATTACAAGATGGCAGGCACACCATCATCGCCAACTCGGTTTTTTATAAGGGTACAGATGATAAGTTTGCTAACTACTAAAGTAAAGTGGAATTTGTCCATGTTATACAAGTAAATTAAGGTGATTGTTTATCATACGAGTAAGAGTGGATGAAGGGTGGTAGGAACAAATGCTCCGCCTAGAGCATGTGTGTGTGAGATGGTGTCTTAGTGTGTGTGTGTGTGAGAGAGAGAGAGAGAGAGAGAGAGATGGAGTCTTAGTGTGTGTGTGTGCGCGTGTGTGTGATGGAGTCTTAGTGTGTGTGTTTGTGTGTGTGTGGGGGGGTGGGGGGGGGGGGTGGGTGGGTGGGTGTGTGCGTGTGTGTGTGTGTCTGTTTGTGTGTTTATGTGGGTGTGGGTGTGTGTGTGTGTTGTGGGGTCGTCCTCGGTGGCGGATGTAATTTAAGTGTGCATGGCTTCATCATAGAGAGGTGATGTGTATGGCATAGGCCACCAACGATGGGGTGCGAGAGAGAAAATGCCCGTAGAGAGGGCAGAGAAGGTGTGTGCGCGTGAGAGTAGTCGACATTGAGAGAACGTGTTTGTTCGAGAGACACCGAGGAAGACTACTATATATCGATGGTGCATGTAGGCGGGAATTAAACGAAGGGGTGGTCTTATTGGTTTCGAGGATATAGGGGAAGATTGAGAGGGGGGGGGGTAGTTAGAAGGAGATTGCTAAGTGTGAGTGTGTGTTTTACCCATCCAGGCGGAAGTTATGTGCAGACAAGAAGAGAACGATTCGATGTGGCGTTTGGGTTGAGGGTAATTAACTATGTATGGAGACATAGAGACCTTCAACGTGCATGTGTGAGAGGCATACATGTATACGTGGGATGTGTGTGTGTCTTGTAGCATGATCGAGATAAAAGAAAGAAGACATAAGTCATAAGCTAAGATCAACGACATGGGAGAGACGGATTGGTATGACAATATGCATGCATGCGAGAATGCAGGGAAGAAGGCCCGATAATTGAGCATGTGCTTTTGTCTTTAAGAGATAGTGGCGTGGGCTGGAGCATGCATCTATTGCAAGCAGAGGGAGTGAGGCACAACGATTGTGCAAAAGAGATCAACCTATAAATGAAACAAGGTTGATGGAGAAACAGATAAATAGAAAGATAAAGATGCTAGCTAGTGTGCGTTAGAGATAGGAGTCGAGTGGATCGAGAATTTGAGTTATGGGTGTGGGTGTGAGAGAGATGAAGAAAGGGTGCATGTGACTCACATACAAACAAATATCGGAGAGAAATGAGATCCCGAGAGACGGAGTTTTGTGTCTGCGAGAGAGAAAGATATTTCAAAACGAGAGTGGTAGCTAGAGAAACATATGAGGGAACTCAAGATATCTCTAGGGAGAGAGAGTGTGTGTGAGCGACATACAAGAGAACAGTGGAGAAATATGAGACCCTTGGAGACAGAGTTTGTGTTTGTGTGTGAGAAAGGGATATTTAAGAGGAAGAGTCGTAGGTTCTCATACCTAAGGAGCGAAAGACATATCTGTATGAGGGGTGTGCGAGTGGCACACAGGGGAATAATAGAGAGAAATGAGACCCCGGAAGACAAAGTTTTGTGTTTGTGAGAGAGAAAAAGATTCCACATGGAGAATCATAGTTAGAGACACATAGCAGGGAGCGAGATATACTTAGAGAGAGATGGAGTGATGAAGGTCGAGGGAGAGAGTACCATTAGTGTGTTACGAAGATAAAAGATCATTATCGACATACAGGTAGCACGAGAGATACCCGAGAGACGATGAACGCGTATAGGTCTAGAGAGATAGTCCTATATAAGCATGAGTGATAGTTATATGAGACGAATATCTGGATTAAATGGGATTCAAATATTTAAACTGGAGATCACAACATCGATAATATCATAACATAAATTGGTGTATCAAACATGCATATTCATTTGAATTTGGGGACACGTGTAATGTTATATAGTTTATCAATATTGGTGATCCATAGATTCTTTAATTAGACACAATGCATGGTTTATATGCAATTAATGTCTAAACGGGATTACACTATATGTTGCGTGTGTGAAACACATTATACATGTTTGAGAAGTAAAAAAAACCCGCATGAAACACACATTAATTGGAGGCAGTTAGCGAGGAATGCATATATTGGATTTCAACATAAAGTGGTTTCAAATATTTGAAAATCCAAATTGATGGATACAACCTTATGAATCTGAGATCATGCCATTTGTAAACCATATTTATGTATAAAGGGTGTTGTGCTTTTGAAAGTATATATAAAAAATGATGTATATAGAATTTTATTCCAATCGAAAATGGATCCCTCCCGAAAAAAATAGAATACAAACGGGATTAGAATTGAGTTGGCACAGTGGCGTGCACTCTGCAAAATTTGAACGAAGCGGGGAAAGTCGCAGAATCGCCCAAACCAAAATCTGCGAGATGGAAATTACTACGCCTATCCCCGCCACGCAAAGCCTATCTCGCTCGATTTCTATAGGTTTCGATAGGGGTAGGTTTGTAATTTCACTCAAATGTGACATAACCGCCTCACCCGGATTCATACGGTGGGCGCCAAAACACGGTGTGTCCTCGGCGAAATCGACTCCCTCCTGATTCATACGATGGGCGCCAAAAACAAACTCTCGTCGGCAAATATTAGGTGTATGCGAGATTACCGTCCTATCCCCAACCGACTAATATTGTTGTGATGTAGGAAATTTGAAACGGGGGCTAAGTTTGTAAATTTCCTCACATTTGAGACAAGCGCGCCGTGAAGACATGGTTCCCCCTCCCTCTCCACCTCCATTTCCCCATTCGTACTCCGTGGGCGCCAAAACACCCTCTCCACCCCAGCCTCCTCCGTCCGCCACCCCATCCACCGGCGTCCTCCTCCGCCATTCCAGAGCTGATACCTCGATGTCGTCGTCCATTACAAGAGATTGACCTCTCTCATCCATGGCTTTGGACCGGGATCCTTGCATCCCGTCCTCTCGCTTCATCCCCGCCGTCGTCCACCTTGCCGGCGCCGCTCCTATGACCGTCTCGTCCACCGCGCCCCGCTGAGGGAGTCCTGGATTAGGGGGTATCCGGACAGCCGGACTATATACATTGTCCAGACTATGGAAGCGTGAAGATACAAGACTAAAAGACTTCGACCCGCGTCCGGATGGGACTTTCCTTGGCGTGGAAGGCAAGCTTGGCGATCCAGATATTATATTTCCTTCCTTGTAACCGACTCCATGTAAACCCTAGCCCTCTCCGGTGTCTATATAAACCGGAGAGGTTGGTCCTTAGAAGGCCGACCACAATTACAATCATACCATCATAGGCTAGCTTCTAGGGTTTAGCCTCTATGATCTCGTGGTAGATCTACTCTTGTACTACCCATATCTTCAATATTAATCAAGCAGGAAGTAGGGTTTTACCTCCATCGAGAGGGCCCGGACCTGGTAAACATCTGTGTCCCTTGCTTCCTGTTACCATCAGCCTAGACGCACAGACCGGGACCCCCTACCCGAGATCCGCCGGTTTTGTCACCGGCATTGGTGCTTTCACTGAGAGTTCCTCTGTGTCATCGCTGCAGGGCTCGATGGCTCCGTCAACCATCGTCAGCAACACGGTCCCGGGTGAGACCTTACTCCCCGGACAGGTGTCTGTGTCCGGCCGCCGCCTGCGGGTAATTAACAGCCATCCGGAGCGAATCGATAGCTACCCCAGCCACGGATCGGGATCGGAAACCTGAGGCACGCAGCGACGTCTGCGAGACTGGATCTTCAACGGATTCGGGCCTATCTCAGGAGCACCGAACAGTCCACGACGAGCACGGCTTAGACCTGCTTGTCGGACAAAGCTCGGGTATCACCCACGTAGCCAGCCTCGGACCTAAATCCGAGCAGGCTGCGTTGCCCAAGGACGGGGCGGACCCGCCCGCAGGTCGCGCACTCATCGGCGGTGGAGCGAACACGGCCTTACCTCTGTGGTGGCTCGTGAATCCGGACCCGGATCAGATGTCTGGATGTTGGTTACGGTCCGCGCACTCCCGATCCGGTCAAGCGAGTTGGACTCCGGTGATGGAGTTCACCACTGCGGATATCTTCCAGCACTTGCCCTTCGGCGACATGCTGGACTCGTTAAAGTATCTCTCTTTGTCAGGAGGCTCTTGGCCGAACTATGTCCGGCTTGAGTGGGAAGCAGGCGATGAAGGAATTCGTTGCCCACCCACTACCCACTTCATTGCCACAGTCGATAATTTAACCGGCGTACTGGACTTCAACTCGGAAGACATAGACGGAATAGACGATGATGCAGGAGAAGAACATGAAGCACCACTCACTGGGCGATGGACAACCGCCTATCCCTATGATATATATATATATATATATATATATATATATATATATATATATATATATATATATATATATATATATATATATATATATATATATATATGGCGAACACTGAAGGAAACCAATGGCGATGAGGCAGCGCATGGGCGTCGTCGGCGCCGCTCCAAGCCCCGCCACAGGAATACCGGCCCAGAAGACGAAAACAATCCGGATGGCGCCAAAGATGAATATAACCCTAGTCGGCTTGTTTTCGAAGGCGGATCGCCATCGTGGGATACTTGGAGAGGGACAACTATACGCCCCCCTCCGAGGACGATGCAAGCCTCGGCAATGACGAATTCGGTTTGCCTGAAGATCCAGTGGAACAAGCTCGCTTCGAGCAACGACTCATGGCCACGGCAAAGAGCCTGCAAAGGAAGAAACAACAGCTTAAAGCTGACCAAGATTTGCTGGCGGATAGATTGGCCAAGGTCCTGGCCATCGAAAGATACGGACACGACCGCCCAGACAAAGGGCACACAGGGCACGACCGGCCACCCCAACCTAAGCAGGAGAACCCAAGGCACATGCCCCGACGTCAACACACCACTATGGTCCAAAACAATACGAAGGACACATGAAGAAGCATCATCAAGCCTCGGCGCAATGGTCATAAGCGTCAAGTCAGGAAAGCTGGTGCTAATTCCAGCAACTCCCAGTCCGGTCAACGGACAAAGAACAGCTCAGACCTATCCGGCCCGAGCCACACACTCGATCAACCATGTGAAATTCATGGTACTCCTAGAAGGACGGCAAAGCATACTAATAGAGAATGCTGGATCCTCAAACAAAGCGGCTGGCCGCGTGCCGGAAACAATGAAGGGAGGCATCTGGTCAAGAGCCCCCCCATAGCATAAAAGTATGGCCGATCGCCCCCGACCGCATTAACCACAGCAACTCAATTGCAGTACCTCTGGACATAGCAAACCGGGGGCTCCATAACACATAAAACCCCCGCAGGTGTGAAATCACAAACAACATCTCCTAAAAGATGCTAGGGGCAAAGGCCAAGTTTTTCTGGCCCATCACTCTAAACGTTTGTCTTCGGATCACCAAAAAATGCTACGCCAAAGAATAAATCTTCGGCACCTTCCCACCATGCGGTAATTTCATCAGATACTAACAGGACGAACCACGTTGACTAGATTCCACGTGGTAAATCACTCAGGCCAACACCATGTGATGCAATCACACCTATGGGCAAGGCCGAACCCCGCCCTCATGGCGGAAACCATACAGCTGCCGGAGTAGCGAGTCGCGCATGCCTATCAAAATTTTGATATGACAGCCAACTATCCGGACCCCAACTGAGGAGTCCACGCTACCCAACGGTATAACGGCTGGGTTTACCGGGGTCCGATCAGGAGCCCTCGGACCAACCACAAGAGGACGCTCGGCTTCCTCTGAGTATTTGCCTTACAAACTAACTTTGACGCAGAACAAGATTGGTGATGTGGAATTGACCAGGACACACAAGGAGCCCCACCTAAAAGAAGGCAGTCTGGATTCACTCTTGATCCACTCACAACTCCCTCCAGTCCGGCCGTCATAGGTTCCGCCAAAAAACACCTCTTTTCATAATCATACATCGTACTCATATGCATAGACATATCATCTTACTACAATGCGTAGACTTAAATAACACTTACCGGCCGTCGCTTTTCATCGACACCTCGTATTCGCCCGATTATGCCGGGGCTTCACAAGTCACGACAATAAAGTCCGACCACCTTCTCGGTCGCTCGACACCCGAACTTATAGCACTATATGCATCAAAGACCGAATCATGTACGGGTCATTGGTTGGGTTTGCTGGCTCCCTTGTTTTGGTACCTTACGTTCCGTTATATCGGCTAAGGTAGCGAGGGAGAACTCTGCGATTGTGTCTCGGCTCACGGACGAGCACCTCAAGAGAGAAAGCCGAAAACCGATTGTCATGATCTGACGAGAGATGGTCACTGTTCAAGAGGTTGTAAAATCTTAAAGATTTATTCCGCACAACGCCATTATAAATGCAGAGTGCGACGGATCGATCTTACGATCAAAGCGCCAATAGAGCCCCTAGTTCGGCCTTCCGAACACTAGGGGCTGCGCCGACCATACTCGAATTCCTATGGCTAAGTGAGAGTAATAAAGCCTTATAGTCCGATTGCCTAGTTCGTGGTGAGAAACACCTCCGTAAAAGGACCCAGCTATGGCATAAAGAGCGGTCAGATATATCCCGAACACCCCCGTATTCTTTTTACATGGGGGTAGAAGCCGACGACTGGCCAACTCTCAGGATTTACATACAATAAACAGCCGCACAGGAAGAACATATGTTCAAACAAAACAGGCAATATATAAATGCCATAATCCCATATTACAAAAAGTGGCACGAATGCCCTCAGGGAAATATAATGTCTTTGGCACACTTATCCGCCGCAAGGCGGGCTCCCTTCAGTACACCTTCATAGTACAGTTCGGGCTTGCGGTGCTCCTTACCCTCTGGCGGCCCCTCAGTCATCATCTTGTTCACGTCAAGCTTCCCCCAATGCACTTTTGCACGGGCAAATGCCATACGCGCACCCTCGATGCAAACGGATTGCTTGATTACTTCAAGCCGCGGACAGGCATTCACCATCCGCTTGATCAGGCTGAAGTAGCTAGTGGGCAGGGGCTCACCAGGCCACATCCGGAATATGAAATCTTTCATAGCCACTTCCGCCGCCCTGTGGAGTTTGACCAATTGCTTCAGTTGGTCACTCAGAGGCGTTGGATGTTCGGCCCCAGCATACTGGGACCAGAACAGCTTCTCCGTTGAGCTCCCCTCTTGGGCACGGTAGAACTCCGCGGCATCTGATATGCTGCGTGGCAGATCTGCGAAAGCCCTGAGAGCTCCGAATTGAGTAAGTAAAAGAAACGCCTCCTCCACATGTTTGCTTTGCACAAAGAATTTCTTACCCGCCGCTATCTTTTTGGCCTCCTGGATCTCCTGTTGTGCCTTCTCGGCTTCGGCCTTGGCGTCTTTCATCTCACAAGGGCCTTCACAAGCTCGGCCTCTTTCGCCTTCAGATCATGCTCCACGGACTCGAACTTCTTGCCAAGGTCCTGGAGCTCTTGTTGTACCTCGCCCACTCTAGCACTTTGCTTCTCGCGCTCTCTGCATTCTAAGGCCGCCTTGTCTTCGGCCTCGGATAGCGCTTTCTTCAGGGACGCCACTTCGGTGGTGGACCCTGTCACACAATCACGACGCTTTGTCGTCAGACTAAACAATTTTATCTATCTTTACATACATAAGAGCTGAGAATCAATCACCTTTGCTCTCTTCATTCCGCCTCTTCGTGAGGTCGAGCTCTCCTTGCGCCTGCTCCAGGTCCCGCTTTAGTTCGGCAACCTCGGTATGCGGGCAACAACAAGCAAAGACGGCCTGCTTATTCACATAAACGCTTATTAGACTCCTGCGGATTATAATTGACCCTCCGTTTGGCTTTTCTTTCCGAACACCAAACAGAGTATCAGGGGCTACTACCTATCGGGTGGTAATTTCACACATTTTTAGTCCGCTTTTGATGGACAGAACCTTTTGAATCACCGCACTCATAAGAGTACGGTGCTCGTCATCCATGGAAGCGCCTCGAAGCGCTTCCACCAGACTATCCGGCACCGCTGGCGCGACGGAAGTTCTCGGCACGGACGGCTCACCCTCCCTAACGAGGGGCTGCCCGCCTAAATCCGGAACCGTTAAGGGTTCCGAAATAGTGTTCGGTCAAGAGTCCGCCTTGCTGCAGCTCTCATCGACGCGATCCGCGGGGATCTTGAACCCCGCGTGTCCGACATCTGGAACTCCGCCTTGGGGCGTCTCCAGGGTCACCTCCCCCCGCTCGGGGAACCTTCGGGACAACACCTCCATGTCATCAGCAGGTTGAGGAGTGGTGGCCGTCGGGAGCGAGTTCATCTCTGAAGCGCTCAGAGACCCATCCGAGGAAGACACCTCTGGATGAGCCCTGGCCGGACTGCATATATGTTCGGCGTTATTAAACAACTATGAAGTAGAATCACGGTAGAGTGCGGACACTTATGATCGTGCTAGGGGCTCCCCCCTGGGCAGCCACTCTTCCTCGCTATGAGCGGCCGTGGTGGAGTAGTCCGGAAGGGACGTCTTTCCCTTCTTGGGCGACCCAGCCTCTCCCTCCGGGGCGGCTTTCCTCTTTTTCTCCTCCCCAGTGCGAGGAGGTAGAGTTTCTTCCTGCTTCCCCCCGCCTCCCCGGGAGGAATCTGTTTCATCGTCATCGGACGACGTGGGTATGACGGCCTTGCGTCGAGGGGCTCTCCCGGCCCCACGGCCCGTCTCCTCAGGCCTCTCATCATTTCCGGATGGGGCAGCTTCTTCTTCTTCTTCTTCCTCCTCCTCGGGGGAGGAGTGCGCCTCGTTGTCTTCGGACGAGGCTTCCGGCACAACCTTACGCCGGAGACCCTTCCTGGTCCCCGGGGCCTTATTTTCGGCCCTCTTTGCAGGTGCCTCGTAGGGCCGGGATCGTATCTCTGTCGAGAGCATCATTGGATCTTCGGCTGCGGAGCCGGCGATCAATTTGCTCATTGTCTCCACATAGTCCTGATCAAATATACACAAATACTTAAGACTCCCCATGAATGTATTGGGAAAAACCCAACTGGTGGTAGTCCCAAAACTCACGGACGCGGGGGCCGCGCTGCATGAAGCCCGCGGTCCTCGGATGTGGGA
The DNA here is from genome assembly GCA_021605145.1 of Aegilops bicornis. NCBI lineage: Eukaryota > Viridiplantae > Streptophyta > Magnoliopsida > Poales > Poaceae > Aegilops > Aegilops bicornis. The sequence goes on along the minus strand of CM038669.1, from coordinate 422,461,966 downwards.
GGAGGTACTTCGGAGGCCTTGAACAACGCCTTCCACACGTCTTTGTGCTTCATGCCGTAGAGCCTCAGGCGTCACGGTGTTGGCGGGACGAACTCCCACAGATTGAATGCCCGCCTTTGGCACGGCAGAATCCGCGAACGAGCATGACCTAGATCACGTTGACAAGCTTGATGTTCTTGTCCTTCATGCTCTTGATGCAGGTTTGGAGTCAGTCAGCCAGAGGTTCGCCCCAAGTCAGGCCCTTCTTTTCCCAGGAGGTGAGCCGCATGGGGGCTCCGGATCGGAACTCGGGGGGCCACCGCCCAGTTGGTGCCGCACGGCTCGGTGATGTAGAACCACCCCGATTGCCACCCTTTTACGGTCTCCGCAAAGGAGCCATTCAGCCAGGTGACGTTAGGCATCTTGCCCACCATGGCCCCTCCGCACTCCGCTTGCTGGCCGCTTACAATCTTCGGCTTCACGCAGAATATTTGCAGCCATAGGCCAAAGTGAGGCCGGATGCGGAGGAAGGCCTCACATACGACGATGAAAGCCGAGATGTTGAGGACGAAATTCGGGGCTAGATCATGGAAATCTAGCCCGTAGTAGAACATGAGCCTGCGGACGAAGGGGTGAAGTGGAAACCCTAGTCCACGGACGAAGTGGGCAACGAACACGACCCTCTCGTGGGGTCCCGGGGTCGGAATGACCTGCCCAGCGTCCGGTAGCCGGTGCGCTATGTTTGCGGCCAAGTATCCGGCCGCCCGAAGATTTGCGATATGCTTCTCCTTGACGGTGGAAGCCACCCACTTGCCTCCTGCTCCGGGCATGTTTAGCTGTGCGGAGAAGACTTGAGCTTGGGCCCTAGATCTCGAGGGGGCAAGAGTGGGGAAAGGAGGAAGAAGGCGTGGGTAAAAAATGGGGAAATCTTATCCCTTTATAGAGGCAACGAAAGCGGTGCGCCTCCCCACTTGCCCGTTGGGAATCGCTTGCCTCCCAAGCGCCACGATTGATGATGTGATGGGATTACCTGTACCCGTATTGATGAGAATCCCGTGATAAGGGGACACAATCTCTGCTTTGACAAGACGTTTCAAAGAAACCGCCTCGCAATATGCGCTGTGGCTGGTTGTGGGAAAACGGTTCGAATAATGACCCGACCGTAATGACACGTCGTGTTGCCTAAAAAGTTTTCAGCAGATTGCATTTGCGAAATACCATTCTCTCTACGGTGGCATGTGAAGATCATTTTGTGGATCTAGACACGGTTCAAGTGTTCGATAACTACTTTGGAGTACTCGGAGAAGGAACCCGCCCTGCAATGCCGAAGACAAGATCAAGGCTGCTACCGGACTCATCGTCATTGAAGCCTGGTTCGAGGAGACTCTTGAGGGAGTCCTGGATTAGGGGGTATCCGGACAGCCGGACTATATACATCGTCCATACTATGGAAGCGTGAAGATACAAGACTCAAGACTTCGACCCGTGTCCGGATGGGACTTTCCTTGGCGTGGAAGGCAAGCTTGGCGATCCGGATATTATATTTCCTTCCTTGTAACCGACTCCATGTAAACCCTAGCCCTCTCAGGTATCTATATAAACCGTATAGGTTGGTCCTTAGAGGGCTGATCACAATTACAATCATACCATCATAGGCTAGCTTCTAGGGTTTAGCCTCTACGATCTCGTGGTAGATCTACTCTTGTACTACCCATATCTTCAATATTAATCAAGCAGGAAGTAGGGTTTTACCTCCATCGAGAGGGCCCGAACACAGGTAAACATCTGTGTCCCTTGCTTCCTGTTACCATCAGCCTAGACGCACAGATCGGGACCCCCTACCCGAGATCCGCCCGATTTTGACACCGACACCCGCTGCCCGCTGTCTACCCTCCTAGATCTGCTTCCACGCCACGACCAGTATCGCTACATCAAGCACCGTCAAATTCTCGTGAGATGCATACATGGTGCCGCACTGAGGCGGTACTCTTTAAATTCTGCTCAACTTATTTATCGCAGCAAGAAAATAGATCGCCACCGCTTTACTGTGATTTCTTGTCCATCACTTACTTGCTAGTTGAAAGCAAACATTGGTTGCGAAGTTGCCTTTGTCTGGTTTGCACCTTCAGAATCGCCATGGCACGCTCAACACTATACTCCCAATGCATATGGTTTTCCCCTTTTATATTCCACACTAGTTAAATCACAGTAGACTAAATTTCAAAATTGGGTGGTCGATTTATCGAGCTCGCGGAGTTCGCGGTGCGAACGAAGGGGCTCGAGTGGGGACTTTGGTTGTGGGGGTGGGAGCCTCACGAACGAAGAAAACTCGGCGCTGGTGGGGGCGGGGGTGGGGGTGGCGGAGTAACACAGGCGGTGGGGGCCGGTGGTCCGGCCGGCGGCCCATGCGGTGTTCTGTATGGGAAGAATAAGAGACGAGGAATAAGAAGGGTTAAGAGACGTAGGATCTTCATCCAACCGCCTGAAATGGTCGACTGACCCAAATGACAAAAGTCACGCGACTTGCATGCAGACATGCCTCTATATTCAGTACCATCATCGTACCTGCTTACAATGTTGGGGATATCGCTTATCGAGAACTTATCGGTCGACCCATGATAAGGGGTAAATCGGCCAATTTATCGGCATATCGACCAATTTATCGCCATATCGGCTGATTTATCGGCCAATTTATCTAATCGGTCAGACACAGGTAAGCGATAAATCAGCCGATTTATCGGAATATCGGAAGATATCTTGAACAGTTCCTGCTTAGCACTGCTCCTGAATCCATCAAGCTAAACAACGTGCCACTCATAATTCCAAACTTGTTGCTCAAGTACGAATCTGATATGATGCTGATATTACTAAAATAGATAACATTTATGGTCAACTAATGTTCCTACTTTACTTTCAAAAAAGCACGTGCACCACATATAGAGAGACAGCAGGGAGTTTCTTTCTTAATGCGCTCTGGTTCATCATGTGTGGGCACTGCGCAACGAACATTTTATTATCCAAAATCTGCTTGCTCTTCTTTAGCATGTTCCTCTTCCGTTCTTCTTTAATAAGTACTCTCTCCATTTTTAAATACAAGTCTTTGTATAGATTCCACCATGGACTACATATGGAGCAAAATGAGTGAATCTACACTCTAAAATGTATCTGGATACATCTGTATGTGATCCATAGTGGAAATCTCTACCAAGACTTATATTTTTTAACGGAGGGAGTATGATAGTAGTACAGTATGTTCCTTGTAGTGAAGATGAGCAGGGATGTTTGCAATGTAGAGGTCTATATGGTCAGTTGGTATGGACACTTTGAACTCTTTGGGCCTCTTTGATTCGTAGGATTTTGTAAACATAGAGAATAGGATTTGTAGTGGCCTGCCCACTTGAATCCTATAAGAATAGCAAGGAAATGCGGGGAGCTGTGTCGCCTTTGAGAGTTACACTGATATTAACAGTACCGCACCTTCAGTTGAAGAGAGCTAGTATCTGAAGCCTTTCTAGCCATACCGGTAATACTATAACATATATTCCAGCAAGTTTCACTTTGCTGATTTTACTCTGATGCTTACGGTTTTCCCGTTATATCTACACTATGATATGTGTAGCTGCTTTGTGTCGCACTAGCAGCAGTCCACTCTTGAAGCTAAACACCGCAATGACTTACAAAATTGGCACCAAGGTATTGAGTGCCATTCTGGATGCAATGAAACTCATACGCTCCCCACCTGTTGACTCTTGTTCAGAATATGATCCTAATGACTCTTGCTCAAAATTGCCACATATAGAGAGACAGTATGGAATTGCATTTCTTTGGGCGTTGTGATTCATCATGAGTGGGCAACCAACATTTTATGCAATTAAGTGGAGCCTCAAGAATATGCTTCCTCTTCTGTTCTTTAACATGTTCCTCTTTTGTTATTCTGTATTTAGTACGTATAGTATGTTCCTTGTCAAGAAGGCGAGCAGGGACATCTGCAGTCAACAGCTGATAGAGCTGGCATGTACTTGATCGATAGGCTTTCAATTACTAGCGGCAATACAACACCGTATTTTCAAGCCAGTTCCACTTTCCCGATTTATATATCGTGGTTATGGTGTACCCTTTTATGTACACTATGATCTGCCTAGTTCTTTGTGTGCTATTGTTATCATGGTTTGGCAATAAATTCTCTATCTTTATATTTTGAACCTATCATCCGCCAACTATCCTTACTTACGGAGCCTATTTTTGTGTGTACTTGTGCGGATTACATAAATGCACGCACCATATTATAGCACACATGAGCTCTCTCATCAGAATCCAGTTATATCACACAAGTGTTTACAGGGGCACACCTATATTATAATATCCTATGCATTACAAAGAGAATCTCACAACTATTTATGTTTTCATGGTTCTCAGATTATATACATAATTACAGTGAATATCGGAATCCGCGCATCGCATTTAATATTGTGGAACATTGCAATGACTTACAAAATTGGCACCAAGGCATTGAGTGCCATTCTGGATGCAATGAAACTCATACGCTCCCACCTGTAGATTCTTGTTCAGAATATGATCCTAATGACTGTTCTAACCTCGAGGAGTCAAAGGCAGATGGCCTGTCATGTTCACCCATCAAGGTGCCTGCTCTAATTTGGCAAGGTTTTATTGATTGCGCATATCTTGCATATGTTGTCTTGCATTTCTTCTAGTTTGTTGCACCGCCATCTGCTTAGTTTACTCATCATATATGTTGAGATGCCATGCCCATCCATTATCAATACATATTCCATCTGTCATCATACCATGTTTTTCACTCAAATGCTGTTCTTGTGCATCGGACATCAAAAGGAAGAGGGTGATTGCGAACACGAAGGAGCACCAAAGAAAGTCCTTGAAAACGTGGTTGTGCAGGAAAAATCGACGACACCCCACTTATATTGGCTGTACAACCAGTGACACAAAGCGAGGGACCGACTCAGCAGACTGTACCCATACTTCTTGGCCACACCACTAGCCCCACCACGAGGACCTGCACTCCAAAGAAAAGGTATGCCGATTTCAGTTGCCATAGCACCAGCCATACCATAGAAAAATCCCACTCCAAAGAAAAAGTCTGACAAGTCCACCGGCCGAAGACCTATCTCAACTGCAGAGACGGCCAATTCCTGCAGATTGGAACCCCATTCCAGTTATTCCCTGTTTAAAAGACAATGATTTCAATGTTGTTAGGGACTACATGCATATATTCCCATCATTGGAAGATTATAGTGAAGACAAACACCATTTTCACATCTTCCTGTCCCACTTACGTGTAAGTGCTATTATTTATGGTGATTATTTTCCTACTGATTGAACACATCAATGATTTACATTACATTGCTGTAAGTAGGCGAGGGTCAATCTGGATAGTCATGACGAGCAAAGCTTGCTTACGCTTTTCAAGGAAGCATTGTAGCAGTATTGGTGTTACCTGAGGAAATCACACTTTGATGGCAAGTCTATAAACGAATTTCTGGTGAAGTCTCCTGTGCTAAATTTAGAAGACATTGAATGGAAAAACCTTGTTATGCACTGATCTCATTCCGAGGATGAGGTATTGTCTATGATATCGCATGACAATTTGAACTTCTACTTTTCCGCATGTGCCTTATGTATCTTTTTTGCAGGAAATCTGCTCGAAAAAGAATTGCGGTTTGAAAAGAACGACAAGATAGCACAAATATGCTGCCCGCTGCTTTGCTCTTGTTACTACCTGTTGTCCTGTATCACTGTACTTGCATACATACCTGGTTCATTATGTGACAACAGTATGCATGATAGCTTGCTTATCAATTGTTCGCTCCAATTTATCTGATCTGTATGAATGGTTATATTAGTGTAGAATATATCCAATGCCAATGAATTTTTTTAGCTCTGCTTTGCTTTTGTAAGTACCTGTTGTCCTTTATCAGTGTACTTATATTGACAGGTAGTTGTTCATGTACCTTCACTATGCATCTTATTTTCCTATGCCTCCATTTTCTACACATAAGATCTATATTTACTCTTACCATAAGGTTGGATAACACCGATGGTACTGAAGAAGTTTAGCTCTGCATTGCTCTTGGCTGTACCTTTTGCCTGTATTTGTACTTACATTTATAGCTACTTGGTTATGTAGCATCACTCTTCATCTTATCTTAAATATTGTCCATTTTTTCTTATATTGTCACATCTATATTTAATCTTAACAAAATGTAGAATAAAGGCAATGCTTATGAAGAAGATTATGTGGTAAACTTCTTGAATTGCCCCCCCCATCAGCATGGACAAGGGCTTTATAGAGCCTGCCTTCACCAATAATGTAAGTTTGTCCTTCTCAAGCCTTCAAAGTTTGTTGTGTATATTTGGTTAGGCATGACTGCAATTTACTGTTTATTTTTGGTGTTTGCATCAAATTGCATGTTTAAAGTTTATTATGTAGTCCAGTTCATAAACAAAAGTTTGTCCTTCTCAATTTAAGTTTTCAGTTGTACAACCAAGTTCTTTCTTCATACCATGTAAATTAAACTATACATAGTAAGTGATATTATTTTGCCAATCTGAAATGGGATAAATTGACAGCACACTAACCATTGATACTTATGATTTCTTGATCTGTAATCCAGTGGTGTCATGAAGCTGCCAACTCCTTTACAATGTCACTTCCTGCCATGTCTTGACCTGAACAATACCATATTGTGTTAATGCTATTTTAAACTGTGTCACTTTATTCACAAGAAGAAATGTGATGAATTGTCGACAATGATACTTATATGTGCAAAACCTGTCATCTGTCATGCCTTGTTTATCTTTCAGAGTGAGGAGGATATAAGTGTCAAACAAGTGCGATCTCACCCGGCTTGCTCATTGCTTACCTTGCAGCTCGGCGAGGGCTAACCTTTCTTGAACTCTATTGAAGTCTTTGTCGGTTTTGTATATTATTTTGTCGGCGTGTTTAGTTGCCTTTGGTGGCGATCTTTGATGCCTAGTGTATGTAATCATATGCGCTTGAGCTTTATTACCATAGTGGCGAACTTTGATGCCCGATGGATGTAATATGCCGTAATTTCTTTATTGTATAGTCTAGGTTTTTTTTTCTTATTCACGATGCTGCAGTTATTTTCTTTGTATATATATCCTGTCTTCACAAAGAACCGCCAAACCGTAAAATTACGGTACATAATCGGGCCGTCATGCAAATCACCATGTATGATCCGCATCATGGGCCCCGTTATCTTGGTCCGATTAACGAGGCCTAAATGTAAACTAGCCCACTAGTAGATTCGGCCTTTAATAGGCCGAGTAAACCACCGGCCCTATTTTCCCAAGAAAACTCAATGGGCCTTTAGGAGGCTGAAAAGTAGGTTGGGCCTGAAACGTGTCGAACAGCTCATGGGCCGGCAGCAGGCCAAAATAGACCCCGGCCCATGAATGTGCCAATCAAATCATGGGCTTATAACATGCCAAAATTGTCTCGGTCCTTGTTTGGCCCAATCAGATTATCGGCTACGAGCAGGCCGGATGCAAACCATGACGTAGTTAGGCCCAACTATATGACGGGCTTTTAAGAGGCCGGAATTAATATAGGGCCGAAATGTTAAACGGGCCCTTAACAGGCCGAAACTAATATCAGGCCGAATTACTAAATGGGCCTTTAGCAAGTGGGCCCAAAAGCATAGCATCCAATGGACGGGCCGAATCTGATATGCGCCATAATTTAGCCCAAAGCCTCTTAAAGGGCCGGACCTCATCTGGGCCGTAATTTGGCCCAGAACGTGGTAGGCTTTTAATGGGACGGATCTCATATGGGCCATTATTAGGCCCGGAACGTGGCAGGCCATTAATGGACCAGATCAAATATAGGTTGGCATTTGGCCCAAAACATGGCAGCCAGTTAATGGGCCGGCCTACTAGGGTCCTCAAAATCTTGTGGGCCTACAGCTGGGCCGGCCCATTAATGTCAACGAAATCTCTTGGGCCTTTAGCCGGGCCAGCCCATTATGGTCCACAAAAATCTTGTGGGCCTTCACCTGGGTTGGCCCATTATGGCCCGCAAAAATCTTATGGGCCTTTACCTAGGCCGAGCCATTATGGCCCACAAAATCTTGTGGGCCTTTAGCTGGGCCGGGCCATTATGTTCCGCAAAATCTTGTGGGCCTTTAGTTGGGCCGACCCATTTAAACTTTATGGGCCACTTTTGGGCCGGTCCATGTGTTAACATATCATAGGCGCATCTCGCCCATTGGATGAGTGACACTTGTGCCAACGCGGAGACGACACGTGTTTCCTACAGCCAATGATGATTTTACACGTGGAAAAATCTCCATTGGTCCGGGCTTTTAACGGGTTATCGGATCCAAAACCGGACCCGATATCTTAACAGCATTCCGTTATGGTGGATGCCACATGTCGGTCACCCTTGACGAAAGCACTTCTGTGACGTGCGATTTATCGTCATGGAAGTGGACACTTCCATGATGATAATTTTGGTAATGTCATGGAACACTTCTACGACAACACAGGTATGACTATCTTGATTCTGCCATAAATTTGTCATGGATGTACATGCATGACAGAAAACGTGACCTACTGTGACAAACACGTATCATCACGGAAGTGTATTTTTTTTGTAGTGATGATATGTTTATTCCCCCAAGTTTTGATGAGCCAATTTATTATGATGAAAGCATGCCTCCTATTTATGATGATTATTGTGATGACACGTATGCTATAAAGAATAAAGATAACTATGAAACTTGTCATCATGATTTTAATTTTCAATTGGATTATGCTTCACATGATAGTTATTTTGTTGAGTTTGCTCCCACTACTATTCATGAGAACAAATTTGCTTATGTGGAGAGTAACAAAAATTCTATGCTTGTGCATCATGAAAATAATGCTTTATGTGATAGTTATATTTTTGAATTCATTCATGATGCTACTGAAAATTATTATGAGGGAGGAATATATGCTTGTAGGAATTGCAATAATATCAAGTTTCCTCTCTATGTGTTGAAAATCTTGAAGTTATGCTTGTTTTGCCTTCCTATGCTAGTTGATTATCGTTCCCCTAAGTTGTTTGCTCACAAAATCCCTATGCATAGGAAGTGGGTTAGACTTAAATGTGCTAGCCATATTCTTCATGATGCTCCCTTTATGTTCCAATTCTTATCTTTTATGTGAGCATCATTGAAATCATCATGCCCAGCTAGGGGCGTCAAACGTTAGTGTTTGTTGGGAGGCAACCCAATATTATTTTTGTTCTTTGCCTTTTGCTGCTGTTTAGTAATAAATAATCTATCTAGCCTCTGTTTAGATGTGGTTTTATGTTTTAATTAGTGTTTGTGTCAAGTAGAACCAATTGGATCTTCTTGGGTGATAGTTGTCAAGATAGAAACTTTGTGCTCACTAAAATAATTGTTAAAATTCACCAGAACGTGATAAAATGCTAATTCATTTTGCAGTAGATAAATATAAAAATTATCCAGGTTGTCCTAGTTTTCAGAATTTTTGGAGTTCCAGAAGTATTCGAACAAATCAGATTACTCTGAGGCATTCTGTTTTTGACAGATTCTGTTTTTCGTGTTTTGTTTGCTTATTTTGATGAATCTATGAGTAGTATCAGAGGGTATGAACCATAGAGAAGTTGGAATACAATATATATTACACCAATATGAATTTAGAATGAGTTCACAACAGTACCTAAGTAGTGGTTTTATTTTTTTTATACTAACGGAGCTTATGAGTTTTCTGTTGAGTTTTGTGTTGTGAAGTTTTAAAGTTTTGGGTAAAGATTCGATGGACTATGGAATAAGGAGTGGCAAGAGCCTAAGCTTGGGGATGCCCAAGGCACCCCAAGGTAATATTCAAGGACAACCAAGTGCCTAAGCTTGGGGATGCCGGATGGCATCCCTCTTTAAATCTTCGTTCATCGGTAACTTTACTTGGAGCTATATTTTTATTCACCACATGATATGTGTTTTGCTTGGAGCATCATTTTATTTTATTTTGTTTTGCTTGCTGTTTGAATAAGATCCCAAGATCTGAAATTCTTAAATGTTCAAGAGTCTTCACATAGTTACATAATTATTCGACTACTCATTGATCTTCACTTATATCTTTCCGAGTAGTTTGTCGTTTGCTCTAGTGCTTCACTTATATCTTTTTAGAGCACGGTGGTGGTTTTATTTTATAGAAATTATTGATCTCTCATGCTTCACATATATTATTTTTAGAGTCTTTTAGAACCTCATGGTAATTTTCTTGGGTTATAAAACTAGTCCTAATATGATGGGTATCCAAGATGGGTATAATAAAAACTTCCATATATAGTGCATTGAATACTATGAGAAGTTTCATACTTGATGATTGTTTTTAGATATTAAGATGTTAATATTAGAGTCGTGCTAGTTGAGTAATTGTGAATTTGAGAAATACTTGTGTTGAAGTTTGCAAGTCCCGTAGCATGCACGTATGGTAACCGTTGTGTGACAAATTTGAAGCATGATGTGTTTCTTTGATTGTCCTCCTTATGAGTGGCGGTCGGGGACGAGTGACAGTATTTTCCTACCAATCTATCCCCCTAGGAGCATGCATGCAGTGCTTGGTTTTGATGACTTGTAGATTTTTGCAATAAGTATGTGAGTTCTTTATGACTAATGTTGAGTCCATGGATTATACGCACTCTACCTTCCATCATTGCTAGCCTCTTCGGTACCGTGCATTGCCCTTTCTCACCTTGAGAGTTGGTGCAAACTTCGCCGGTACATCCAAACCCCGTGATATGATATGCTCTATCACACATAAACCTCCTTATATCTTCCTCAAAACAGCCACCATACCTACCTAGCTATTATGGCATTTCCATAGCCATTCCGAGATATATTGCCATGCAACTTTCCACCGTTCTGTTTATTATGACACGCTTCATCATTGTCATATTGCCTTGCATGATCATGTAGTTGACATCGTATTTGTGGCAAGGCCACCATGCATAATTTCATATATGTCACTCTTGTTTCATTGCCCATCCTTGTACACCCCCGGAGGCATTCATATAGGGTCATACTTTGTTCTAGTATCGAGTTGTAATCTTTGAGTTGTAAATAAATAGTAGTGTGATGATCATCATTAATAGAGCATTGTCCCGAAAAAAAAGAAAAAAAAGAAAGGCCAAATAAAAAAAGAAAGGCCATAAAAGGAAATAAAAGGGACAATGCTACCATCCTTTTTTCCACACTTGTGCTTCAAAGTAGCACCATGATCTTCATGATAGAGAGTCTCTTATATTGTCACTTGCATATATTAGTGGGAAATTTTCATTATAGAACTTGGCTTGTATATTCCATGTCGGGGAGGCTGATCGTACCCGTGAACACCTATGGGGCCGGCGGACCAGGCCCCTTTGTGGTTCGGAGGGGGGCGGAGATCGCACGAAGAGCGGATCGAGACGAGGCACACGAGCAGGTTACCCAGCTTCGGAGCTCTCCGGAGAGATAAAACTCCCTCTTGCTGCTTGTTTGATGTATTGTGTTCTTGCTAGGGAGCGATGCGAGCTACAAAACCTAAGCGTGAGCGTATCTGGTCTCTAGTGAGTCGAATGAACCGAACCTCGAACCCCCCTACGTTATGCATGGGCCTCCTTTTATATGCTCAAGGGGTCTCCGACGGTGGCAACATAGGCGAGGGTACAAATGTAAAAACAGGAGTTGGTACACCTACTCGAGCGATTATGCGATGCAAAATACCTAACTCGATGGCAAGGGAAAAAGCAATAAATGCCCGTCGATTGTCGCCCAAACAAAGGCAACAGAGACCTTCAGTGCGCCACCGCCGCCACGATGGCAAGCTTGTCGCCGCTTATCGCTGCTCTCCGGCTGCCTGACCTCTCGACACGCTGCTGGCATGGAATGGTCCCATGGCGACACGTTGCTGGATGAGCTGGAGCGGAGATGGAGAGAGGTTGCTTACCGCCGCAAGCGCCTTGCCGCGGCCGAATCCTTGTCGCGTCCGGAGGCTTGTCGCGCTCCGAGCCTTCCCGGCAAGCTCCTCTTGCCGGGGCCTTGTCTTCTGCATGCCTTGAGTAGCCCTCCCGGCAAGCTCCTCTTGCCGGGGCTTTGTCTTCTTAATCAAATACTTTGTTCTTGAATGGCTCCAAAGGAGCCACGGAGGATCTTGGCGGTGACGAGGCAAACCCTGCCGCGGGGTGTTGCAATCGTCTGCGTGCACTAGTACGGGATACTAGGGTACCCTACTCTAGTACACCGACAGGAGCCCCCGGGCCTGGGCCGTACACGGTGCCGAGCGTTGTCGGGCCAGGCCCAAAACAGTGCACGGTCACACGCGGCCTCGACCACGTCGCAACTCGCCCCGGACCCACCACGACCCCCACTAACGGCACGCACCGGTCGTGGCGCCGTGCGAGAGATCTTGGGCGTGGTCGTGGGGGTTTCTTTTTTAGGAAAAGCGGAATGTCCGCCCCCTCCCCCTCTTTATAAGCGGAGAAAACAGGGGCAGGCCGTCCACTCCGCCATTGTTGTCTTGTCAAGAAAACCACCGCCACTCCCCCCTTCTTCTCCGGTGCGAAGAGAGGAGCGCCCGCCCCGCCTTCGCCACAAAGCGCGCTCACCGCCGTCGGCCTCCTCCGCCGCCCTCGCCATGGCTCAAAGCCGACAAGGAGAAGGGCGTCAAGTCGGCCGAGGCGCAGCGGCTCACGGGCGTTGCGCAAGGAGCGGGCCATCTTCCCCCAGCTCGGCGCAAAGCGAGCTGCGGGATGTCTTCTATCTCTTTGGTCGACGGAGACGCTGCGTGCGCATCCGTGCACGAAGGTACTCCCCGCCTCCGCTTCTGATTTGGCCCCAACTGGGTACCCCTTTTTTGCCCTTTTCTTTTATTGCGGGCTTTGCCCGCCCTTTTTCGAGTTCTTCTGCGATATCATGAACACATATGGCCTCCGCCTCCTTGATTTCACCCCCAACGCCGTCTTGACCATGGCAGTTTTCGCGCATCTTTGCGAAAACTTTGTCGGAGTCCACCCAAATGTGGCACTCTTCCGCCACTTCTTCGTGCCCCGCGTCGAGAGAGGAGAGCCACTTGGGAGGGATAGCTTGGGTCTCCGGGATCGGCAAGAAAGAAGCCTATCTGGAAGGAGAGTTCCGCAACAAGTGGGAGGAGTGGAGAGCCAATTGGTGTTGGGTCAGAGGAGAACCCGCAGCCCTTCGATCGCTGCGGCGCCAAACCCCAATAGTGCGCGGCAGAGATTGGAGTAACTTGGCGCCGGAGGATGCGAGGTTGAAGATAGCTGTGACCCGGATTTTGTGCCTCGGGCTTGCGGATTAACCGTAGGCGCTAGCTTGGCGCAGACTTCCTTCGCCGCCAGACGCTTCCCTTGCAGGAGAGGAGGAGGCCTGCTTGGGAGTTCCAAAATGCGACAGACATTATGAGGTTGCGCCTGGCCTGAACTGGAATTTCACCGTCTTGGAGTTGGATGCGATCTTTGCTAGAGCTGTTGAAGAACGACCCGATCACCCCGAGTGGTTTAGGTTGCCGAGCGGGTCGTCCCATTGTGCAACAAGTCGGCGCCGACCGCATCCGGCGCCATGATGCGCCAGCGATTCCCATGGGATCGTTCAACCTGGCAGGAGCCCCGACGAGGTCGTGCGGCAGTTCTTCGACGACTTGGAAGAAGTGCCGATCCGCTCCGACGCAGCAGAAAGGCTCACTCGCGACACTACCGACGCGAGGAGATGGCGCGTATTGCCACCAGGGTGGAGGAGGCGGCAGCTGCCGCCGGAGCCTTCGGGTATACCGTGGAGGAGGCGGACGCGGCGAAGGCGGCAAGCCTTGCCGAGTGAAGGGAGATCGCCGGCGAGGACGAGCTTGGCGCGCCCGAGGCCGGGTCGAGTGGACCCGCCGAGGGCGCTTCTTCTCCACCACCCAGCGACTTGCCGCCACGGAGCCCGGTTCCGCTGAAGAGGCGTCTCCGCAAGGCCGGAGACGAGTCGGGCGGCAGATCGGCCCATTAACAAGAAGCGGCCACATGACGCGCTCTCATCAAGGCAAGCGATGTTGCCAGGAGCGCCTCACACTGCTGCGACAACCGGGCGGGATCTTCTCGAAGCCACCGCCGACGCCTCCGCCAAGCGGCCAAGAGAGCCTACTCCCCCGCCTCGTCGCACCGGAGGCGAGCCGGAGTTTGACTTCTCCGCGCTCAGCTCCGAGGAGGAAGACGAAGAGTAAGCTCTTGAGATTGTGCTGGTATTTCTTCAATTTTATTGCTTCATCTTGAATCTGATAGGCTTGCTACGGACTCTTTCCTTTTTCGTGACGCTGGCCCAGAGAGCGTCGAAGAGGGCCAAGATCCCGGCGGTCGTCGTTGAGGGCGATTCTCCTGGGCAACAGGGACGCGTCTGAGACCCCCTTGCCGGACCGGCAACCCTTCCTCAGAGCAGCCCCGACAGCCCCAAAGTAAGTGTGCAGTTTTCTCCTCACTATTAGGTGTGCAGGGTGCCCCTTCTTCGTTGATACACGATTGTTTGCTTGTGTAGGAGCAGAGCAGCCTCATCGGGAGGGCTCGGAAGCCGCCCGAAATCTGTCTGCTGCCACTCACGCCGCCAAGGGAGGATTCTCCGGCAAGGGAGGCGGCCTCCGACAAGGGAGGCCACTCCGGCAAGGGAGGCTACCCGGCAAGGGACAGCGCCAGTGACCCTCCGATTGGTCGAGGCCATGGCCGCGGATCCCGTTCTGGTGTAATTTCCTTACGAAAATTTCCCTTGGGCTTGCTTTCTTTTGTTTCTCTTTTTGAACATTTGCTTGACTGCTCTTTCTTCGTCGGCCTTGAGCCGATGGAGGTCGAGGCCGCGGCGAGGAGGAAGCAAGGCAACACCGACGAGGCCGCCGCCGAGGAAGAAGAGGTCGTTCTTTGTGGAAGAAGAGGCCGTCGCCGACGAGCCTGATGGCGAGAAGGCCACCGAGGCTGCCGACGCAAGGCCGGGCGAGGGTCGGGCGATCGTGACCGACGACCCCGAGGCCGCAGGAGCGCCAGCGCTACACCGACAATGACTTCCCCGCTAACTGCCAGTTCGAGGAGCCCCAAGGGCGCCTACCACGAAGGCCGGCGAGGGTGTCTTCATCAAACTCCCCTCGGAACCGAGCTCAGGCGCCGGTCGAGGGAGAGACCTTCGACGGCGAAGCTACTCGCCTCTGCTGGCCGACGCTGGTGGACACGCCAAGCAGCAGCGTGGCGAAGTCTGAGGAGGAGCATGGCTTGAAGAAGCTCTTGCCGCTCTACCGCCCGGCAAGCCAAGTTGGAGTCCCGGGAAGCACTTGTCGCGAGGGCAGGAGCGGACATGGAGAAGCGCAGAAGAGCTCGGGCGCCAACCAAGAAACTCTCCGCGACGAAAGGTAAGCTGGGGCAACTTGCAGAAGAGCGCACGACCTTCATCCTTGAGAAGGCCGCGGTGAGGAGGAGCAGCGGTGGCTGCCGAGAAGCTCTCCGCAGCAGAAAGCGAGCTGGCGCGTGAAGGTCAACCTGGACAGCCACGAAGAAGACCTTGCTGCGCGAGGAGTCACTTGGCGGGGTGCTTAAGGAAGCGAAGGATGCTGCCGCAGCCGCCGAGGCCGCCAAAGAAGAGTTGAAGGCGAAGGTGGCACAGCTGGAGGCCAGCCTCAAGAAGAGCGGCGAAGAGCTTGCCGCGCTCAAGCATGAGCGTGAGAAGGACGCCTACACTCTTGGCGAGCTGCAGAATCGTCTCGCTGATAGGGGCAAGGAGCTCGACGCCGCCAAGGATTCCAAGGCGGATCTTGAGCTGAAGCTGACCACCCTGACGCAGACGTTGGACGGCGCCAGAGAGCGGGAGGTGGGTTTGTTGGAGACGATCAAGGCCAAGGAGGAGCTGCTAGCGAATGCTGCCTCCACTCGTGAGCACCTTGAGGGAGAGCGTGGAGCACTGGATCAAGGTCTTGTGGACACCCGCCGACATCCACAACGAGCTGATGGAGCTGGGGATGGCGGACCTTGCATACTCCTCCGACGAGCATCTCCAACCCAGCGCCAAACTCAGTTTATTCTTCAAAGGCGTGGTGATGGGTCTCCAGCGACTTCGGGAAGAGGTCCCAAAGCAGCTGGCCGAGGAATCACGCCAGATCTCTGCAGGAGCCCTCGAGAAGGTGTTGATAAAGGTGGCCTTCCGCAATCCGGGCCTCAACCTTAACGGCGTCCTCAGATCCTTGCCGCCAGATGCCAACGTGGAGGAGCTCAAAGCCCTTGTCGCACCCATTGTGGACAAGGTGAACAAGATCAAGCGGATTGATGGTGACCGCGTAGACTAGGTTGCCAATTTTATCTTTCCCTTGTCGCCTGCCGATCATGTTTAGAACACTTTGTTAGATCTGACAAGTTATTTTGTAATATACTCTATCTTAGGCGATCAATGCAACGTTATTTCCTCTACTTGATTCCTTCCTTTGTATGCTTTCTGCCTTTACGCATTTGGGGACTTGTCGGTGCAGGCACTTTTGCCTTGGCGCCGAAGTCTTGAACGTCGGCTGACTTCTGGCGGTGCCGCCTCCGACAAGCAACCTTGTCGCGACTAGCCGCAGCTCACTTAAGTTGTTGAGCGGACTCGAAACAAAGTAAGGGCGCGACTAGCCTGCAAGTTGGTTCCTCTCACGCATGTGTTTTCCATATAAAGTACTATCGCTCGAGGAAGATAACTTAAAAATTTAAAAATTGATTGCTCAAACTTTGGCAACTTAGCTTTTACATCTCTTGCTTCCCGATGAGGCTTAAACTTCCTCGGCGATGCCTGGTCCATAGTATTATCTTCTCCTTCCTCCCCGGGTTAACTTGTGCGCGAGGGAGCCTTCCTTTCTTTGAGAAAAGAGAAATAAGAGGAAATAAAGTTATGGAGCCCAATGACTCGATTTTGCTTACGGTGTGGTTGCTGCACAAAGTGTTAGCCAAAACATGCAATAAAATGATGAAAGCATGAATTTGACAAGTTATGCGCAACACATGAGCTTTATCGATGCACGGGTCTGCGCCCGGCTTTGTACAAAGGATTACATGCAACAATGACAAGACTTGTACAAAAGGTGGTTGCCAAACGGGTTCGCAACCGCACCCTATGGGTAAAACTTACGAAGATGCTCAATGTTCCAGGAGTTGCTCACGGGATGCTATCTTCGGTCTCAAAGTGACAGCGCTTGAGGCCTAGTGACTCGTTTCACCCGATAAGGGCCTTCCCACTTCGGCTTGCTCCTTCCCGGATTGATTCCTTGGAAGGTGCCGGTCTCTTCGAGCTCGCTGTCAGGGATTTGAAGCTTCTGGAGCACCGCGGAGGAGATCAGATTCAAGCCGGCCCCGCCGTCAACTAGCATTTTGGTGACCTTGAGGTTGCGGATGGTTGGTGAGACCAACATCGGCAAGCACCCAACCGCAGTTATGCGATCAGGGTGGTCCTCAATATAAAAAACGATAGGCGTGCTGAACCACTTCAGAGGCTTGCATGACTCTACGGATGGTTCCGCTGCATTGACCTCCCGCATCCATTGCTTGAGTTGGCGGTGTGAGGTATGCAGGGAAGCACCTCCGTCAACGCAGAGGACCTCTGTGGCTTTCTGAAACTCCTGCTCATCGGCGTCGTCGTCTTCCATATCTTCATCGTCGTCATCATCTTCATCCTCGTCGCGGCCGCGGGGAGGTCTGTCTCCTTGCCGTTGCTTGGCCTTGCAGGCCCCTCCCCGGCCGGACGCTTTCTTGCTTGCTCCCCAAAGACCTTCTGGGCCTTCTCTTTGTCGCGCCGCTCGTACTCAGCCCTCTCATTGTTCGACAAGCTGCTCGACCTTCTTGCAGCTCGGAGGTCGTGGCCCTTGGTGCGGTGGATCTTGCAAGATCGCTTGCGGAGCTGGCCTCGCTTGTTTGGCGGCCGCCACCGACTGGTGGTTGGCGTCAGCGGCAACCTCCTTGCCGGAGCCACCAGCCTTGGCGTTATTGTCGCCACCTCCATTGCCGGACTGCTCAACAACTAGCACTTCTCCACCTTTCTTCTTCCTGTTGCCTCGCCGCCGGCTCTTCTTTGCCGGGGCGGCCTCCTCACTGTCAGATCCTGCTTCCGCATTCTCTCCTGGGAGTCTCCTCCCTTCCTCAGCGCGTGCACAATTGTCGGCCAAGGCGTACAGCTCACTGACGTCCTTGACTTTGCACACCACCATCTCCTCCCTCATCCTGCGATTCCGCACATTCTGATGAAACGCTTTGATCACCGCGGCAGGGTGGACATCTGGGATGTTGTAGTGCACACGGCTGAATCTCTGAATGAATTTGCGCAGGGACTCTCCTTCCTTCTGGGCGAGCAAATGAAGGTCACTCTCTTGGCCATGAGGTTTGTGGCCACTGTGAAGGCGCCAACAAACCGATGGCACAGATCTGCCCAAGAGGATATGGAGCTGTCCGGCAAGTGCATGAGCCAAGATCGGCGTTGGGCTTGAGCACGGCGGGAAGTAGTTGGCGAGGATCTTGTCGTCCCGTCCCCCGCAGCCTGCACCGCGATGGTGTAGATGCCGAGGAACTCCGACGGATGCGTCCTGCCATCATACTTCTCGACGTCTGGTTTGAAGTTTTTCTGGCTGGGCCATTGGACTTGCCGCAGCTCACGAGTGAACGCAGGGCAACCTCCAGCGTCTGAAGTCGCTGGCTCCTCCGGTAGCGCGCGTCAACAGAAGGCCCAGCGCGCTTGTCGGACTGACGTCGCGCTTCTCTCCGCACTCGATGCGAAGTTCGAAGGCGTCCTCTTGTTGTCGCTCATGAAGAACTTGGCGCTGATCGCGCGAGCTCGCGGATCCGGCGACGCAGTGGAGTCGCTGTTGAGGTGGATCCGGTGAGTCGGCGATCTTGGTTTTCGTGGCGGAGAGTGCATGGTGGTTGCACCTCCGATAGTCTCGCCGCCACCGGCTCGTGCCTTGTCGTCTTGCCGCGGCAATGATGGCGTTGGTTGCCGCGAGCGTCGCCGTTAGCAAAGCCGATGAGGCTCGATAGTGGCCTCCACTCGCCGACCTTGTTGGCCGTTGGAGGGTAGTCGAGGAGCGGTGAGCTCGCCAGAGCTTCGCTGGAGTAGTGGGTGGCATTGGCGAGCGGTGCGAGGAGCGGATATGCTCGGACTTCTAACTACGTTAGAAGGAGCAGCACCCGTCCGGCGATCAGATCTCACTCGTGCCGGCATGTTGGCGCCGCATGCTGGTCTTGAGGGTCTCGATCCAGCGAGCGTATGGCATTGTGAACGCCATGACGTTGTTGGTCCCGCGTCTCCGAGATGGGCGCGGGGATGCGCGGACGCCGAGGTTTGCGGGCCTTGTCCTTGGACTTGGCAACATCGCGAACACCTTCGTCGGCGCCCGTTCCTCCGCCGGCGTCGCCCCACCACCCGCTCGCTGTGGTGAGGGTGGAGTACGACGCAGACGGCTCTGCTGCCGCCAAGCCTTCTTCTTCGGTGGCATGTTGAGGAAGATGTGGAGGACACTGCCGTGTGAGCGTTGGATCAGATTCACACGGCCTCGACGCCCCTACCCGGGCGCGCCAAAGATGTCGGGAGGCTGATCGTACGCAAGAACACCTATGGGGCCGGGCGGACCAGGCCCCTTTGTGGTTCGGAGGGGGCGGAGATCGCCTGAAGAGCGGATGACGAGGCACACGAGCAGTTTACCCAGCTTCGGAGCTCTCCGGAGAGATAAAACTCCTCTGCTGCTTGTTTGATGTATTGTGTTCTTGCTAGGGAGCGATGCGAGCTACAAAACCTAAGCGTGAGCGTGATCTGGTCTCTAGTGAGTCGAATGAACCGAACCTCGAACCCCCCTCTACGTTGCGCATGGGCCTCCTTTTATATGCTCAAGGGGTCTCCGACAGGTGGCAACATAGGCGAGGGTACAAATGTAAAAACAGGAGTTGGTACACCTAACAAAAGCAATAAATGCCCGTCAGTGTCGCCCAAACAGTGCAACAGAGACCTTCAGGTGCGCCACCGCTCGCCACGATGGCAAGCTTGTCAACGCCGCTTATCGCTGCTCTCCGCTGGCTGCACAGCCTCTCGACACGCGCGCATGGAATGGTCCCATGGCGACACGTTCTTTGGATGAGCTGGAGCGGAGATGGAGAGAGGTTGCTTGCCGCTGCAAGCGCTTTGCCGCGGCCGAATCCTTGTCGCGTCCGGGAGGTTTGTCGCGCTCGAGCCTTCCGGCAAGCTCCTCTTGCCGGGCCTTGTCTTCTGCATGCCTTGAGTAGCCTTCCCGCAAGCTCCTCTTGCAGGGGCCTTGTCTTCTTAATCAAATACTTTGTTCTTGAATGGCTCCAAAGGAGCCACGGAGGATCTTGGCGGTGACGAGGCAAACCTCGCCGCTGGGTGCTGCAATCGTCTGCGGTGCACGAGTACGGGATACTATGGTACCCCTACTCTAGTACACCGACATTCCAACAATGAGCTTCCTCAAATGCCCTAGGTCTTCGTGAGCAAGCAAGTTCGATGCACACCCACTTAGTTTCTTTTTGCTGAGCTTCATACATTTATAGCTCTAGTGCATCCGTTGCATGGCAATCCCTACTCCTCACATTTGACATCAATTGATGGGCATCTCCATAACCCGTTGATTAGCCGCGTCGATGTGAGATTTTCTCCTTTTTTGTCTTCTCCACACAACCTCCATCATCATATTCTATTCCACCCATAGTGATATGTCCATGGCTCGCGCTCATGTATTGCGTGAAAGTTGAAAAAGTTTGAGAATACTAAAGTATGAAACAATTGCTTGGATTGTTATCGGGGTTGTGCATGATGAGAGCATTTCATGTGACAAAAATGAAGCATGGCCAAACTATATGATTTTGTAGGGATGAGCTTTCTTTGGCTATGTTATTTTGAGAAGACAATATTAAACTTTTGTCTTGAATCTTATGGATCTGAATATTCTTGCCACAATAAATAAGATTACATTGAAAAATATGTTAGGTAGCATTCCATATCAAAAATTCTATTTTTATCATTTACATACTCGAGGACGAGCAGGAATTAAGCTTGGGGATGCTTGATACGTCTCCAACGTATCTATAATTTTTGATTATTCCATGCTATTATATTACCAATCTTGTATGTTTTATATGCATTTATATGCTATTTTATATGATTTTTGAGACTAACCTATTAACCTAGAGCCCAGTGCCAGTTTCTATTTTTTCCTTGTTTTTGAGTATCACAGAAAAGGAAAACCAATCAGAGTCCGATTGAACTGAAGATTGATGGAGATTATTTTTGGATCAGAAGTAGCCCACGGAGTATCAGCGATGGACCAGAAGAGTCCCGAGGCACCCACGAGGGTGGCGGCGCGCCCTACCCCCCTGGGCGTGCCCCCTACCTCGTGGCCACCTCGGAGACCCCCCTGACTTGTTCCCGACGCCAAAAATACCTATAAATATAGAAACCCCTGAAAAGAAACCTAGATCGGGAGTTCCGCCACGCAAGCCTCTCAGAGCCACCAAATACCAATCGGGACCCTGTTCCGGCACCCTGCCGGAGGGGAGATCCCTCACCGGTGGCCATCTTCATCATGCCGGTGCTCTCCATGACAAGGAGGGAGTAGTTTACCCTCGGGGCTGAGGGTATGTAGCAGTAGCTATGTGTTTGATCTCTCTCTCTCATGTTCTTGATTCGGCACGATCTTGATGTATCGCGAGCTTTGCTATTATAGTTGGATCTTATGATGTTTCTTCCCCTCTACTCTCTTGTAATGGATTGAGTTTTCCCTTTGAAGTTATCTTATTGGATTGAGTCTTTAAGGATTTGAGAACACTTGATGTATGTCTTGCATGTGCTTATCTATGGTGACAATGGGATATTCACGTGATCTACTTGATGTATGTTTTGGTGATCAACTTGCGGGTTCAGTGACCTTGTGAACTTATGCATAGGGGTTGGCACGTTTTAAATCTTGACTCTCCGGTAGAAACTTTGGGGCACTCTTCGAAGTTCTTTGTGTTGGTTGAATAGATGAATCTGAGATTGTGTGATGCATATCATAAAATCATACCCACGGATACTTCTGGTGACATTAGGGTTTTGGTTGATTTGTATCTTAAGGTGTTATTCTAGTACGAACTCTAGGATAGATCGAATGGAAAGAATAGCTTCATGTTATTTTACTATGGACTCTTGAATATATTGATCAGAAAGGATAACTTTGAGGTGGTTTCGTACCCTACGATAATATCTTCGTTTGTTCTCCGCTATTAGTGACTTTGGAGTGACTCTTTGTTGCATGTTGAGGGATTTTTATATGATCTAATTATGTTATCATTGTTGAGAGAACTTGCACTAGTGAAAGTATGAACCCTAGGCCTTGTTTCCTAGCATTGCAATACCGCTTACGCTCACTTTTATCGCTTGCTACCTTGCTGTTTTTATATTTTCAGATTACAAAAACCTATATCTACCATCCATATTGCACTTGTATCACCATCTCTTCGCCGAACTAGTGCACCTATACAATTTACCATTGTATTGGGTGTGTTGGGGACACAAGAGACTCTTTGTTATTTGGTTGCAGGGTTGTTTGAGAGAGACCATCTTCATCCTACACCTCCCACGGATTGATAAACCTTAGGTCATCCACTTGAGGGAAATTTGCTACTGTCCTACAAACCTCTGCACTTGGAGGCCCAAGAACGTCTACAAGAAGAAGGTTGTGCAGTAGACATCAGTGAATATTTGAGTTACGAGTTTGGTCTTCATTTGAAACAATGTGGAATAGTTTCACAACTCACGCCACACGAAACACCACAGCGTAATGGTGTGTCCGAACGTCGTAACCGCACTTTATTACATATGGTGTGATCTATGATGTCTCTTACTGATTTACCGCTATCGTTTTGGGGTTATGCTTTAGAGACGGCTGCATTCACGTTAAATAGGGCACCATCTAAATCCGTTGAGACAACACCATATGAACTGTGGTTTGGCAAGAAACCCATGTTGTCATTTCTTAAAGTTTTGGGTTGCGATGCTTATGTGAAAAAGCTTCAACCTGATAAGCTCGAACCCAAATCGAAGAAATGTGTCTTCATAGGATACCCAAAGGAGATTGTTGGGTACTCCTTCTATCACAGATCCGAAGGCAAGATATTCGTTGCTAAGAATGGATCCTTTCTAGAGAAGGAGTTTCTCTCGAAAGAAGTGAGTGGGAGGAAAGTACAACTAGATGAGGTAACTGTACCTGCTCCCTTATTGGAAAGTAGTTCATGACAAAAATCAGTTCCAGTGATTCCTACACCAATTAGTGAGGAAGCTAATGATGATGATCATGAAACTTCTGATCAAGTTACTACCAAACCTCGTATCGTAATCCTGTTCTGGAGGTCATGTTACTTGACCACGACGAACCTACAAACTATGAGGAAGCGATGATGAGCCCAGATTCCGCGAAATGGCTTGAGGCCATGAAATCTGAGATGGGATCCATGTATGAGAACAAAGTGTGAACTTTGGTTGACTTGCCCGATGATCGGCAAGCCATAGAAAATAAATGGATCTTCAAGAAGAAGACCAACGCTGGCGGTAATGTTACTATCTACAAAATCGACTTGTTGCAAAAGGTTTTCGACAAGTTCAAGGAGTTGACTACGATGAGACTTTCTTACCCGTAGCGATGCTTAAGTCTGTCTGAATCATGTTAGCAATTGCCGCATTTTATAATTATGAAATTTGGCATATGGACGTCAAAACGGCATTCCTGAATGGATTTCTAGAAGAAGAGTTGTATATGATGCAACCAGAAGGTTTTGTCGATCCAAAGGGTGCTAACAAAGTGTGCAAGCTCCAGCAATCCATTTATGGACTAGTGCAAGCCTCTCGGAGTTCGAATAAACGTTTTGATAGTGTGATCAAAGCATATGGTTTTATACAGACTTTTGGAGAAGCATGTATTTACAAGAAAGTGAGTGGGAGCTCTGTATCATTTCTAATACAATATGTGGATGACATATTGTTGATTGGAAATGATATAGAATTTCTAAATAGCATAAAAGGATACTTGAATAAGAGTTTTTCTACGAAAGACCTCGGTTAAGCTGCTTACATATTGGGCATCAAGATCTATAGAGATAGATCAAGACACTTAATTGGACTTTCACAAAGCACATACCTTGATAAGATTTTGAAGAAGTTCAAAATGGATCATTCAAAGAAAGGGTTCTTGCCTGTGTTATAAGGTGTGAAGTTGAGTGAGACTCAATGCCCGACCATTGCAGAAGATAGAGAGAAAATGGAAGTCATTCCCTATGCCTCATCCATAGGTTCTATCATGTATGCAATGCTGTGTACCAGACCTGATGTGTGCCTTGCTATAACTATAGTAGGGAGGTACCAAAGTAATCCAGGAGTGGATCACTGGACAACGGTTCAGAACATCCTGAAATACCTGAAAAGGACTAAGGATATGTTTCTCGTTTATGGAGGTGACGAAGAGCTCGTTGTAAATGGTTACGTCGATGCGAGCTTTGACACTGATCCGGATGAATCTAAGTCACAAACCAGATACATATTTATATTGATTGGTGGAGCTGTAAGTTGGTGCAGTTCCAAACAGAGCGTCGTGGCGGGATCTACGTGTGAAGTGGAGACATAGCTGCTTCGGAAGCAGCAAATGAAGGAGTGTGGATGAAGGAGTTCATATCCGATCTAGGTGTCATACCTAGTGCATCGGGTCCAATGAAAATCTTTTGTGACAAGATCGGTGCAATTGCCTTGGCAAAGGAATCCAGATTTCACAAGAGAACCAAGCACATCAAGAGACGCTTCAATTCCATCCGCGATCAAGTCAAGGAGGGAGACATAGAGATTTGCAAGATACACGCGGATCTGAATGTTGCAGACCCGTTGACTAAGCCTCTCTCACGAGAAAAACATGATCAACACCAAGACTCCATGGGTGTTAGAATCATTACTATGTAATCTAGATTATTGGCTCAGGTGCAAGTGGGAGACTGAAGGAAATATGCCTTAGAGGCAATAATAAAGTTGTTATTTATATTTCCTTATATCATGATAAATTTTTATTATTCATGCTAGAATTGTATTAACCGGAAACTTAGTACATGTGTGAATACATATACAAACAGAGTGTCCCTAGTATTCCTCTACTAGACTAGCTCGCTAAACAAAGATGGTTAAGTTTCCTGACCATAGACATGTATTGTCATTTGATGAACGGGATCACATCATTAGAGAATGATGTGATGGACAAGACCCATCCGTTAGCTTAGCACTATGATCATTTAATTTTATTGCTATTGCTTCCTTCATGACTTATACATGTTCCTATGACTATGAGATTATGCAACTCCCGAATACCGGAGGAACACTTAGTGTGGTATCAAACGTCACAACATAACTGTGTGATTATAAAGATGCTCTACAGGTGTCTCCAATGGTGTTTGTTGAGTTGGCATAGATCGAGATTAGGATTTGTCACTCCCAGTGTCGGAGAGGTATCTCTGGGCCCTCTCGGTAATGCTCATCACATAAGTCTTGCAAGCAATG
Organism: Aegilops bicornis; assembly: GCA_021605145.1. Lineage (NCBI taxonomy): Eukaryota > Viridiplantae > Streptophyta > Magnoliopsida > Poales > Poaceae > Aegilops > Aegilops bicornis. The sequence continues at coordinate 422,436,383 of CM038669.1, read as the reverse complement.
TGACTAATGAGTTAGTTACGGGATGATGCATTAAGGAACGAGTAAAGAGACTTGTCGGTAATGAGATTGAACTAGGTATGATGATACCGATGATCGAATCTCGGGCAAGTAGCATACCGATGACAAAGCGAACAATGTATGTTGTTATGAGGTTCAACCGATAAAGATCTTCAAAGAATATGTAGGAGACAATATGAGCATCCAGGTTCTGCTATTGGTTATTGACCGGAGATGTGTCTCTGTCATGTCTACATAGTTCTCGAACCCGTAGGGTCCGCATGCTTAACGTTCCATGACGATTTGTATTATGAGTTGTGTGATTTGATGACCGAAGGTTGTTCGGAGTCCCGGATGAGATCACGCACGTGACGAGGAGTCTTGAAATGGTCGAGACATAAAGATTCATATATTATAAGGTTACATTTGTACACCGGAATGGTTCGGGTCGTTTTGGATGAGTTTCGGAGCACCGGGGGTTACAGGACCCCCTCCCGCCGGGAAGTTATTGGGCCTCATGGGCCTAGTGGTGGAAGAGAGGAGGCCGGGCAGGGACTGGTGCATGCCCCTAGCCCAAACCGAATTGGACTAGGGTTGGGGGGCGCTTTCCTTCTCTCCTCCTCCTCCTTCCCTCCTTCTCCTACTAGGAATAGGAAAGAGGAGGGGAATCCTACTTGGACTGGGGAGTCCTAGTAGGATTCCCCACACCTGGCGCGCCCCCCTAGGGTCGGCCACCTCTTCCCTCCCCTCCTTTATATATGTGGCCAGGGGGCACCCTATAGGGACACAAGTTGATCTTTTAGCCGTGTGCGGTGCCCCCTCCACGGTTACACACCTCGGTCATATCGTCGTAGTGCTTAGGCGAAGCCCTGCGCCGGTAACTTCATCATCACCGTCGCCACGCCGTCGTGCTGACGGAACTCTCCCTCGGCCTCAAATGGATCAAGAGTTCGAGGGACGTCACCGAGTTGAACGTGTGTTGATCGCGGAGGTGCCGTATGTTTGGTACCTGGATCGATTGGATCATGCAGAAGTTCGACTACATCAACCGCATTACTAAACGCTTCCGCTTTTGGTCTACGAGGGTACGTAGACACACTCTCCCTGCTCATTGTTATGCTTCTCCTAGATAGATCTTGCGTGATCGTAGGCAATTTTTTTGAAATACTACGTTCCCCAACAATCTTTTGCTTGCCGATGACTCACTTATTCTTGTGAAGGCTAATGCCGAAAATGTTTTTTTAACATCCAAACTCTCCTTTTATTAGCTAGTAATCAAAACTGTATCACTTACAAGCAAATGAGTGATGGCCTTAGGTGCCTCACCAAACCAAGAGTTTGGGGGTGATTTGCAAAGTCTGGCTAGTTCATCTGCAATAGCATTACCTTCTCTATGGCAGTGTTCATACCACACATGAGATAAGTCCCTGGCCATATGAAAACAATCATCAAGAATAGTTGCCGATGTTCCAAGGATTACCTCCGTCTTGCATCGTTGAGATTAGATCAATATTATTCAAATTTACTATCAACTTGTTGCAGCCCATGAACATTGCCAAGTTCAGTCCAAACCGAAGGGCAAGAGCCTCAGCCATAAACACATCCATGCAAACACCAACAACATTATTGCTTGCCGCCAGGAAATTACCATCACTATCCCGCAGAACAGCTCCAACCATGCCTTGGAGCAAGTCTGCATCAAATGAGGCATCAACATTTAACTTGATATATCCTGGCGGCGGTCTCGACCATGGGTTCCTTTTCTCCTTAGTTGACTTGGCCGCCACAACAATAAAATTCTCAGCAAGGGCTCAGATTGAAAGAACAATCTGTGATGGTTGTTTTGTCTACTCACCATGCACCAATTTCCTTCTCTCCCACCGCAAAAACCAGTGGGTAATAGCTATGATTGAGTTACCATTCCTCTGACCAAGGACTATAGTCTCATTCACTGGAAAAGAGAGAAGATGTTCCACGACTACTTCTCCCGCTCGATCAACCGTACATCCTCTCTGAATAATGATATCGAGACCCATCTTCTTCCATACTTCTTTTGCTTTGTTGCATTGGAACAACATATGCTTCACACTTTCAGCATTTTCACACGCCACACATTTTGTGGTAATTTTCGGATGCCTATCCGCGAGACTGACTCGACGGGGAAGAGTGCCATGTAGTGTTCTCCATAGGAAGATCCTCACCTTGGTAGGGCATGGCAGTTTCCATATAATCCCAAATTGGATTGGGTGCAGCAGCGCTCGGGGAATTTCTCCTTGGGGCTTCATGTTTTGAAGGCCGCCACACCTCTAAATAGGCCGATTTGATGGAAAAGATGCCATGTTTTGAAGGGTGCCAAGCAAAAAAAGCAGGCATGTCGAAGGATGGTATTGGAATGTTTAGTATCTGATGAACGTCAAACCACCAAAAGGTTTGCTCCACCAACTTCGCGTCCCAATGACCTATTATAGGATAAATTGAGTCTGAAACTTTGGACAACAGATTGTTACCTCTTGGGGTGATCGGTAGCCTAGATGGTAATTGAGGAATCCAAGCGTCCGTCCAAATGTTTACTTTGTGTCCATCTCCAATTCGCCATATGTGCCCGAGTTTTAGAGTTTTGACCCCATGGATTTTAAAGACCAACATTGCATAAGATGGTATGGCTTGAGCCACTGATTTGAGGAGTACCTCTTTCCCTCCCAGTGATAGAACCTTTTCTTTCCATCCCATTAATATCTGAATAATTCTATCAATCAGGTAACTAAAATAGTCACTCATGTCGAGCCCTACATTGTTAGCTGTGAGCCCTAAGTATTTATCATTCAGGCTTTCTGTCATAATCTCCAAGGTGGTGCAGACATGCGCCCTGGTCTCAACAGGTGTACTCGGGCTAAAGAAAATACTTGATTTGTCTACACTCACTTTTTGTCCAGATGCCAAACAATATGTGTCAAGAATCCCTTTCAAAGTTTCTGCATTCTGGATGTTTGCCTTCATCGCGATGAGCGAATCATCTGCAAATAAAAGGTTAGTCATAGCCGGTGCATCTCTACACAATTTGACACCCTCCAGATCTCCAGTATGTTCAGCATGCGATAGCAGGGTAGACAAGCCCTCGGTATAGAGAAGGAAAAGATAAGGGGAGAGGAGGTCGCCCTGTCTCAGCCCCCTAGATGGCCTGAAACTTTTCATTTCCTCGGATTTGAAATGCACCCTGTACTGCACGGACTTGAACATTGCATAACTAACTCAACCCAACTTGCATTAAAGCCAAGTTTTAGCAACATAGCTTCCAAAAATACCCATTCCACATGGTCATACGCCTTGTGCATATCAAGTCTCATTGCACACCATCCTTCCTTCCCTTTCTTCTTGTTCTTTATTACATGCAGATTCTCATATGCAATTAGTACATTATCAGTTATAAGTCTACCAGGAACAAAGGCACTCTGGGTGGGAGAAATGGTTTTTGGAAGCAAAGGCTTTAGGTGTGCAACAATCATCTTAGAAATAACCTTGTAAACTATATTGCATAGACTGATTGGACGAAATTGTGTTACCTTCTCTGGATTGTTGTTCTTAGGTATCATGACAATGACTGTATCATTCCAACCAGGCGGAATTGTGAATGTGTTAATGGCCTGGAGGACTTCCTGAACTAAATCATCTCCAAGCATTGGCCAGAACCTTTTATAAAATATGGAATGGTAACCATCCAGGCCCGGGGCCTTGAAATCTCCAATATCAAACAAGCCTTTTCTCACTTCTTCTACCGAAAAAGGTGTCGTAAGCACATTTAATGCCCAAAATGTTGATTGTCTTAAAAGGATCCTGAATTCTTATTGGTCTGCTGACGATGACATGTACCTAGGGTAGGGTAATGGGCCTGACCTAGACACCCTTCCCAAGGACATTGCCCTAAAGTCAGAGGCATTCAAAGGACAAAAATATTTACCAACTTAAATCACCTCAAAGTGCAATCCACTCGACTAACAATTCCACTCAGATACCCCAATACCATTTGACCAGGAGATAGTCATTCGACCACACAAGAAATCACTCGGAGTACAGAAGATCTAAAGTCAACCAGGATGGCAACGGGCAGGCGTTCACTCTGTAGTCTTAATGATCATTAGATGTCTTTATTATTGGCGTTACCAGCAACGTCTCACCTTTATGTACATTGAACCACTTCTAACGTGGGCTGGCTAGGGTCTTGGCGCACTCTATATAAGCCACCCCCCTCCACCAAGACAAGGGTTCGCACCCACTATAACTTCACACATAATCTAGTCGACCAAGCCTCCGGGCACCGAGACGTAGGGCTTTTACTTCTTCTGAGAAGGGCCTGAACTCGTAAATCTTGCATGCACAACCTCAACGTAGCTAGGATCTTGCCTCCTCCTACGTACCCCCTATTCTACTGTCAGACTTAGAACCACGACAGTTGGCGCCCACCATGGGGCGGACGTCTTAGCTACTTCTGGTGAGGTTGCGATTTTCTCGATCTCCATCATCATGGTTTCCGGCGGTGGTTTGGATGAGGGCCGCGAGATCTGTCTCGGCATGCTCGTTTTCATCGCCTATGACTCCGCCTGGCTCCAGGAGGGCCCCCTCAACGTCAAGACGCTCCCCGTCCGCGGGGCGACACACTTTCACGCGTGCGTCCGCTGCGTTCTTCTGCGGCAGCCGTCGACTCAGTATCGGTCGGCTCCTACAACGTCTTCGCTTCCCGCTGCTCGTCGCTGCAAGCGATCTTGTCGATCGCGGCTTCAGCGGTGGGTGAAGCACGCGGTGGCCCGTCAGTCGGCCACCCCACAAGTCATGTTGATCGAGCCCGATAAATCTCTCTACGGGCTATTCGACCTATCGACTGGCTCCATCGAGACCTCGTCCGAGTGCGACAGAAGCGACCCCGCGGCGGAAGTCCTGATGGTCAACACGTCGTGCAGCCCGCCTGGTTTCCGTAACGGCGACGGCGGCAATGGCAGCGGCGATCCATCGCGTCTTCATGAGGAATACCATCCCGAGGCCCTCACTTCGCAGCAGAGGGATGAACTACACCGTCACGACATGGAGGCACTCCACACTCCTATCATCCGAGAGACCACTGAGGCTCGGGCCTTGGAGGATGTGCGCATGGCCACTTTGGCTGAGCGCACTCGGCTGGAGAACCTTCAGCATGCACTCGACGAACGCGCTCGATGACAGATCCTTGAGTCCAGTTAACGACGGCGACAACTGTTCCCGCCTGAACCCTAGGTATACCGCACTCCGAATAAGAATCTTGCAGCTGCAATCCGTATATCAGAGTCGATTCAGCCGTCCCAATCAGAGGTTGGAAGAGGCTTGATGCAAATCCGAGCACTGCTTAGGGCAGCTGGTGAACAGAACACAACCATTTCTCAGTCTTGTAACAAGATCCACAACAGGTCCGTGGTAGAAGATACAGTACAGTCAGTTCACAACTCAAGATTGCCTCTGCGGCGTGAAGGACGCGGGCACCACCAGGAACAGTCTCTGGGTCGGAATCATGAGCAGTATGAGCACCGACTCGGCCGTGATGACCGTCGTCGAGTGCCTACGCCCCCTCCGAGGGGCGGATCATACGCACCCTGGTAGTATGATGAAAGGCGCCTGTACAGCGATGAGCGGAGGGTCCCAGTCGACCCAAGAGAGCTAGGGTTCGATGCGAGGTTAATCCTCGTTCAAGGTCTGGTCGACAGGAACAGAGCACACAGAGAAGGACTCGACAGAGATCGTCCAACTGGTAGCAGGGTTCATGTCTCTGGACCTGAATGTTTCAGCAGAGCCATCAGAACTGCGGAAATTCCTCCCAACTTTAGGGTGGCTACGGGAGTGAGCAAGTTCACGGGTGAGTCGAAGCCTGGCACTTGGTTGGAAGATTACCGAGTGGCTGTGCAGATTGGTGGCGGTAATGATGAGGTAGCCATGAAACATCTTCCCCTGATGTTAGAAGGCTCAGCCAGAGCTTGGTTAAATCAGTTAGCTCCTGGCAGCATATTCAGTTGGGAAGAGTTGACCCGAGTGTTTGTCAGGACATTTGAGGGCACTTGTAAACGGCCTGCAGGATTGGCCGAACTACAACATTGTGTATAGAAACCGAATGAAACCTTGAGGGATTACATCTAGAGGTGGACCACTTTGCATCACACAGTGGAAAATGTGTCTCGGCACCAAGCAGTTTGCGCCTTCAAGGAGGGCGTTCGGTACAGAGAGCTTAACCTGAAATTCGGTCGGACATGAGATATGACCCTGACCCGAATGATGGAGATAGCCACTCGGTACGCTAACGACGAGGAAGAGGACCGACTCCATAGTGGCAAGAGCAAACCAGTCGCCCAGGACATCGGAGGAGGTTATTTCAGTCGGAAACAGAAGCGCAAAGCCGAGCCAGCAGGTCCTGGAGAGGCCACAGTTGCGACCCAAGGAAAATTCAAAGGAAAGCCTAAGGGGCCATGGATCCACAAGAAGGTGAAAGATCAAGCCGTAAATGATGTCCTAGATTTGCCGTATCATATGCACACCAAGAAGGATAAAGAATTTATCACAAGCATACCACTCGATAGTGTCGACTCCTTATCCAGCAGTTCCGAGAGACTACCCAGTGAGAAAGAGAAAGAATCTGATAAGGACGAGGACAAAGAAGAGGATGATGGTTACCCCCAGGTCAATGCCACTTTGGTGATTTTTGCCGATGTTGAGAGCAAAAGTCGACTGAAAGTCATCAACAGAGAAGTGAAGATGGTTGCTCCGGAAACACCAACATATTTGAAGTGGTCAAAGACTCCCATCACATTCGACCAGTCTGACCATCCAGCGCACGTTGCTACCCCAGGGTGGCAGGCGTTGGTGGTCGACCCGGTCGTTGGGGGCGCTCGGCTGACCAAGGTGTTGATGGACGGTGGCAGTGGTCTGAATATTTTGTATGCTGAGACTCTCCGAGAGATGGGCATTCCGATGTCCAAGTTCAATGAAAGCAATATACGATTCCACGGAGTCATCCCTCGGAAGAAAGCTGATTCACTCGGTCCGATCACTTTTGATGTGGTTTTCGGTGATTCGACGAATTACCGCAAAGAAAAGTTGACGTTTGAAGTTGTGGATTTTCACAGTGCCTATCATGCTATCTTGGGTAGACCCGCGTATGCCCGTTTCATGGCTTGACCATGTTACGTGTACCTCAAGCTGAAGATGCCTGGTCCCAAGGGCGTGATCACGATCGGGTAATCCGCAGAGAGCAGAAGAGTGCCTCCAGAAGGGCTCAAAGATTGCCGACGAATAGATGGCAGCTGTGGAAATGCAAGAATATCAGAAGAATGCAGATCCGAGTGATTTGTTACGTTCTAAGAAGCTTGCTTTAGAGTCTGCATTTCAGTTGTCTGATGAGACAAAGCTAGTTCATATTCACCCGATTGACCCGAAGGCTGCTCCAACTCATATTTCAACGACATTCGACAGCAAATAGGAAGAAGTGCTCATCCAGTTCCTCCGTGAGAACTGGGACATCTTCGCATGGAAGCCTTCTGACATGCCAGGTGTACCTAGGGGACTGGCTGAGCACTGTTTGCGAGTCGACCCGAAGGCAAAACCTGTCAAAGAGCATCTCCGACGGTTCGCCGTGGAGAAAAGGAAGGCAATTGGCGAGGTGGTGGCTCGACTTATGGCAGTTGAGTTCATTCGAGAGATATACCACTCCGAGTGGCTCGCCAATGTCGTCATGTCCCCAAGAAAGACGATTCACTTCGCATGTGCATCGACTTCAAGCATACCAATCGGGCCTGCCCGAAAGATCATTTCCCTCTACCCCGCATCGATCAAATTGTCGACTCGACTGCGGGATGCGAGCGTTTGTCCTTTTTGGACTCTTATTCCGGGTACCATCAGATCCGACTGTATGGACCTGACAAAATAAAAACAGCTTTTATCACCCCATTCGGGTGCTTTTGCTATGTTACCATGCCCTTTGGTCTCAAGAATGCTGGTGCCACATTCATGCACATGATTCAGAAGTGCCTGCTCACTCAAACCAGTCAGAATGTGGAAGCATATATGGATGACATCGTGGTTAAGTCGCGTAAAGGTTCCGACCTGCTGACTGTACTCGCCGAAACCTTTGCCAACCTGAGGAGATATGATATCAAGCTTAATCCGTCGAAGTGTAAATTCGGAGTCCCGGGTGGAGAGTTACTCGGTTTCCTCATTTTTGAACGAGGGATCGATGCAAACCCAGAGAAAGTCGGTGCAATCCTCCGAATGAAGCGCCATGTGTGTGTGCATGACGTTAAGAAGCTTACTTGTTGTTTGGCCGCTTTGAGTCGATTCATCTCTCGTCTCGGTGAAAAGGCATTGCCTCTTTACCGACTGATGAAGAAATCTGACAAGTTCGAGTGGACTCCTGAAGCTGACACAGCATTTGCAGAGCTCAAAGCCCTGCTTTCCACCCAGTCGGTGCTTGCTGCCCCAATCAGCAAAGAGCCTTTACTACTTTATATTGCAGCCACTGGACAAGTTGTTAGTACAGTGCTCATGGTCAAGCGGGAATAAGAAGGCAAAGCCTATAAAGTTCAGCGCCAAGTGTACTATATTTCTGAAGTCTTGACTCCATCCAAGCAGAGAGAGCAAATGGTTTGATCCTCCAAGGGCTGAAACCCCAGTTGATGCGTGACCTCAAGCATGCGGCTGGCACTTGGGTGGACGAGTTACCATCAGTCCTTTGGGGATTGAGAACAACACAAAACCGGTCGACTGATCGGACTCCTTTCTTCATGGTCTATGGGGCTAAAGCCATGCTGCCGAGTGATTTGCTTCACAACGCGCCCCGAGTAGAACTTTTTTCAAAAGCTGAAGCAGAACAGGCTCGACAAGATGTTGTTGACCTTCTGGAAGAAGAAAGAGAGATGTCCGTGATCCGGTCGACCATTTATCAGCAAGACCTCCATCGATTCCATGCCAGAAACATGCGAGGTCGAGCATTTCAGGAAGGAGACGTTGTGCTCCGAGTGGATCAACAATGGCCTCACAAGCTTTCTCCTGCTTGGGAAGATCCCTTCATCATCACCAAGGTGCTCCACAATGGAGCATATCACCTCCACAATGTGGAACAGAAGAAAGACGAGTCACGCGCTTGGAATGCGGAGCTGCTCCATCATTTTTACACTTAAACACTCGAGTCGACGAGCTATAATAAAAATTGTTCAGTTTGCTTATCAAAGACAAGATTTTTGTAATATCTTAATGATTGTTATCCCGTCAATACATGTGTCCAAATCCCCTAGTGGGTGGCTTAGCTGTGAACCTGATTCGCCTGAGTCTCAAAAACTACTTTGAGTGGAGAGCAATCCTCCCACTCGGGGGCTTAGCCGCGAACCTGATTCGGCTAAGTTTTAAAAATCCTACCGAGTGGAGAGCAATCCTCCCACTCGGGGGCTTAGCCGCGAACCTGATTCGCCTAAGTTTCAAAAATCCTACCGAGTGAAGAGCAACCCTCTCACTCGGGGGCTTAGCCACAAACCTGATTCGCCTAAGTTTTCAAATTCCTACCGAGTGAAGAACAACCCTCTCACTCGGGGGCTTAGCTGCAGTCCTATACTCGCCTAATTTTTGAAAGTCCTACCGAGTGAAGAGCAACCCACTCACTCGGGGGCTTAGCTGCAGTCCCATACTCGCCTAAGTTTTGAAAATCCTACCGAGTGAAGAGCAACCCTCTCACTCGGGGGCTTAGCTGCAATCCTGTACTCGCCTAAGTTTTGAAAATCCTTCCGAGTGAAGAGCCACCCTCTCACTCGAAGGCTTAGTTGCAGTCTTGTACTCGCCTAAGTTTTGAAAATCCTACCGAGTAAAGAGCAACCCTTTCACTCGGAGGCTTAGCTGCAGTCCTGTACTCGCCTAAGTTTTGAAAATCCTACCGAGTGAAGAGCAACCCTCTCACTCGGAGGCTTAGCTGCAGTCCTGTACTCGCCTAAATTTTGAAAATCCTACCGAGTGAAGAGCTACCCTCTCACTCGGAGGCTTAGCTGTAGTCCTGTACTCGCCTAAGTTTTAAAATCCTACCGAGTGAAGAGCAACCCTCTCACTCGGGGGCTTAGCTGCAGTCCTGTACTCGCCTAAGTTTTGAAAATCCTACCGAGTGTCGCTGTACAAAATGAAGGGCACGTTTTCGTACCCCTGTACCTGTGCACGGGCAGTCAGAGCCGTGCCCACAACGACACCAAGCAGAGCAGGGGAGGTCAGCCAAGGTAAGACCGGAGCCCAAGATAATCAGAGCAACGCCAAGGCCAAGACCACAAAGAGCGGAGGGACGAAGCAGGTTCCCCTGGCAAGACCCTTGCCGGGGCAACCTCAGCGGCCCCGGCAAGATCCTTGTTGGGGCAGCTCGCCCCATGCCGACAGAGCGAGCCACCCTTGAGCCCACGGCCGCCAACACCATCATCAACATGGGGCCAGGACTCGGGAAGGCACCTCTATGGTGGCATGCAAATCTTTGTGAAGACAAAGAATAGTCAAGATCAAATGAGGATAGGAAGGCAGCCATCCTCACCAAAGGAACCCACAAGACCCCCGGCAAGATCCTTGCCGGAGATGCCTGCGCGCCACGGCAAGACCCTTGCCGGGCCACCCGGCAAGGCCGTCGCCAAGCGCACCAGCAGGCCACCGCCGTGCCCGCCAAGACCAGCCAAGTCTCCGCCGCCGTTCGCATGCAGCTGCCGACCCAACCAGCTGGGCAGGCACCTGCATGGCAACATGCAACCCTTCATGGAGGCTCCACCACTGCGCCACCTCAGCTGCCTGCTTGCCTACATGGCACCGCATGCATCGCTGGCTAGGGCGCGTGTCGAAGCTTGGAGGAGCGACGGCGGACGGGACGGGCCTCGCCCCCGTCCCCAATAAAGTGAAGGGACACCTAAGCCTCGCATTAAATGCGCTTTGTCCTGTAATGCCAGCGATAAACTCGTGATACTGTAGCACTTTCCTCCTCATGTGTGCCACTGTGGCAGCCCCTTTCGCCTATAAAAGGAGGCCCATGGCACACGGAAAAAGTTTTCGGCTCTTTTGAACCTTGCAGCACCTAGAGCTAGTTCAAGAGCTCAAGAACACTAAATAAATCCACCAAAGCAGGATTGTAGGGTTTTACACATCTTTGCGGCCCGAACCTGGGTAAATCCCTTTGTGTCGTCTGCTAGTTCCGCTCTTCTCACAATCCCCGCGCCCCGCAACCATAGAAGGGATTCCAGTGATCCCATAGGTGTTGTTCCCCACCGACATCTTTGGCGCGCCAGGTAGGGGGCGCAATTGTGAGAATCTGGTCTAGCAGTTGACCTAGCTGTTCTTCATCGCCATGGCTCCTAAGAAGAAGGCGACCACGGTGATAGGTTCGTCCGGGACCAGGTTGCCAAAGACCGGTGCGGACCAAGAGCGGGCGGTGAGAACTCAGGCGCGGCCCGCGAACATCCACATCACCCTGGCGGTTCAGGCCTGGCGAGTGGCGTCGTTCGCGCGCCAGGCGATGATCCGCCAGTCGCGGGCTCCAGAGACGGAGTCAAGCCCCCCGCAGGCGGCACGGGGCCCTCCAGGGGCGCCGCCATCCCGCCAGGCAGCGGCACGACGCCCTCCAAGACACCAACACCAGCGCCCATGGCGCGCTCTTCCCAGGTTGTGCGTGATGAGCAGCGTCACCCTGCTGGTGACCCTGCGCGCCGCCCTAGGAAGAGTCTGGTGCGCCCATCACATGATGAGGAGGGCCAGCATGTGCGCCGAGGTGCTGACGGAGGTGGCGAACGGCTACGGGGCCGTGACGCAGCTCCTTCTAACGTGGTTAGAAGTCGAGGAGCATCGCGGTCCACCCAGCTCTCGCTGCCACCCACGCCAGCGGAGGCCCTAGCACGCGCGCAGCCGCTCCTCGATTTTCCTCCCGCCGCGGAGAAGCTTGATGAATGGAGGGCCACCGTCCGTTGCCTCGTCGACATCGCCAACAACGATGAGTTGCGGCCGGTGGGACCCATAGGCCGTCGCTCCACCGGGCTACCACGTACTAGTGGAGGCCATGCCGGTGGCGGCACGGCCACGGTGTACTCCCCACCTCCATCCCGACCGCCCCGGGCATCGGTTCGCCGGGAAAACGCTCGGGACGACATCTCCATCGCGTCGTCCGACCCGCGCACCAACCGCGATCAGTGTCAAGTCCTTCGGGAGCAGGCTCATGAGGACGCTCGAACTCCGATCGAAAGGCCGGGCGAGACGCGCACCACTGCCGGACAGCGGCAGGGGCCCGCTATGGACCACCCAGCGCCGGGATGCTACGGCGGCCTACCTTACGAGGTGGGTTGTCCGGCTTTCATCCGTGAGCTGCGGCAGTTCCAGTGGCCCTCCCACCGTACGTTCAAGCTCGACGTTGGCGAGAAGTACAACGGCAAGACTCACCCGTCAGAGTTCCTCAGCATCTACACCATCGCGATGCAAGCTGCTGGGGCACTCGAGTGCTTGCCAACTACTTCCCGTTGGCACTCAAGCCTAATGTTATGTCATGGTTGATGCACTTGCCGTGGATTCCATCTCTTCTTGGGCGGATCTGTGCCATGAGTTTGTTGGCGCCTTTACCGGAGGTCACTAAGCTCATGGCCAGGCGAGTGATTTACACATCATCCCCTAGAAGGAGGGAGAAAACCTGCGCAAGTACATCCAAAGGTTCAGCCGGGTGCAGTACAACATCCTTGATGTTTATCCCACCGCCGTGATCAGTGTGTTCCATCAGAACATGCGCAATCGCAAGATGCGTGAAGAACTAGCGATGAACAAGGTTAAGGATGTGGCTGAGCTCTATGTTCTGGCTGATCGATGCGCTCGTGCTGAGGAGGGAAGGAAGTACCCCGGCGAAGATGCCGGTGCGGAAACCGACTCCACTGGCGACACCGCCACCCTAGCAAAGAAGGGCCGACGCCGTAACAGGAAGCGCAAGGGCAAGGCCGTGCTTGCCGTTGAGGGATCCGACGACACCGGCGCCACCAAGAAGACCAAGGCGAGCGACCCCGGCAAGGAGGTTGCCGGGTGTGACGCTTGCCGGGCCTTGGCGGCTGCCGACAAGCCAGGAGGCTCCGACAAGCAGTACTGCAAGATCCACCGCACTAAGGGCCACGATCTCCAAAACTGCCGGCAGGTAGAGCTGCTCGCCGAGAAGCAGAAAGCCGAGTATGAGCGGCGGGACAAGGAGAAAGGCCCAGATGGTGCCGAGGGATCCGGCAAGAAACGTAGCGGCCAAGGAGGCCGCCGCGGCAAGGATAATCAGCAAGAGAGGCCCGCTCGGGGCCGTGACAAGAAGCATGAAGATGATGGTCATGACGAGGACGACGAGTCCGGCAACCACGAGTTTCAGAAAGCCACAGATGCCATGTGCATCGATGGTGGCGCCTTGCTGCATACATCCCACCACCAACTCAAGCAGTGGGCGCGTGAGGTCACAGCGGTGGAGCCATCGTTCGACACACGGCAGCCGCTGAAATGGTCTAGCATTCCCATCATCTTCAACACCGAGGACCACCCTGACCGCACTACTGCGGTCAGGTGCTTGCCATTGTTGGTCTCACCAACAATCCGCAACCTCAATGTGACGAAGATGTTGGTTGACGGCGGGGCCGGACTGAACTTGATCTTGCCTGTTGTGGTAAAAAGGCTGCAGATCCCTGATGAAGACCTCGAGGAGATGGGCATGTTCCAAGGGGTTAATCCTGGGAGGAGCCAGCCAAAGGGAAAGATCACGCTGCCCGTGACATTCGGAGGCGAGCTGAACCACAGGACGGAGAGGATTGTTTTTGATGTAGCCGAGATCCCCTTGCCTTACAACGGGATCCTCGGCCGCCCGGCACTGGCCAAGTTCATGGCGGCTTCGCACTACGCCTACAACATGCTGAAGATGCCCGGGCCGATGAACATCATCACCGTCCCCTCCGACAAGAAAGATGCGTTGATCTACGCCGACCAACTCTATCGGGAAGCAGTTGCAGCAGTTGCTGCTAAGGCACCAGCTCCTGCCGACGGAGCCCCGGGGGGGAAGAAGACCGGCGAGACCCCTCGCAGCCACTCCGGCAAGCGCACCTCTTCGGGGTGTTACGCTCCCATTAAGGACGTGCCAGAGAGCTCCGCCGGCAAGAGCAAGAAGTCCAGAGCCGCACCACCAGAGACCAAGAAGGTGCCCGTCAAGGAGGACGATACGGGGGGAGCTTTTACCATAAGCTCCACCCTCGATAGCAAATAGGAAAGCGAGCTCGTCACCTTCCTGCGGGCGAATGTCGATGTGTTTGCATGGCAAGCCTCCGACATCCCCGGGCGCTCCTGTGGAGGTGATTGAGCACCACCTGTCAGTCTGTCCTCATCGCGCGCCCGGCTGGCTAAAAAAGGTCAAGAAGCAAGCTTTGGAGAGACAGGAGTTCATCACAGAGGAAATCAGAAAGCTAGAGGCGGCAGGTTTGGTGAGGGGAGTACTCCATCCGACGTGGTTGGCCAATCCGGTGGTAGTGCGCAAGGCAAATGGGAAGTGGAGGCTGTGTATTGATTACACAGACATCAATAAGGCATGTCCAAAGGATCCTTTCCCGTTACCGCGCATTGACCAGATTGTTGACTCCATGGCTGGGTGTGACCTCTTGTCGTTCCTTGACGCCTACTCAGGATACCACCAGATCTTGATGACAAAGGAAGACGAGGAAAAGACATCATTCATCACCCCATGTGGTACGTATTGCTTTTTACGGATGCCTTTCGGGTTGAAGAGTGCTGGCTCAACCTTTGCAAGGCAGTCCAAATTGGTTTTGAGCCCCAGCTACATAGAAATATGGAAGCTTATATGGATGTCATAGTGGTCAAAACCAAGGACAAAGCAACACTTGTACAAGATCTGGAGGAAACATTTGGGAACCTGCCCAAGATCAACCTCAAATTGAACCCTGAGAAGTGTGTCTTCGGCGTCCCGTCCGGCAAGCTTCTCGGGTTATTTGTGTCCCACCACGGGATTGAAGCAAACCCAGATAAGATCAAGGCCATCGAGCAGATTGAGGCACCCAAACGGATCAAGGACGTGCGTCGGCTCACTGGTTGTGTTGCTGCCATGAGCCGGTTCATCTCCAAGTCCGCGGAGTGTGCCCTTCCTTTTTTCAAGATCCTGAAGAAGGCAGGGCCGGTGGAGTGGACCCCAGAGGCCGAGGTAACGCTGCAAGATTTGAAGAAATACCTCTCCTCTACCCCCGTGCTGGTTGCGCCTAAACCACAAGAACCGTTGCTGCTTTACCTAGCGGCAACAAGTCAGGTGGTTAGTGCTGCACTAGTGGCGCAGAGAGAGGTTGATCAGGAGACAGCAGCGGCGGCGGAATCGACGGTTGACGGGCCGGAACCCTCGCTGGCAGGGCTCGGTCCCGACAAGACTGAGTCCCCGGCAAGGCTCGGTCCCGGCAAGAATGGCGCCAGTGCGACAGGACCCACACGACCGGGTGAAGAGGCGCAGAAGAAGAAAATGGTACAACACCCGCTTTATTGCCGCCTCCCTCTTGTGGGGCTAGGTCGAGGTACTCTGGTGTGAAAAATCTACTCTTCGGCCTCCTTATGGCTTCGAGGAAGCTGCGCCATTACTTCCAAGCGCATGAGATCACAGTGGTCACCCGCCTCCCATTGCAACGGATACTGCATAACCCATATGCAACGGGGAGGATCGTGGAATGGGCCCTGGAGCTGTCAAGTTTCGGTTTAAAGTTCAAAAGTACCTGGATGAGTCAGAGCAGAGTCTTGGCGGAGTTTGTTGCAGAATGGACCTCGATGCCCGACGAAGAGGTACAGGAGACCACTCTCCCCGGCAAGGAAATGAGCCGCCACTGGGTCATGTACTTTGATTGTGCCTTCTCACTGCAAGGCGCCGGTGCTGGTGTGCTGCTTGTCGCACCCACCGGAGAGCACCTCAAGTATGTCATCAAGATGCACTTCCCCCGGGAGATGTCAACCAACAACACCGCCGAGTACGAGGGTTTGCTTGCCGGTCTCAGGATCGCGGCAGACCTTGGTGTTAAAAAGCTCATCGTCAGGGGCGACTCACAGCTTGTCGTCAGGCAGATCAACAAAGATTATCAAAGTCCGTTGATGGAAGCTTACGTAGATGAGGTGAGGAAACTGGAGGAGCGTTTTGACGGTATACAAGCGGAGCATGTCCCTCGGGCGGAGAACGACATCGCCGACCACTCCAAAGCCGCTGCCCTCAAGCTACCTGGTGGAACTGTGTACTTTTGTGCTTCAGCTTAACCACCGGGCGTAACAAGCGGAGGAAGCTAGGCCTCGCAAGTACTTTCCCCACCGAAGCCCCCGGAGCCGCCGATTTAAGATGTTGTCATGGATGCCGATCCTGCCGCGGGACAACCGACTCCGGCAGGACCTCAGGTCATGGCCATGGAGGTGGCCGCTCCCGTGGCAGAAGAGATGCCTTTGGTCCTTGTCGTTGAGCCACAGGCTCCGGCATGGGCGCAGCACACCGTCCGATTCCTTAAAAAGGAGAGCTTCCTGAGGAGCAGGCAGAGGCGGAAAGAGTAGCCCGCCGGTCTGCTCTGTACCAATTCGTTGATAACGTATTGTAAGAAGAAGACTGAATGGGGTGAAATTGATGTGCATCTCCCGGGAGGAAGGACTAAAGCTGTTGGCAGAGATACATGGAGGTATATGTGGCTCCCACATAAGGTCAAGAGCCCTTGCCGGCAAGGTTTCTTCTGGCCCACCGCCCTCCAGGATGCGACGACACTAGTAACCAAGTGTGAAGCGTGCCAGTTCCATTCAAAGAAGCTCCATCAACCAGCTCAGGCCCTCCAAACTATCCCTCTCTCCTGGCCCTTCTCGGTCTGGGGGCTCGACATATTGGGCCCTTTCCCCCGTGCTGTCGGGGGCTTTGAGTACTTGTAGGTCACAGTCGACAAGTTCACAAAGTGGCCAGAGGTGGAAGCAGTGAGGAAGGTGACAACGCAGTCAGCCATCAAGTTCTTCAAGGGACTAGTGTGCCGTTTTGGGGTGCCCAACAGGATCATCACCGACAACGGCACACAGTTCACAAGCCATGCCTTCATGCAATACATTGAGGATCTCGGCAGCAGGGTCTGTTTTGCTTTCGTGGCACACCCACAGAGCAACGGCCAAGCGGAGAGAGAAAATGTTGAAGTCCTGTGAGGCTTAAGGACGAAGACTTTTGGCAGGCTGCACAAGAGCGGAAGGTGCTGGATTGATGAGTTGCCGGTGGTTCTTTGGTCGATCAGAACGACGCCAAATCGAGCCACCGGCCAGACGCCCTTTGCCCTGGTTTACGGGGCGTAAGCGCTTCTCCCACGTAACTCATATACGGGTCACCTCGAGTGCTCGCTTATGATGAGCTTGAGCAAGAGCGATTGCGGCAAGATGACGCGATGCTCCTTGAGGAAGATCGCCTCCGGGCGGTCAGGAGAGTAGCACGCCATCAAAGAAGCCTTGCGCCGCTACCATAGTCGCAAGGTTCATGCCCGAGCTTTGAGGAAGGCGAATTTGTTCTTCGGCATGTTCGGGCCGGCCAAGAATTCCAACAAGTTGACGCTTAAAGTGGGAAGGCCCTTATCGGGTAATACGAGTCACCAGGCCTGGCGCAGTCCGCCTGGAGACCGAAGATGCCGTCCCAGTGAGCAACTCCCGGAACATCGAGCATCTTCACAAGTTTTACCCATAAGGTGCGGCTTGCTGGGCCTCCCGGCAAGCCACCTTTTGTACAAGCTTTGCCGACAAGGCATGTGACCCTTTGTACAAAGCCAGGCACAAACCCTGAGCATAAATAAACGGTTACTGGCGCCTAGGTTATAGCATGCATGCTAGGTTGAGTCTCTTCCTTGGTTAGGGTTGATAGTGCTTAGCGGCGGCTAACCCCTAGCTTAGAGGTCGAGTGCGTGTCTCTCTGTTCTTCTCTGTCTTCTTTGGTTCGCAGGACACATGAATATCCTTGCCAAGCTGCTTTGGAAGAAAGGGGACGGACCGGCGTCCGGACCTCGGCAAGCCAGTATTGTCGGGGGCTACAAGAGCAAAGATCCACCCGCGGCAAGCCAAGGTTGCCGGGGGCTGCTGATTCAGATAAGTTCTCTATCCCTTATCATGTGTTTCGTTATGGACTGAGGTATGTGAAACCTCGTTTTATCCTTAGGCTACCGTGCTCCCCTCCTTCCGGACCCTAGGACTCGTCTCCTGGGACCGAGTTTGGTCGTAGTCGCGGCAGCAAGGAAATGAAACGAGGAGCCTAAGCCCACCTCATCCCTACCTCTGCCAAGGGCGTGAGAAAGGTCGAGCAAAGTGGGGGGGACGGCAAGGCCTATTGCCGGGCGAGAAAAAGTTTATCTTAAAGGTAACAGGGATTTACTCCTTGTCGTGGGTTTCACCTGCGAATCTAAAAACCAAGAAACATCCTTTTTCATTAAAAACATCCGTGCATGTGCAGTTCATACGAAATGAAAAACATGAACAAGGGGATTACAAGTTTTAAATTTAACAAAGGCCCGCAGCTTACAAACTAAAAAGAGATAAAATGCTCAGTAATCCCTTTCTTGTCCCTCTCCTCGGGAGGCAGGTCAAGGAGGCGAAGGGCGAAAGGGGCGCCTTAGGCGAAGCTACGAGCATCGAAGCACCAGAGAACACCTCGGTGGCCGCCTACGGGCGGGCCTGATGAGGGTGCCGGAAAGGAGCTGGAAGACGAGGCGGCACGACCTGCAATATGTGATGAAGGCGTCGGTGCCCGCGTACTCCGAGTTGACGGACTTACCGCCCGCCCTCTTCCTCTTCCGCAGCCTCTCGACGCCAGCCGCCCAAGGAGACGGCCCCGAAGTTCATGAGCTGGCCCTCCCCGCAAACCTCTCGCCGGAGGAGTGGCTGTGCAGATGTTGCCGCTGTCAAGACTACCAGGCGCTGTCCCGACGCCTAGTCGGACTCATCCTCGCTTATTCGCACTGCTGTCTTCCTCGTCACTTTCACTCGAGGAAGAGCTTCCATCGTCAGAATCTCCATCGAAAGAGCTCTCCAGGCAGCACTTCAGGCGAGTCCCGAACTCTCCGAAGACCTTGACGAAGAGTAGGCCGTCCTCCATTAATTTGAAGTAGAGGACGAGCCCCGCCGTCAGGCTGTTCATGCGAGCGAACATCTTCCACCCACGACGGAGATACATGACTCGAGGAGCCGGGAAGTTGACGTCGACCCGCGTGCCCCCGTTTCCGCAACCCCTCATGTGCAATCTGAGGGATTGGGGCCGGTCACGCTCCATCTCACGAGCAAACGGGGCAGGAAGACGAAGACGGCGACGCGGAGGCCGAGGTAGCCTGATGAAGAACTCGCGGGGCTGGTCTCCGACATGGCCTTCCAGCGGGAAAGGCATCATTGGCAGGGGCGAAGCCGGCGCGCAGCCCCGTCCTCCTCTTCCCCGAGCACTGCGGCCTTCGCCTGCCTCGCCCCACGGCCTCGCCCCTCCCCTTCCCTCACGACATCGCTCCACCACCGCGGGCTCAGGAGGAGGGACACATTGTCGAGCGGCGACCCTCGCCGCCACCGGCGAAGGACCAGGATTCCCTTTCTCCATGGCGAGTGGAAGGAAGAAGCAGAAGCAAGAGGAGATTGATGACAGAAGAGTGCGGGACGCCATCCCCCCTTCCCCCTCCTTATAAAGGAGCGGGGTCGGGGCTCGGCCGCCCCGTTCGGCCAATCCAGCGACCAGAGACACGCGGAATCGGGACCGACCCGCTGCCCCAACCAGCGACGGCCCGGTTTCCCGCCCCCGCCGCTTGCTACCCGAAGTGCACGGGGGACGCGTGTCGGAAGCGCAGAACCGAGGGGACAGGCGAAGCAACCTCTCCCCACCCCGTTGTCGGTGTACTAGAGTAGGGGTACCCTAGTATCCCGAACTCGTGCACGGACAGTTGCAGCCCCCCCGCGGCAAGGCCTGCCTGGTCACCGCCAAGATCCTCCGTGTCTCCTTTGGAGACATTCAAGAACAAAGTATTTAGCCAAGAAGACAAAGCCCCGGCAAGAGGAGCTTGCCGGGAAGGCCACTCAAGGCACGCAGAAGACAAGACCCCGGCAAGAGGAGCTTGCTGGGAAGGCTCGGAACGCGACAAGCCTCCGACGCGACAAAGCACTTGCCGCGGCAGGCAACCTCTCTTCATCTCCGCTCCAGCTCATCCGTCAACGTGTCACCATGGGACCATTCCATGCGCGCGTGTCAAGAGGCTGTGCAGCCAGCGGAGAGCAGCGATAAGCGGCGCTGACAAGCCCACCATTGTGGCAAACGGTGGCGCTCTGTTGCACTGTTTAGACAACAAGGACAGGCATTTAATGCTTTTGTCCCTTGCCGTCAGAGTTAGGTATTCTCAGATCTGACAATCGCTCAAGTAGGTGTACCAACTACTGTTTTTCCATTTGTACCCTCCTCTACGTTGCCACCTGTCGGAGACCCCCTTGAGCATATAAAAGGAGGCCCATGCGCACGTAGAGGGGTTCGGTCCATTCGACTCACTCGAGACCAGAGACTCTCACGCTAGGTTTTGTAGCTCTCATTGCTCCCTAGCAAGAACACAATATAATCAGACAAGCAGCAGTAGGAGTATTATCTCTCCGGAGAGCTCCGAAGCTGGGTAAACTGCTCGTGTGCTTCGCCTCGATCCGCTCTTCGTGCAATCTCCGCCCCCCCTCCGAACCACAAGGGGCCTGGTCATGACCCCATAGGTGTTCGTGGGTCCAATCAGCCTCCCCGACATCTTTGGCGCGCCAGGTAGGGGGCGTCGAGGCCGTGTGAACCTGATCCGGCGTGCACACGAGCAGTGTCTTCATCATCTTCGACATATGTGGCGACATGCCCCCGAAGAAGAAGGCTCCGGCGGCAGCAGAGCCGTCCGCGTCGTACCCACCATCACCAGAGCAAACGGGTGGTGGAGTAGACGCTGGCGGAAGAACGGGCGCCGGCGAAGGAGTTCGTGACGTTGCCAAGTCCTAGGACAAGGCCGCACAAACCTCGGCGTCCGCACACCCCCGCGTCCATCTCAGGAGACGCGGGACCAACAGCGTCATGGTATTTACAATACCATACGCTCGTTGGATCAAGACCGACCTGGGGGATCTCGAGACCCTCAAGACTAGCGTGCAAGCCAACGTGCTGGCACAAGCGAGATACGGTCGCCTGGACGGGAGGCTGCTCCTTCTAACATAGTTAGAAGTCCGAGCATATCCCGCTCCTCGCACCGTTCACCATTGCCACCCACTACTCCAGCAGAGGCTCTAGCGAGAGCTCACCGCTTTTTGGATTACCCTCCAACGGCCGACAAGGTCGACGAGTGGAGGGTTACCATCCAAAGCCTCATCGGCTTTGCTAACGGCGGCGCCCGCGGGCGACTAACTACATCACTGCCGCGACAAGACGACAAGGCACGAGCCGGTGGCGATTTAGACTTGTGGAGGTGCAACCACCATGCACTCTCCACCCCGAAGGCCAAGATCGCCGACTCGCCGAATCCACCTCGACGACGACTCCACCGCGTCATCCGATCCACGAGCTCGCCGCGATCAGCGCCAAGTTCTTCATGAGCGACAACAACGCTCGAACTCGCATCGAGCGTCGAAGAGAAGCGCGGCGTCAGTCCCGCAAGCGCGCCGGGCCCTCTGTCGACATGCACGCGCACGGAGGAACCAGCGACTTGCCGTCAGACGCTGTAGGTTGCCCCTGTGTTCACTCGTGAGCTGCGGCAAGTCCAGCGGCCCAAAGAACAAGAACTTCAAGCCAGACGTGCCAGAAAAGTACGATGGCAGGATGCACCCGTCGGAGTTCCTCAGCATCTACACCATTGCGGTGCAAGCTGCGGGGGGACGAGACGACAAGATCCTCGCCAACTATTTCCCACTGGTACTCAAGTCCAACGTCAGATCTTGGCTCATGCACTTGCCGGACAGCTCTATATCCTCTTGGGCAGATTTGTGCCATCAGTTTGTTGGCGCCTTTACAGGCGGCCACAAGCCTCATGGCTAAGAGAGTGACCTTCATCTGCCGCCTGAAGGAAGGAGAGTCCTCGCGCAAGTTCATTCAGAGATTCAGCCGTGTGCACTACAACATCCCAAATGTCCACCCCGCCAACGCGGTGATCAGCTGCGTTCCATCGTAACGCAGGAACCGCAGGATGAGGGAGGAGATGGCGATGTGCAAAGTCAAGGACGTCGATGAGCTGTATGCCTTGGCCGACAAGTGTGCGCGTGCTAAGGAAGGGAGGAGACTCTCAGAGAGAATGCGAAGGTGATCTCGACAACAGGAGACCGCCCGGCAAAGAAGAGCCGGGCGACGAGGCAACAGGAAGAAGAAAGGCAGAAGTGCTAGCTGTTGAGCAGTCCGGCAATGGAGGTGGCGACAAGAACGCCAAGGCTGGTGGCTCCGCAAGGAGGTTGCCGCCGACGCCAACCACCACCGCGTGGGCGGCCGCCGACAAGCTGTGACGGCTCAAGACGCACATCGCAAGATCCACCGCACCAAGGGCCACGACCTCCAGATTCGCAAGAAGGTCGAGCAGCTAGTTGAATGCCAGAAAGGCTGAGTACGAGCGCGCGACAAGGAGAAGGCTCAAGAAGGTGCCGGTGGAGCCAAGAAGAAGCGCCCCGCCGGGAGGGCGCTGTGGCAAGGCCAAGCAGCGGGGCAAGGAGACATACCTCCCCGCCGGCCGCGACAAGGATGAAGACGAAGACGACGATGAAGACATGGATGATGATGACGCCGACGAAAGGTGAGTTTCAGAAGCCACGGGAGGTCCTCTCGTTGACGGAGGTGCTTCCTCGCATACTTCCCACCGCCAACTCAAGCAATGGATGTGGGAGGTCAATGCAATGAACCATCCGTGAGAGTCACGCAAGCCTCAAGTGGTCTGAAGACGCTTATCATCTTTGATATTGAGGATCACCACGATCGCATAATCGCTGGGTCGGGTGCTTGCCGATGTTGGTCTCACCAACTATCCGCAACCTCAAGGTCACCAAGATGCTAGTTGACGGCGGGGCCGGCTTGAATCGATCTCCTCCGCGGTGCTCCGAAGCTTCAAATCCTCGACAACAGCTCAAGAGATCGGCACATTCCAAGGAATCAATCCGGGAAGGAGCAAGTCAAGGGGAAGATCACGCTGTTTGTAATATTTGGCAAATGAGCTGAACTTTAGGACTGAGAGGGTCACATTCGACGTCGCTGATTTCCCATTGCCTTACAATGGGATACTTGGCCGTCCAACACTCGCCAAGTTCATGGCAACCTCTCATTATGCCTACAACCTACTCAAGATGCCAGGCCCGATAAGCATCATCTCCGTCTCATGGCGACAAGCAGGATGCTCTTATCTCGTGCCGACAAGATCTACTGGATGCAAAGAGCCATGACAGATTGCAAAACACTTGCCGCTTTGTCGGTGTACTAGAGTAGGGGTACCCTAGTATCCCGTACTGCGCAGACGATTGCAAAGACACCTCGGCAGGTTTTCCTCGTCACCGCTAAGATCCTCCGTGGTTCCTTTGGAGCCATTCAAGAACAAAGTATTTGATTAAGAAGACAAGGCCCGGCAAGAGGAGCTTGTCGGGAAGGCCACTCAAGGCGTGCAGAAGACAAGGCCCCGACAAGAGGAGCTTGCCGGGAAGGCCCGGAGCGCGACAAGCCTCCGGGCGCGACAAGGATTCGGCCGCGGCAAGGCGCTTGTCACGGCATGCAACCTCTCTCCATCTCCGCTCCAGCTCATCCAACAACGTGTCGCCATGGGGACCATTCCATGCATCGCTGTCGAGAGGTCAGGTAGCCGGAGAGCAGCGATAAGCGGCGCCGACAAGCTTGCCATCATGGTGAGCGGTGGCGCACTTGACGGTCTCACAGTACTGCTTTGGGCGACAATCGACGGCATTTATTGCTTTTGTCCCTTGCCGTCACGAGTTAGGTATTTGGCATCAGACAATCGCTCGAGTAGGTGTACCAACTCCTGCTTTTTACATTTGTACTGGCCGCTTATGTTGCCACTCCGTCGGAGACCCCTTGAGCATATAAAAGGAGGCCCATGCGAACGAGAGGGGGGTTCGAGGTTCGGTTCATTCGACTCACCAGAGACCAGATACGCCACGCTTAGGTTTTGTAGCTCGTGACGCTTCCCTAGCAAGAACACAATACATCAAACAAGCAGCAAAGAGGAGTTTCATCTCCTGAGAGCTCCGGTTGGGTAAACTGCTCGTGGTGCCTCGCCTCGATCCGCTCTTCGCGGCGATCTCCACCCCCTCCGAACCACAAAGGGGCCTGGTCCGCCCGGCCCCATAGGTGTTCAAGGGTACGATCAGCCTCCCGACATCTTTGGCGCCAGTAGGGGGGCGCCGAGGCCATGTGAATCTGATCCGACGCTCACACGAAAGCGGCATCCTCCACATCTTCCTCAACATGCCACCAAAGAAGAAGGCTTCGGGCGGCAGCAGAGCCGTCTGCCCGCTGCACTCCACCCTCACCGCAGCAAACGGGTGGTGGGGCGACGCCGCGGAGGAACGGGCGCCGACGAAGGTGTTCGCGACGCTGCTAAGTCCAAGGACAAGGCCTCGCGAAACCTTGGCGTTCACAAGATCCCCGCGCCCATCTCAGAGACGCTGGACCAACAATGTCACGGGCGCTCACAATGCCATATGTTCGCTGGATCGAGACCCTCAAGACCAACATGCGCTACCGACATGCCGGGCTGAGTGAGATACGGTCGCCGGACGGGTGCTGCTCCTTCTAACGTAGTTAGAAGTCCGAGCATATCCCGCCTCGCACTGCTCGCCAATGCCACCCACTACTCCAGGCCAGAAGCTCGCGAGAGCTCAGCCTCGACTACCCTCCAACGGCCAACAAGGTCGACGAGTGGAGGGCCACTATCCAGGGCCTCATCGGCTTTGGTTAACGGCGACGCCCGCGGCAACTAACGCCATCATTGCCACGGCAAGACGACAAGGCACGAGCCGGTGGCGATTTAGGACTGTCGGAGGTGCTACCACCAAGCACTCTCCGCCACGAAGGCCAAGATCGCCGACTCACCGGATCCACCTCGACAATGACTCCACCGCTGCCATCGGATCCGGGCGAGCCGACCGCGATCAGCGCCAAGTTCTTCATGCGAGCGATAACAAGAGGACGCCGAACTCGTGATCGAGCGCCAGAGAGAAGCGCGACGTTAGTCCGACAAGCGCGGCTGGGCCTTCGTTGACGCATGCCACGGAGGAGCCAGCGACTTGCCATACGCGGTAGGTTGCCCTGCATGCTCACTCGTGAGCCGCGGCAAGTCCAGCGGCCCACCCGTAAAAAACTTCAAACCAGACGTGCCGGAGAAGTATGATGGCAGACGCATCCGTCGGAGTTCCTCAAAGATCTACACCATCGCGGTGCAGCTGCGGGGGACGGGACGACAAGATCTCGCCAACTACTTCCCGCCGTGCTCAAGCCCAACGCCGATCTTGGCTCATGCACTTGCCGGACAGCTCCATATCCTCTTGGCAGATCTGTGCCATCGCTTTGTTGGCGCTTTCACAGTGGCCACAAACCTCATGGCCAAGAGAGTGACCTTCATTTGCTCGCCTGTATGGAAGGAGAGTCCATGCGCAAATTCATTCGTGAGATTCAAATTGTGCACTACAACATCCCAGATGTCCACCCTACCGCGGTGATCGCCAAGCGTTTCATCGTAATGTGCGGAACTGCAGGATGAGGGAGGAGATGGCGATGTGCAAAGTCAAGGACGCCACGAGCTGCACGCCTTGGCCGCAAGTGTGCACACGCGAGGAAGGGAGGAGACTCCTGTGAGAGAGAATGCGGAAGCAGGATCTCGACAAGGAGGAGGCCACCTGCAAGAAAGAAGGGCCGCGGGCGAGGCAACAGGAAGAAGAAAGGTAGAGAAGTGCTAGGCTGTTGAGCAGTCCGCAACGGAGGTGGCGACAAGAACGCCAAGGCCGGTGGCTCCGGCAAGGAGGTTGTTGCCGACGCCAACCACTGGCCGGTGGCGGCCGCCGACAAGCAGTGACGGCTCCAAAGAAGCAAGATCGCAAGATCCACCGCACCAAGGGCCACGACCTCCAGAGCTGCAAGAAGGTCGAGCAGCTTGTTTGAATGCCAGAGGGCTGAGTACGAGCGGCGCCGACAAAGAGAAGGCCTGTGAAGGTGCTTTGGGGAGCAAGCAAGAAACGTCCCGGCCGGGGAGGACGCCACGGCAAGGCCAAGCAACGGCAAGGAGACAGACCTCCCCACGGCCGTGACAAGGATGAAGATGATGACGACGATGAAGATATGGAAGACGACGATGCCGATGAGCAGGAGTTTTAGAAAGCCACAGAGGTCCTCTGCGTTGACGGGGGTGCTTCCCTGCATACCTCCCACCGCCAACTCAAGCAATGGATGCGGGAGGTCAATGCAGCGGAACCATCCGTAGAGTCACGCAAGCCTCTGAAGTGGTCCAAAGACGCCTATCATCTTTGATGTTGAGGACCACCCTGATCGCATAATCCGCGGTCGGGTGCTTGCCGATGTTGGTCTCACTCAACCATTGGCAACCTCAAGGTCACCAAAATGCTAGTTGACGGCGGGCCGGGCTTGAATCTGATCTCCTCCGCGGTGCTCTAGAAGCTTCAAATCCTCGACAAATGAAGCTCGAAGAGACCGACACCTTCCAAGGAATCAATCCGGGAAGGAGCAAGTCAAGGGGAAGATTACGCTACCGGTAACATTTGGCGCCGAGCTGAACTTTAGGATCGAGAGGGTCACATTCGATGTTGCCGATTTCCATTACCTTACAATGGATACTTTGGTCAGCCCAAAGCACTTCGCCAAGTTCATGGCAGCCTCTCACTACGCCTACAACTTACTCAAGATGCCAGTGCCCGATAAGCGCCATCTCCGCCCATGGCGACAAGAAGGATGCCCTTATCTGTGGCCGACAAGATCTACCGGGATGCAAAGCAGCGACGCGACAGATTGCCAAACACTTGCTCATTTGAAGCTCTCGGGGAAGAAGACAAAGTCCAAGTCCGGCAAGAGCTCGATGCTTACTCCGGCAAGCGCACCTTCTTCGAGTGCTGCGCTACCGTCGAGGACGCACCACCGAGCTCCACCGGCAAGTGCAAGAAGATGGTAGCTCCGCCAAAGACCAAGAAGGTGCCCGCCAAGGAGGACGGCATCGGTGGTACCTTTACCATTAGTGCCTCTCGACCCCAAATAGGAAGGCGGCTTGTTTTCTCCTGCGGCGAATGTCGACGTGTTTGCGTGGCAACCGTCCCGACATCCCCGTGTTCCTGTGAAAGTGATTGAGCACCGCCACCGCCATTTGTCCTCATGCACGGCCCGTCAAGCAAAAAGTCGTAGAAGCAAGCAAAGGAACGCCAAGAATTCATAGCGTAAGAGATCAAGAAACTGGAAGCAGCAGGCCTTGTCGAGGAGTGCTCCATCCCACGTGGTTGGCCAATCCTGTAGTCGCGGCATTACAAGGCAAATGGAAAATGGAGACTTTGTATTGACTTCACGGATGTTAATAAAGCTTGTCCCAAAGATCCATTTCCCTTGCCGCGCATTGACCAGGATTGTTGACTCCACGGCTGGATGTGATTTGCTTTTCGCTTCTTGATGCATACTCAGGATACCATCGATCTTCATGGCTGAAGAAGATGAGGAGAAGACCGCATTCATTACACCATGTGGCACATACTTTGTTTCACACGGATGCCTTTCGGTTTGAAGAATGCTGGTTCAACATTTGCAAGGGTAGTCCATGACGCTTTTGAGCCGCAAGAATGCACGTAAATGTAGAAGCCTACATGGATGACATAGTGGTCAAAAGCAAGGACAAAGCAACTCTAGTTCAAGATTTGACGAGACCTTTGCAAATCTGCGCAAGAAGATCAACCTCAAGCTCAACCCCGAGAAGTGCGTGTTTGGAGTCCTTCCGCAAGCTTCTCGGGTTCTTCGTGTCTCAACGAGGGATTGAAGCTAATCCCGACAAGATCAAGGCCATTGAGCAGATTGAAGCACCAAAGCGCGTCAAGGACGTACGAAGACTTGCCGGTTCCGTAGCTGCTCTCAGCAGGTTTATTTCTAGGTCTGTTGAGCGCGCCCTGCCATTTTTCAAGATTTTGAAAAAGGCAGGTCCAATGAAATGGACTCGAAGCGGAGGCTGCGCTACCGCAGGACTTGAAGAGATACCGCCCTCCACTCCAACACTTGTCGCACTCTAAGCCACAAGAGAAGTTGTTGCTATATATAGCAGCAACCAATCAAGTGGTTAGTGCTGCGTTAGTAGCGGAGAGGGAGGCGGATGACGAGCCAAGAACCACGGCAAGCACATCCAAATGACAAGGTGGGGAGCTTCACGACAAAGCTATGGTCCCGATAAGGACTTAATCCACGCAGACGCATGACCAGATGCGTAAAAGGATGGTGCAGCGCCAGTCTACTTTGTCGGCCCCTCCTGCAGGGGGGGCTAGGTCAAGGCACTCGGTGTGCGTAAATTGCTTTTCGGCCTCCTCATGGCCTCGAGAAAGCCGCGCCATTACTTCCAAGCACATGAGATCACAGTTGTCACCGCTTTCCGTCAAGAGGATACCGCAGAATCCAAGCAACGGGCAGGATTGTTGAGTGGGCATTGAACCGCCAAGCTTTGGTCTCAAGTTTGAAAGCACATCAACTATCCCAAGCGTAGCGTTGGCAGAATTCATAGCAGAATGGACGCCAACGCCAGATGAAGAGATTCCGGAGACGAGCATTCCGCCAAGGAAGCAAGCAAAGAGTGGCTGATGTACTTTGATGGTGCCTTCTCGCTGCAAGGCGCCGGTGCCGGCGAGCTGCTTATCGCACCCACCGGAGAGCACCTCAAGATCGCAGTGGACCTTGGGATCAAAAAGCTTATTGTCAGGGGTGACTCGCAACTTGTCGTCCGCCAAGTGAACAAAGATTACCAGAGTGCGTTGATGGAAGCCTACGTTGATGAAGTGAGGAAGCTAGAAGAGCACTTTGACGGCTTGCAAATGGAACATGTTCCAAGAGCTCGGAATGATATTGTCGACGGCCTGTCAAAAGCGCGCCAGACTTAAGTTGCCTGTGGAACCAGGGATTTTCGTGCTCAAGTCGACTCAGCCAACCGTAACACCATCAATCGGATAAAGCAAGAAGAGGAAGTTGATCTCTGGTAACTACTTTTCGCGAGCTTCCTAAAGCCGCCATTATGGCGAAGGTCCCCAAGATCAACACCAACAAAGCCGAGGCCCGCTGCTCCGACAAGCCCTGTGGTTTGTTTCGTTGAAGCTGCACGCTTCCGACAAGTTTTGCTCCGCAAGCTTGCCGGAGCGTCAAGCTCCGCAGAGCCGCAGGTTCTGCCAGAGAAGCCGATGCTCCCGCAGCACCGATGTGCCTTTGGTCCTTGTTGTCGAGCCGCAAGCTCCAAAGATGGGCGCAAAGCAGATTGTCCATTTCCTTCAGACAGAGAACTTCCCAAGAGCGAGAAGAAGCGGAAAGAGTAGCCCGACAATGAAAGTATGTACCAGCTTTGTCGACAAAGATACTGCATGTAAGAAGATTCAACGGTGTGAAATTGAAGTGTATTCCTGTGGAAGATGGACAAGCTGTTGGCAGAGATACACGGAGGCATATGTGGTCACCACATTGGCGCAAGAAGAGCACTTGCCGCAAGAAAGCTTTCCGGCAAGGTTTCTTCTCGCCGAGCCCTCCAGATGCAATCGCACAAGTAACCAAGTGTGAAGCGTGCATAGTTCCATTCAAAACAGATACACCAGCCAGCTCAAGCTCTCCGCACGATCCCTTTATCCCGGCCATTTTTGGTCTGGGGCTCGACATCCTCGGCCCTTCCCCGAAGTTGTCGGGGCTTTGAGTACTTGTACGCCGCCATCGACAAGTTCACAAAGTGGCCGGAAGTGGAAGCAGTGATGAAGGTGACAAAGACAACAAGAATCAAGTTCTTTCAGTCGATTGTTTGCCGCTCGAATCCCTAATAGGATTATCACCGACAACGGCACACAATTTACGAAGTCGCACCTTCATGCAAGACGCCCAAGATCTTGGCGCCAAGGTCTGCTTTGCTTCCGTTGCTCACCCGAGAAGCAACGGTCAAGCGTAGAGGGCAATGTCAAGTGCTGCGCGGGCTCAAGACCAGAACTTTCGACAAAGCTGCACAAAAGTGGAAGAAATCGGATCGAGGAGCTGCCGGTGGTTCTTTGGTCGATCAGACGACGCCAAATCGAAAGCCACCGCCGACACCTTTTGCTCCGGTCTATGGAGCAGAGGCAGTTCTCCCCACGGAACTCGTGGTACGGATCGCCTCGAGTGCTCGCTTATGATGAGCTTGAGCAAGAGCAGTCATGCGACAAGATGACGCGCTGCTCCTTGAGGAGGATCGTCTTTCAGTCATTGGCGAAGCTACTCGCTACCAAAGAAGCTTTGCGTCGCTACCATAGCCGCAGAAGTTAGTGCCGAAGTCTCGAGGAAGGCGACCTTTGTTCTTCGCGCTGCTCACCCGCCAAGAATTCAAACAAGTTGACGCCGAGGTGGGAATGCCCTTATCGAGTGAAACGAGTCACTAGGCTCCGGCGCTGTCCGCTTTGAGACCGAAGATGGCATCCCGTGAGCAACTCCTCGACCATTGAGCATCTTCGTAAGTTTTACCTATAGCACGGTTGCCGGAACCTGTTTTGGCAACCACCTTTTGTACAAGTCTTGCCGCTGTTGCATGTAATCCTTTGTACAAAGCCGGGCGCAGACCCCGTGCATCAGTAAAGCTCATGTGTTGCGCATAACTTGTCAAATTCATGCTTTCATCATTTTATTGCATGTTTTGGCTAACACTTTGTGCAGCAACCACACCCGGTAAGCAAAATCGAGCCGCTGGGCTCCATAACTTTATTTCCTCTTATTTCTATTTTCCCAAAGAGAGAAAGGCTCCCTCGCGCACAAGTTAACCAGGGAGGAAGGAGAAGATAATACTATGGACTGTGCACCGCCGAGGAAGTTTCGCCTCATCGGGAAGCAAGAGACAGAAAAGCTAAGTTGCCAAAGTTTGAGCAATCAATTTTTAAATTTTTAAGTTATCTTCCTCGAACGATAGTACTTTGTATGGAAAACCTGTGCGCGGAGGAACCAACTCGCAGGCTAGTCGCGCCTTTACTTTGTTTCGAGCCCGCTCAACAACTTAAGTGAGCTGCGGTTAGTCGCGACAAGGTTGCTTGTCGAGGCGGCGGCATCGCCAAAGAAGCCGCCGACGTTCGCACTCAACAAGGCAAAAGGTGCCCGCTACCGACAAGTCCCCCAATTGCGTAGGGCGTAAACGTGCAAAGGAAGGAATCAAGTAGAGGAAATAACATTGCATTGATCGCCTAAGATAGAGTATATTACAAAATAACTTGTCGCTGATCTAACAAAGTGTTCTAAACATGATCAAATGACAAGGGAAAGATAAAATTGGCGGCCTAGTCTACGCGGTCGCCATCAATCCGCTTGATCTTGTTCACCTTGTCCACAATGGGAGCGACAAGGGCTTTGAGCTCCTCCACGTTGGCATCTGGCGGCAAGGATCCGAGGACGCCGTTAAGGTTGAGGCCCGGATTGCGGAAGGCCACCTTTATCAACACCTTCTCGAGGGCTCCTGCACAGATCTGGCGTGATTCCTCGCCACCTGCTTTGGGACCTCTTCCCGAGTCGCTGGAGACCCGCCACCACGCCTTCAAGAATAAACTGAGTTTGGCGCTGGGTTGGAGATGCTCGTCGAGGAGTATGCAAGGTCCGCCATCCCCAGCTCCATCAGCTCGTTGCTAGGATGTCGGCGGCGGTGTCCACAAGACCTTCAGTCCAAGGCTCCACGCCTCCTCAAGGTGCTCTGGTGGAGGCAGCATTCGCCAGCAGCCTCCTCCTTGGCCTTGATCGTCTCCAACAAGCCCACCTCCCGCCTCCCCGGGCGCCGTCCCAACGTCAAGGCTGTGAGTGGTCGGCCAGCTCAAGATCCGCCTTGGAATCCTTGGCGGCCGAGCTCCTTGCCCCTATCAGCGAGACGACTGCAGAACTTCGCCAAGAGTGTAGGCGTCCTTCTCGCGCTCATGCTTAAGCTGCAAGCTCTTCGCCCGCTCTTCTTGAGGCTGGCCTCCACCTGTGCCACCTTCGCCTTGACTCTTCCTTGGCGGCCTCGTGGCTGCGGCAGCATCCCCGCTTCGCCTTAAAGCGCCCCACCAAGTGACTCCTCGCAAGGTCTTCTTCGTGGCTGTCCAGGTTGACCTTCCGCTGCGCCAGCTCGCTTTCCTCCGCGGAGGGCTTCTCAGCAGCCAGCCGCTGCTCCTCCTCAGTCGTGGCCTTCTCAAGGATGAAGGCCGTGCGCTCTTCTGCAAGTTGCCCCCAGCAGCACCTTTCGTCGCGGAGAGTTTCTTGGTTGGCGCCCGGAGCTCTTCTGCAGCTTCTCCATGTCCACTCCTGCCCTCGCGACAAGTGCTTCCCGGACTCCAACTTGGCTTGCCGGGCGGTAGAGCGACAATAGCTTCTTCAGCTCCTCCTCGAGACTACGCCCGCTGCTTTGCTGCTTGGCGCGTCCACCAGTGTCCATTAACAGAGGCGAGTAGCTCTCCGTGAAGGTCTCTCCTTCGACCGGCGCCTGAGCCTGGGCCTCCTGGGGAGTTTGATGAAGAACACCCTCGCCCGTGCCTTGGTGGGGCGGCCGACAGGAGCTCCTCGGAACTGACAGCTGCGGCAATGGCCAGGGGAGTCATTTGTCGATGTAGCGCTGGCGCTCCTGCGACCTCGGGGCCGTCGGTCACGATGCCGGCCCCTCGCCCGGCTCATGTCGGCAGCCTCGGTGGCCTTTCGCCAACAAAGCTCATCGGCGACGGCTCTTCTTCCACAACAACGACCTCTACTTCCTCGTGGCCTGCCTCGTCCGGTGCCGCCAAGGCTTCCTCCTCGCCGGCGGCCTCGACCTCCATCGGCTCAAGGCCGCATTTAAGAAAGAGCATCAAGCAAATGTTCAACAAGAGAAACAAAAGAAAGCCCAAGGGAAATTTTCGTGTAAGGAAATTACACGCGAACGGGATCTGCAGCCATGGCCTCACCACTTTGGAGGGTCACTGGCGCTTGTCCCTTGCCGGGTAGCCTACCTCACGGAGTGGCCTCCTTGTCTGAGGGCGCCCTCACCGGGAGATTCCTCCTTGGGCGGCGAGTGGCAGCAGACAGGATTTCGAGGCGGCCGAGCCCTCCCGATGAGGCTGCTCTGCTCCTACACAAGCAAACAATCGTGTATCAACGAAGAAGGGGCACCCTGCACACCTAATAGTAAGGAGAAAACTGCACACTTACTTTGGGGGCTGTCTTTGGGGCTGCTCGAGGAAGGATTGCCGGTCCGCAAGGGGTCTCGGATGCGCCCTGTTGCCACGGAGAATCGTCCTCAACGACGACTGCCGGGATCTTGGCCCTCTTCGACGCTCTTCGCCAGCGTCACGAAAAAGGAAAGAGTCCAGAACGA
The DNA here is from genome assembly GCA_021605145.1 of Aegilops bicornis. Classification (NCBI taxonomy): domain Eukaryota; kingdom Viridiplantae; phylum Streptophyta; class Magnoliopsida; order Poales; family Poaceae; genus Aegilops; species Aegilops bicornis. Next base: position 422,402,841 of record CM038669.1, on the reverse strand, counting down.
AGCAAATCAGATTCAAGATGAAGCAATAAAATTGAAGAAATACAAGCACAATCTCAAGAGCTTACTCTTCGCCTTCCTCCTCGGAGCTGAGCACGGAGAAGTCAAACTCCGGCTCGCCTCCGGTGCGACGAGGCGGGGAGTGGGCTCTCTTAACCGCTGGCGGAGGCGTCAGGCGGTGGCACGAAGATCCCGCCCGGTTGTCGCTTGTCGCAGTAAGATGAGGCGCTCCAGCATAACCTAAACGCGCGGTGAGAAAGCCTTGTCATGTGGCTTCTTTAATGGGCGATCTGCCGCCCCGACTCGTCTCCGGCCTTGCGGAGACGCCTCTTTGGCGGAACCGGGGGCTCCACTCGCGGCAAGTCGCTGGGTGGTGGAGAAGAAGCGCCCTCGGTGGGTCCACTCGACCCGGCCTCGGGCTCGACAAGCTCGTCCTCGCCGGCGATCTCCTTCGCCGCAAGGCTTGCCGCCTTCGCAGCGTCCGCCTCCTCCACGGTATACCGAAGGCTCCGGCGGCGGCGCTCTCTTGCCGCCGCCTCCACCACAGTGGCAATACGCCGCCATCTCCTCGCCGGTGGTGTCGCGAGTGAGCCTTTTCTGCTCGTCGGAGCGGATCGGCACTTCTTCCAAGTCGTCGAAGAACTGCTGCACGACCTCGTCGGGGGGCTCCTACCAGGTTGGAACAATCCCATGGGAATCGCACAACGGCATCATGGCGCGGATGCGGTCGAGCGCCGAGTTGTTGCACAATGGGACGACCCCCCTCGGCAACCTAAACCACTCAGGGTGGTCGGGGTCGTTCTTGAACAGCTCTAGCAGCATCGCATCCAACTCCAGGACGGTGAAATTCTAGTTCAGGCCCGGGCGCAGCCTCATGATGTCTCGCCGCATTTTGGAACTCCCAAGCAGGCCTCCTCCTCTCATGCAAGGGAGCGATGCGGGCGGCGAAGGAAGTTCTGCGCCAACCGCGCTTACGGTTAGTCCGGCAAGCCCGAGGCGCAAAATCCGGTCACAGCTTATCTTCAACCTAGCATCCTCCGGCGCCAAGTTACTCCAATATCTGCCGCGCACTATTGGGGTTTGGCGCACGACAGTTAAGGGCTGCGGGTTCTCCTCTACGACCCAACACCAATTGGCTCTCCACTCCTCCCACTTGTTGCGGAACTCTCCTTCCAGATAGGCTTCTTTCTTGCCGATCCCGGAGACCTGCTATCCCTCCCAAGACAGCGGCTCTCCTCTCTCGACGCGGGGCACGAAGAAGTGGCGGAAGAGTGCCACATTTGGGTGGACTCCGACAAAGTTTTCGCAAAGGTGCGCGAAAACCGCCATGGTCAAGACGGCGTTGGGGGTGAAATCAAGGAGGCGGAGGCCATATGTGTTCATGATATCGCAGAAGAACTCGGAAAAGGGCGGGCAAAGCCCGCAATAGAAGAAAGGGGCAAATAAGGGGTACCTGGTTGGGGCCAAATCAGAAGCGGAGGCGGGGAGTACCTTCGCGCGCGGATGTGCACGCTGCTCCGTCGACCAAAAGAGATAGAAGGCATCCCGAACTCCCTTGGCGCCGAGCTGGGGAAGATGGCCCGCCTTGGCGTTAGCGCCAAGCTGCGCCTCGGCCGACCTGACGCCTTTCTCCTTGTCGGCTTTCGGAGCCATGGCGAGGGCGGCGGAGGAGGCCGACGGCGGTGAGCGCGCTTGTGGCGAAAGGGGGCGGGGCGCTGCTCTCTTCGCACTGGAGAAGAAGGGGGGGGACCGGCGATGGTTTTCTTGACAAGACAGCAATGGCAGAGCGGACGGCCTGCCCCTGTTTCCTCCGCTTATAAAGAGGGGGAGGGGGCGGACGTTCCGCTTTTACTAATAAAGAAACCCCCACGACCACACCCACAATCTCACGCACGACGCCATGTTCGGTGCGTGCCGTTAGTGGGGGTCGTGGTGGGTCCGGGGCGAGTTGCGACGTGGTCGAGGCCGCGTGTGACCGCAATCGCTTTTGGGCCTGGCCCGACAGCGCTTTCGGCACCGTGTCTGCCCAAGCCCGGGGGCTCCTGTCGGTGTACTAGAGTAGGGGTACCCTAGTATCCCGTGCATTGCACGGACAGTTGCAGCACCAGCGGCAGGGTTTGCCTCACACCGCCAAGATCCTCCGTGGCTCCTTTGGAGCCATTCAAGAACAAAGTATTTGATTAAGAAGACAAGGCCCCGGCAAGAGGAGCTTGCCGGGAAGGCCACTCAAGGCATGCAGAAGGCAAGGCCCCGGCGAGAGGAGCTTGCCGGGAAGGCTCGGAGCGCGACAAGCCTCCGGACGCGACAAGGATTCGGCCGCGGCAAGGCGCTTTGTCAGCGCAAGCAACCTCTCTCCATCTCCGCCCAGCTCATCCAAAGCAACGTGTCGCCATGGGACCATTCCATGCACGTGTGTCGAGAGGCTGTGCAGCCAGCGGAGAGCAGCGATAAGATAAGCGGCCGACAAGCTTGCCATCGTGGCGAAGCGGTGGCGCACTGACGGTCTCTGTTGCCTTTGTTTGGGCGACAATCGACGGGCATTTATTGCTTTTGTCCCTTGCCGTCGAGTTAGGTATTTGGCACTTGTAATCTGCTCGAGTAGGTGTACCAACTCCTGTTTTTACATTTGTACCCTCGCCTATGTTGCCACCGTCGGAGACCCCTTGAGCATATAAAAGGAGGCCCATGCTAGCGTGAGAGGGGTTCGAGGTTCGGTTCATTCGACTCACCAGAGACCAGATACGCTCACGCTTAGGTTTTGTAGCTCGCATCGCTCCCTAGCAAGAACACAATACATCAAACAAGCAACGAGGAGTTTTATCTCTCAGGAGACCTCCGGCTGGGTAAACTGCTCGTGTGCCTCGCCTCGATCCGCTCTTCGTGCGATCTCCGCCCCCCTCCGAACCACAAAGGGGCCTGGTCCGCCGGCCCCATAGGTGTTCGCGGGTACGATCAGCCTCCCCGACACCGCTGAAGCTCCCGGGGGGAAGAAGACCAAGTCCATGTCCGGCAAGAGCTCTGGAGTGCTGCGCTACCGTCGAGGACGCACCATCGAGCTCCACCGGCAAGTGCAAGAAGACGATGGCTGCTCCGCCAAAGACCAAGAAGGTGTCCGCCAAGGAGGACGGCGCTGTTGGTACCTTCACAATCAGTGCCTCTCTCGACCCCAAATAGGAAGGCGCGCTCGTTGCTTTCCTGCGGGCGAATGTCGACGTGTTTGCATGGCAACCGTCTGACATCCCCGTGTTCCTGTGAGTAATTGAGCACCGCCTGGCCGTTTGTCCTCATGCGCGGCCCGTCAAGCAGAAAGTCAGAAAACAGGCAGTGGAACGCCAAGAGTTCATCGCAGAAGAGATCAAGAAACTGGAAGCAGCAGGCCTTGTCATAGGAGTGCTCCATCCTACGTGGTTGGCCAATCCTGTAGTCGTGCGCAAGGCAAATGGAAAATGGAGACTTTGTATTGACTTCACGGATGTTAATAAAGCTTGTCCCAAAGATCCATTTCCCTTGCCGCGCATCGACCAGATTGTTGACTCCACGGCCGGGTGTGATTTGCTTTCGTTTCTTGATGCATATTCAGGATATCATCAGATCTTCATGGAAGAAGAAGATGAGGAGAAGACCGCATTCATTACCCCATGTGGCACGTATTGTTTCATATGGATGCCCTTCGGTTTGAAGAATGCTGGTTCAACGTTTGCAAGAGTAGTTCATGATGCTTTTGAGCCGCAAATGCACAGAAATGTAGAAGCCTACATGGATGACATAGTGGTCAAGAGCAAGGACAAAGCAACTCGTTCAAGATTTGGACGAGACCTTTGCAAATCTGCGCAAGATCAACCTCAAGCTCAACCCCGAGAAGTGCGTGTTTGGAGTCCCTTCCGGCAAGCTTCTCGGGTTCTTCGTGTCTCATCGGGGGATTGAAGCCAATCTCGACAAGATCAAGGCCATTGAGCAGATTGAAGCACCAAAGCGTGTCAAGGATGTACGAAAGCTTGCCGGTTGCGTAGCTGCTCTCAGCAGGTTTATCTCTAGATTCGCTGAAGCGCGCCCGCCATTTTTCAAGATTTTGAAAAAGGCAGGTCCAATGAAATGGACTCGAGGCGGAGGCTGCGCTGCAGGACTTAAAGAGGTACCTGTCCTCCACTCCAACACTTGTCGCACCTAAGCCACAAGAGAAGTTGCTGCTATATATAGCGGCAACCAATCAAGTGGTTAGTGCTGCGTTAGTGGCGGAGAGGGAGGCGGATGACGAGCTAGCAACCACGGCAGACACATCCAATGACAAGCGTAGGGCTTCACCGACAAGCTCTGGTCCCGACAAGGACGGATCTCTTGAGACGCAAGGGCATCTGAAGAGGATGGTGCAGCGCCATTTACTTTGTCAGTTCCCTCCTGCAGGGGCTAGGTCAAGAGTACTCTGGGTGCGAAATTGCTTTTCGCCTTCTCATGGCCTCGAGAAAGCTGCGCCATTACTTCCAAGCACATGAGATAACGATCTTCACTCGCTTTCCGCTGAAGAGGATACTGCAGAATCCAGAAGCGACAGGCAGGATTGTCGAGTGGGCACTGGAATTGTCAAGCTTTGGCCTCAAGTTTGATAGCACTTCAACTATCCAAAGCAGAGCATTGGCAGAATTCATAGCAGAATGGACGGCAACACGGATGAAGAAATTCCAGAGACGAGCATTCCCGCCGAAGCAAGCAAAGAGTGGGCGATGTACTTTGATGGTGCCTTCTTGTTGCAAGGCGCCGGTGTCGGGCGTGTCGCTTATCGCACCCACCGGAGAGCACCTCAAGTACGTAGTCTAGATGCACTTTCCCAAGGAGCAAGTGACAAACAATACTGCAGAGTATGAAGGTTTGCTTGCCGGTCTCAGGATCGCAGTGGACCTTGGGATCAAGAAGCTCATTGTCAGGGGTGACTCGCAGCTTGTCGTCCGTCAAGTGAACAAAGATTATTAGAGTCCATTGATGGAAGCCTACGTTGATGAAGTGAGGAAGCTAGAAGAGCACTTTGACGGCCTGCAAATGGAACATGTTCCTAGAGCTCAGAATGATATTGCCGACTTTGTCAAAGTGCGCCGTGACTTAAGTTGCTGTGGAACCAGGGATTTTCGTGCTCAAGCTGACTCAGCCAAGCGTAACACCATCAACTCGGACAAAGCAAGAAGAGGAAGTTGATCTCTCGGTAACTACTTTCCGGCAGAGCTTCACAGAAGCCGTCATTGCGAAGGTCCCCAAGATCAAAACCAATCAGTCTTTGAGGCGATGCTGCTCCGACAAACCCTAGGGTTTGTTTCGTTGAAGCAGACGCTCCCGACAAGTTTTGCTCCGGCAAGCTTGCCGGGGAGCATCAAGCTCCGGATGAGCCGCAGGTTCTTGGCGTGGAAGCTGATGTTCCCGCAGCAGCAGATGTGCCTTTAGTCCTTGTTGTCGAGCCGCAAGCTCCAGCATGGGCGCAGCAGATTGTCCGCTTCTTCGCACGGAGAACTTCCTCAAGAGCAAGAAGAAGCGGAAAGAGTAGCCCGGCAGTCAAGTATGTACCAGTTTGTCGACAAAGCATACCGCATGTAAGAAGACTCAACGGGTGAAATTGAAGTGTATTTGCCGGACGATGGGATGTAATTTGTTGGCAGAGATACATGGAGGCATATGTGGTCACCACATTGGCGCAAGAGCACTTGCCGCAAAGCTTTACGGCAAAGGTTTCTTCCGGCCGACAAACCCTCCGTGATGCAACTGCACAAGTAACCAAGTGTGAAGTGTGCAAGGCCCATTCCAAACAGATACACCAGCCAGCTCAAGCTCTCCAGACGATCCCTTTATCCCGGCCATTTTCGTCCGGGGCTCGACATCCTCGGCCCTTTCCCCCGAGCTGTCGGGGGCTTTGAGTACTTGTACGTCACAATCGACAAGTTCACAAAGTGGCCGGAAGTGGAAGCAGTGAGAAAGGTGAGAGCACAGTCAGCAGTCAAGTTCTTCAGGTCGATTGTATGCCGCTTCGGAATCCCTAACAGGATCATCACCGACAACGGCACGCAATTTACGAGTCGCACCTTCATGCAGTACGTCCAAGATCTTGGCGCAAAGGTCTGTTTTGCTTCTGTTGCTCATCCAAGGAGCAACGGTCAAGCAGAGAGGGCAAATGCTAAAGTGTTGCGCGGGCTCAAGACCAGAACTTTCGACAGGCTGCACAAGTGCGGAAGAAACTGGATCGAGGAGCTGCCGGTGGTTCTTTGGTCGATCAGGACGACGCCAAATCGAGCCAACGCCGACACCTTTCGCTCTAGTCTATGGAGTAGAGGCAGTTCTCCCACGGAACTCAGATACGGATCGCCTCGAGTGCTCGCCACGATGAGCTTGAGCAAGAGTAGCTGCGACAAGATGACGCGCTGCTCCTTGAGGAAGATCGTCTCAAAGCATTGTCAGACGAGCTGCTCGTTACCGGCAAGCTTTGCGCCGCTACCACAGCCGCAGTTAGTGCCGAAGCCTCGAGGAAGGCGACCTTTTGTTCTTCGCCGCGTTCAGTCCGCCAAGAATTCAAACAAGTTGACGCCTTGAAGTGGGAAGGCCCTTATCGGGTGAACGAGTCACTAGGCTCGCCGCTGTCCGCTTTGAGACCGAAGATGGCATTCCGTGAGCAACTCACGGAACATTGAGCATCTTCGTAAGTTTTACTCAGAGCGCTGTTGCCGGAACCTGTTCCGACAACCACCTTTTGTACAAGTCTTGCCGCTGTTGCATGTAATCCTTTGTACAAAGCCGGGCGCAGACCCGTGCATCGATAAAAGCTCATGTGTTGCGCACAATTTGTCAAATTCATGCTTTCATCATTTTATTGCATGTTTTGACTAACACTTTGTGCAGCACCCACACCCGGTAAGCAACATCGAGCCACTAGGCTCCATGACTTTATTTTCTCTTCTTTCCTTTCTCAAGGAAGAAAAGGTTCCCTCGCACACAAGTTAACTGTGGGGAAGGAGAAGATAATACTATGGACCAAGTGTTGCTCGAGGAAGTTTCGCTTTATCGGGGAGCAAACGACAGAAAAGCTAAGTTGCCAAAGTTTGAGCAATCAGTTCTTAAATTTTTAAGTTATCTTCCTCAAACGATAGTACTTTGTATGGAAAACAGTAGCAGAGGAACCGACTTCAGCTAGTCGCGCTTACTTTGTTTCGAAGTTCGCTCAACAACTTAAGTGGGCTGCAGCTAGTCGCGACAAGGTTGCTTTGTCTGAGGCAAAGACCACCAAAGAGGTTGCCGACGTTCCGCACTTCGGCGCCATGCAAAGGTGCTGCCAGACCGACAAGTTACCTAAAAGCGTAGGGCAAAAACGTACAAAGGAAGAAATCAAGTAGAGGAAATAATGTTGCATTCATCACCTAAGATAGAGTATATTACAAAATGACTTGTCGCAGATCTAATGAATTTTTCTAAACATGATCAGCAGCGACAAGGAAAGATAAAATTGGCGGCCTAGTCTACGCGGGTCGCCATCAATCCTCTTGATCTTGTTCACCTTGTCCACAATGGGCGCGACAAGGGCCTTGAGCTCCTCCACGTTGGCATCCGGGCGGCAAGGATCCGAGGACGCCGTTGAGGTTGAGGCCTGGATTGCGGAAGGCCACCTTCATCAACACCTTCTCGAGGGCTCCTGCACAGATCTGGCGTGATTCCTCGGCCAGCTGTTTTGGGACCTCTTCACGGAGTCGCTGGAGGCCCGTCACCACGCCCTTGAAGAATAAGCTGAGCTTGGCGCTGGGTTGTAGGTGCTCGTCGGAGGAGTATGCAAGATCCGCCATCCCCAGCTCCATCAACTCGTTGTGGATGCCAGCGGCAGTATCCACAAGACGTTCGGTCCAATGCTCCACACTCTCCCTCAAGGCGCTCTGGGTGGCTACAACATCCTCCAGCAGCTCCTCTTTTGCCTTGATCGTCTCCAGCAGGCCCACCTCCCGCTCCTTGGCGCTGGCCCAGTGTCTGCTGAGTGGTCAACCGACTGAAGATCTGCCTTGAATCCTTGGCGGCGTCAGGCTCCTTGCTCCCTATCAATGAGACGGCCTGCAACTTCGGCCGAGAGTGTAGGCGTCCTTATCGCGCTCGCGCTTGAGCGCGGCAAGCTCCTCGCCGCTCTTCTAGAGACTGGCCTCCTTCGCCTTCAACTCCTCCTTGGCGGCCTCGGCGGATGCGGCAGCATCCTTCACTTCCTTAAGCGCCCCGCCAAGTGACTCCTCGCGCGTGACAAGCTCTTCCTCATGGCTGTCCAGGTTGACCTTCCGCTCGCGCCATTTCGCTTCGCTGCGGAGAGCTTCTCGGCTGACCAGCCGCTGCTCCTCCTCACCGCGGCCTTCTCAAGGATGAAGGTCGTGCGCTCTTCTCGCGAAGTTGCTCCGCGCTTCGCCACGCTCCGGAGAGTTTCTTGGTTGGCGCCCGAGCTCTTTCCGCTGCTTCTCCATGTCCACTCCGCCCTCGCGACAAGTGCTTCCCTGACTCCAACTTGGCTTGTCGGGCGCAGTAGAGCGACAAAGAACTTCTTCAACAGCTGCTCCTCCTCGGACTCGCCGCTCTTTCTGCTCGGCGCGATCCACCAGCGTCAGCCAAATGAGGCGAGCAGCTCTCCGTCAAGGTCTCTCCTTCGATCGGGCGCCGAGCTCGACTCCCATGGGAGCTTGATGAAGACACTGCCCGGCCTTCAAGTAGGCCGGCCGGGCTCTTCGAGCCCGACGCTGCACTCTTGGCGGGGAGTCGACGGTCGGTGCAGCGCCTGGCGCTCCTGCGGCCTCAGGGCCGTCAGTGTGATCACCAGACCCCTCGCCAGTTTCTGTGGCGGCAGCCTCGGTGGCCTCCTCGCCGACAGGCTCACCAGCGCCGGCTTCTTCTTCCACGACGGCCGTCATTAATGTTGCCACACGCGTCCCTTCGCCGGGCGACCTCGGTCTCCATTGGCTCTGTGGCGAACAAAGAAAGAAAGTCAAGCAAATATTCAAAGAAAAAGGTAAGAAGACAAGCCCAAGGGAAATTTTCGCGCAAAGGGATTACCTGCAATGGGATCTGCAGCCGTGGTCTCGACCACTGGAGGATCACTGGCGCTGTCCCTTGCCGGAGTAGCCTCCCTTGCCGGAGTAGCCTCCCTTACCGGAGGACGCTCCCTTGCCGGAGAATCCTCCCTTGGTGGCGTAGTCGAAGCAGACAGAATTTCGAGGGCGGCTTCCGGGCCCTCCTGATGAGGCTGCTCTGCTCCTATGCAAACCAACAATCAGATGTTTATGAAGAAGGAGCACCCATGCACACCCAACAGTAAGGAGAAAACCGCATACTTACCCTAGGGGCCGTGCTGGGGGCTGCTCTGAAGAAGAGTTGCCGGGTCCGGCAAGGGGGTCTCAGATGCGCCTCCCGTTGCCACAGGTGAATCGTCCTCAACGACGACCACCGGGGTCTTGGCCCTCTTCGACGCTCTCTGGGCTAGCGTCCTGAAAAGGAAAAAGTTCAGAACGAAGCAAGTCAGATTCAAGATAAAGCAACAAAATTGAAGAAATACAAGCACAATATTGAAGCTTACTCTTCTTCTTCCTCCTCGGAGCTAAGCGGAGAAGTCAAACTCCGCTCGCCTCCGGTGCGACGAGGCGGAGGAGTGGGCTCTCTTCGCCCGCTTGGCGGAGGCGTCTGATGGCTGGGAGGATCCCGCCCGATTGTCGCATAGCAGGTGTAGGTGCTCACGGAAACATCGCTTGTCAGCGGTAGAGCGGTCGCTGGCGCCAGCTGGGGCCCTTCTGCCGCCCGTCTGCCTGCCTCCGACCTTGCGGAGATGCCTCTTCGGCGGAGCCGGGGGCTCCGTGGGCGGCAGGTTGCTGGGAGGTGGAGCTGAAGCGCCCTCGCCTGGTCCACTCGACTCAGCCTCGGGTGCGACAAGCTCTTCCTCGCCCGTGAACTCACTTCGCTCGGCAAGGCTTGCCGCCTCGGCTGCGTCGGCCCTCCTCCACAGTGTACCGAAGACGCCCGGCCAGCGGCAATGCTGCCGCCTCCTCCACTGGTGGCAATGCGCGCCATCTCCTCGTCGGTGGTGTCGCTGGTGAGCCTCTTCGCCGTCCGGAGTGGATCGGCACTTCTTCCAAGTTGTCGAAGAACTGATGCACGATCTCGTCGGAAGGCTCTTGCCAGGTTGGAACGATCCCATGGGAATCGCACAACGGCATCATAGCGCGGATGCGGTCGAGCGCTGAGATGTTGCACAATGGGACGACCCCCCTCGGCAACCTAAACCACTCGGGGTGATCGGGGTCGTTCTTGAACAGCTCTAGCAGCATCACATCCAGCTCCAAGATAGTGAAATTCCAATTGAGACCCGGGCGCAGCCTCATGATGTCTGCCGCATTTTGGAACTCCCAAGCAGGCCTCCTCTTTTCCTGCAAGGGAGCGATGCGGCGGCGAAGGAAGTCTGTGCCAACTGCGCCTACGGTTAGTCTGGCAAGCCTGAAGCGCAAAATTCGGGTCACAGTTATCTTCAACCTAGCATCCTCCGGCGCCAAGTTGCTCCAATCGTTGCTGCGCACTATTGGAGTTTGGCGCACGACAGTGAAGGGCTGTGGGTTCTCCTCTACGATCCAACACCAGTTAGCTCTCCACTCCTCCCACTTGTTACGGAACTCTACTTCCAGATAGGCTTCTTTCTTGCCAATCCAGGAGACCCAAGCTATCCATCCGGCAAGCGGCTCTCCTCTCTCGACGCGGGGCACGAAGAAATGGCGAAAGATTGCCACATTTGGGTGGACTCCGACAAAGTTTTCGCAAAGGTGTGCAAAAACTGCCATGGTCAAGACAGCGTTGGGAGTGAAATCAAGGAGGCGGAGGCCATATGTGTTCATGATATCGCAGAAGAACTCGGAAAAGGGCGGGCAGAGCCCGCAATAGAAGAAAAGGGCAAAGAAAGGATACCCAGTTGGGGCTAAATCCGACGCGGTGGCGGGGAGTACCTTCGTGCGCGGATGCGCACGCGTCTCCGTCGACCAGAAAAGGTAGAAGCCCTCCCTCAGCTCCTTCGCATCAAGCTGGGGGGAGAAGATGGCCCGCCTCATGCGCAGGCGCCGCGAGCCGCCGCGCCTCGGCCGATTTCACCCCCTTCCCCTTGTCGGCCTTCGGAGCCATGGCGGAGGCGGTGGAGGAGGTCGACGGCGTCGAGTGTGCTTGTGGCGAAAGGGGGCGGAGCGCTGCTCTCTTCGCACTGGAGAAGAAGGGGGGAGCGGCGGTGGTTTTCTTGACAAGACAGCTATGGCGAGGTGGACGACCGCCCTGCTTCCCTGATTATAAGGGCAGAGAGGGGGCGGACGTTCCGCTTTTCCTAATAAAGAACCCCCCACGACCATGCCCACGATCTCTCGCACGACGCCACGTTCGGTGTGTGCCGTTAGTGGGGGACGTGGTGAGTCCGGGGCAGGTAACGGCGTGATCAAGGCCACGTGTGACCATGCACTGTTTTGGGCCTGGCCCGACAGCGCTCGGCACCGTGTGCGGCCCAGGCCCGGGGGCTCCTGTCGGTGTACTAGAGTAGGGGTACCCTAGTATCCCGAACTCGTGCACGGACAGTTGCAGCACCCCGCGGCAAGGCTTGCCTGGTCACCGCCAAGATCCTCCGTGGCTCCTTTGGAGACATTCAAGAACAAAGTATTTAGCCAAGAAGACAAAGCCCCGGCAAGAGGAGCTTGCCGGGAAGGCCACTCAAGGCACGCAGAAGACAAGACCCTGGCAAGAGGAGCTTGCCGGGAAGGCTCGAAACGCGACAAGCCTCCGACGCGACAAAGCACTTGCCGCGGCAGGCAACCTCTCTTCATCTTCGCTCCAGCTCATCCGTCAACGTGTCACCATGGGACCATTCCATGCGCTACAGGTGTCAAGAGAGGCTGTGCAGCCAATGGAGAGCAGCGATAAGCGGCCGACAAGCCCACCATCATGGCAAACGGTGGCGCTCTGTTGCACTGTTTAGACGACAAGGACAGGCATTTAATGCTTTTGTCCCTTGCCGTCAGAGTTAGGTATTCTGCACTGTACACTGTTCAAGTAGGTGTACCAACTACTGTTTTTCCATTTGTACCCTCCTCTACGCTACACCCGCCGGAGACCCCTTGAGCATATAAAAGGAGGCCCATGCGCACGTAGAGGGGGTTCGGTCCATTCGACTCACTCGAGACCAGAGACTCTCACGCTAGGTTTTGTAGCTCTCATTGCTCCCTAGCAAGAACACAATATAATCAGACAAGCAGTAGTAGGAGTATTATCTCTCCGGAGAGCTCCGAAGCTGGGTAAACTGCTCGTGTGCTTCGCCTCGATCCGCTCTTCGTGCGATCTCCGCCCCCCCTCCGAACCACAAGGGGCCTGGTCCGCCGGCCCCATAGGTGTTCGTGGGTCCGATCAGCCTCCCCGACACCCGTGATCGTGGGGAGTGGATGCCTTGAAGACCGCGCCCAGGCCCGGTTCAGTAAATGAGCCGCGCCTCCACGCCTCCCTCTTTTTACGGGGAAGGCGCGAGATGCCTCTTTACTTTGATGTGACGCATGCGTGTGAAAAACGCCCCTCGCATGCCGCCCACGCCACGCACACCCCTCCACGCCGTTCCACACGCGCGGGTCGTGGGAGGTGGGGCGCGTGAAGAATCTTACCGCGGTAAGAACCGCCCCACCTGCCCGCGCACCGTTTTGGGGCCTGGCCCATAAACGTGTCGCGCTTATGTGTGGCCCAGGCCCGGGGGCTCCTGTCGTTGTACAAAAAGAAGGGAACGTTTTTGTACCCCTTTACCTGTGCACGGGCAGTCAGAGCCGCGCCCACAACCACACCAAGCAGAGCAGGGGAGGTGAGCCAAGGTAAGACCGAAGCCCAAGATAATCAGAGCAACGCCAAGGCCAAGACCACAAAGAGCGGAGGGACGAAGAAGGTTCCCCCGGCAAGACCCTTGTCGGGGCAACCTCAGCGGCCCCGGCAAGATCCATGCCGGGGCATCTCGCCCCACGCCAACAGAGTGAGCCACCCTTGAGCCCATGGATGTCAACACCATCATCAATGTGGGGCCAGGACTCAGGAAGGCACCTCTGTGGTGGCAAGCAGATCTTTGTGAAGACAAAGAATAGTCAAGATCAAATTAGGATAGGAAGGCAGCCATCCTCACCAAAGAAACCCACAAGACCCCCGGCAAGATCCTTGCCGGATGCTCATGCACACGGCAAGAAGACCCTTGCCGTGCCACCCCAAGCAAGACCTCGCCAGCGCACCAAATAGGCCACCATCATTCAAGACTACCAAGTCTCCGCCGCCATTACATGCAGCTGCCGACCCAACCAGCTAGGCGAGGCACCTATGTGGCAACATGCAGCTCTTCATGGAGGCTCCACCACCGCACCACCTCAGCTTGCACTGCTCACAGACATGGCACTGCAGATGCACCCCCGGCCGTATGCGTGTCAAGCTTGGAGGAGGAGTGACGACGGACGGGCCTCGCCCCCGTCCCCGATAAAGTGAAGGGACACCTAAGCCTCACATTAAATGCTCTTTGTCCTATAATGCCAGCGATAAACTCGTGACGCTGTAGCACTTTCCACCTCCCGTGTGCCACTATGGCAGCCCCTTTCGCCTATAAAAGGAGGCCCATGGCACATGGGAAAAGGATTCTGCTCTTTTGAACCTCGCAGCACCTAGAGCTAGATCAAGAGCTCAAGAACCCTAAATACATCCACCAAAGCAGGATCTTAGGATTTTATACATCTTTGCGGCCCGAACCTGGGTAAATCCCTTTGTGTCGTCTGCTAGTCCCGCTCTTCTCATGATCCTCAAGGCCAAGAACCGTAGAGAAGGGATTCCAGTGATCCCATAGGTGTCGTTCCCCACCGACACCGAGTGAAGAGCCATCCTCTCACTCTGAGGCTTAGCTGCAGTCCTGTACTCGCCTAAGTTTTGAAAATCCTACCGAGTGAAGAGCCACCCTCTCACTCGGAGGCTTAGCTGCAGTCCTGTGGTCGCCTAAGTTTTAAAAATCCTACCGAGTGAAGAGCAACCCTCTCACTCGGGGGCTTAGCTGCAGTCCCGTACTCGCCTAAGTTGTGAAAATCCTACCGAGGGAAGAGCAACCCTCTCACTCAGGGCTTAGTTGCAGTCCCGTACTTGCCTAAGTTGTGAAAATCCTACTGAGTGAAGAGCAGCCCTCTCACTCAGAGGCTTAGCTGTAGTCCTGTGTTCGCCTAAGTCTCAAAAACTACTTCGAGTGGAGAGCAATCCTCCCACTCGGGGGCTTAGCCACGAGACTCGCCTAAGTTTGAAAAAACCTACCATGTGAAGAGCAACCCTCTCACTCGGGGGCTTAGCTGCAGTCTCGTACTCGCCTAAGTTTTAAACCATTCCAAATTGTCGCATGACAAGTACAACATGCGCTCCATCCCGGTCCGCAAGGACGACGAGGTACAGGTTGTATGCAGCACCCAATACTCGTGCCCACAACCTGTGTCACAAATCCAATGGCAGTTCCGAGTGAAGAATCAAGTTTCACTCGGAGTCAGCAAAGACAAAGACAACGGTTATAAAATCAAGTCCAGATAAATCCCACAAGGTTCCGAACTGCAGATAAAAGTGCTTGGGCATCAGGCCCGAAGGAGATAAATGGTTACAAAATCACTCGGCATTCCAAGGCAAATTTAATCAGGGCATAAAGTTTGTTCACTCCGCAGGAGGAGGGCTGGCAAGCTCGACGAACTCGTCCAGGTCGATTCCGTCTGCAATACGAGTAGCGGCTTCGATGAAGGTCTCCATGAAGGACTGAAAGTCAAGCTTCTTAGTATTGGAAACCTTGAGTGCTGCAAGCTTCTCTTCCTTGGCCTATTTGCAGTGGACGCGAACCAGAGACAGGGCTACATCAGCACCGCATCGGGCATATGATTTCTTCCATTCCTGCACTCTACCGGGGATCTCGTTGAGTCGATTCATCAGAGACTCGAGGTCATTCAGAAATGTCACCCTTGGCCAGAGCGCCATGTCGATCCGTGACACCGCCACCTTCAGTCGGGCAATGTAGTCCATGGCACTGGCAAGACGAGATTCCAGTCGAAGCACATTCATGGCAGCTTCATCCTTGATAGGGGAGTTGATGGGGTCCAAACTCGTCTCAATCCTCCTAGTCTCTTCCTCGAAGTTTTGACAGAATTCTGCGCATGCAGAGAAATGATGAGTTGACAGTTGTTTGGCGAGTCAAGAATAACGAATCGGTCGGACAAGGAAAAATACCTTCAAGCATAATGAACAGCTTCTTAGCAAGTCCTCCCAGATAAATTTCCAGCTCGTCTCTCTTCTGAGTGAGGTCTCCAACTTTGTCAGTCAGAGTCACCTTGTCCTTCTTCAGTTGCACGACTTCTTTGTTGGCTTCATTGACGACAGTATTCAATTTGGCGTTTTCTTCTTCTAACTTGTCGACTCAAGCCGGCTTCTTGTCGGCAAGTTCAGTTCTCTCCCACGCCGTCTTCTGAGCTGCGGCAAGATCAACATCCTTCGCTCCAAATACCGCTTCATTTTCTCTAAAGAAATAACATTCTTCAGACGGGCTTGGAGTTGTCTGTTTTCACTACGCACATCTGTTCGAGTGAAGTCACTCGGTTCAAGAAGCGAAAAGTAAAGCTGACAAAGCAAGCAGTCGACAAATAGTTACCTCCCATAGCAGCTGCTTCATCCTGAGCCTTCTGCAAGTTTTTCTTGGCTAACTCCAGGTCAAGGTTGAGTTGGATATGTTACTTCTCCAAGTCAGCAAATCGAGCCCTGAGCTCACAAGATCTTTGCAGTCAGTCAACAGAAACAAGAATTGGTTGCTTCCGAGCGATAAAGTACAAGTTCAACTTGTTACAACAAAAAGAGTTCTAAGACTACTGCCGAATCAAACATTCAACAGTAGTCTCGGGGACTACACCTAGTGGGTGCACTTAGCGTGTCCCCACTGGTTCGATGTTTCAATCGACTTAGTCCGCCCATTCGCAAAAAAAGGGAAAAGGTTATTCTCAGACCACAGCTGATTGCCCGTAGTCGACTGCGGTCTCTGGGACTACACCCAGTGGGTGCACTCAGCGTGCCACCACTGGTCTAGATCCCACTCGACATGGTCCATCCAGACTGAGTGGAAGAAGTGTCATGAATTATATGGTGTCCAAAGACCCCCGCCGAATCAAACATTCGACGGTGGCCTCGGGGACTACACCCAGTGGGTGCACTCTGCATGCCCCCACTAGTTCAAAGAAACACTCTGATGTCTACTACGCAACCTTCTTCTTGTAGACGTTCTTGGGCCTCCAAGTGTAGAGGTTTGTAGGACAGTAGCAAATTTCCCTCAAGTGGATGACCTGAGGTTTATCAATCCGTGGGAGGCGTAGGATGAAGATGGTCTCTCTCAAACAACCCTGCAACCAAATAACAAAGAGTCTCTTGTGTCCCCAACACACCCAATACAATGGTAAATTGTATAGGTGCACTAGTTCGCGAAGAGATGGTGATACAAGTGCAATATGTATGGTAGATATAGGTTTTTGTAATCTGAAAATATAAAAACAGCAAGGTAACTAATGATAAAAGTGAGCGTAAACGGTATTGCAATGATAGGAAACAAGGCCTAGGGTTCATACTTTGACTAGTGCAAGTTCTCTCAACAATAATAACATAATTGGATCATATAACTATCCCTCAACATGCAACAAAGAGTCACTCCAAAGACACTAATAGCGGAGAACAAACGAAGAGATTATGGTAGGGTACGAAACCACCTCAAAGTTATTCTTTCGGATCGATCTATTCAAGACTTCGTACTAGAATAACACCTTAAGATACAAATCAACCAAAACCCTAATGTCACCTAGATACTCCAATGTCACCTCAAGTATCCGTGGGTATGATTATACGATATGCATCATACAATCTCAGATTCATCTATTCAACCAACGCAGTACTTCAAGAGTGCCCCAAAGTTTCTACCGAGAGTCAAGACTTAAAACGCAAGCAACCCCTATGCATGGGTTCATGGGCGGAACCCGCAAGTTGATCACCGAAACATACATCAAGTGGATCACGTGATATCCCATTGTCACCACAAATACGCACGGCAAGACATACATCAAGTGTTCTCAAATCATTAAAGACTCAATCCGATAAGATAACTTCAAAGGGAAAACTCAATCCATTACAAGAGAGTAGAGGGGGAGAAACATCATAAGATCCAACTGTAATAGCAAAGCTCACGATACATCAAGATCGTATCATCTCAAGAACACGAGAGAGAGAGAGAGAGAGAGAGAGAGAGAGAGAGAGATAGAGATCAAACACATAGCTACTGGTACATACCCTCAGCTCCGAGGGTGAACTACTCCCTCCTCATCATGGAGAGTACCGGGATGATGAAGATGGCCATCGGTGAGGGTTCCCCCCTCCGGCAGGGTGTCGGAACAGGGCCCCGATTGGTTTTTGGTGGCTACAAAGGCTTATGGCGGCGGAACTCCCGATGGTTTTGGGGTATATTGGTATATATAGGAGGAAGAAATACGCCAGGGGAGCCACGAGGGGCCCACGAGGGTGGAGGGCGTGCCCAGGGGGTGGGCGCGCCGCAAGGGTGAACTACTCCCTCCTTGTCATGGAGAGTCCCGGGATGATGAAGATGGCCACCGGTGAGGGTTCCCCCCTCCGGCAGGGTGCCGGAACAGGGTCCCGATTGGTTTTTGGTGGCTACAGAGGCTTGCGGCGGCGTAACTCCCGATCTATTCTGTTCCCCGATGGTTTTTGGGTATATTGGTATATATAGGAGGAAGAAATACGTCAGGGGAGCCACGAGGGGCCCACAAGGGTGGAGGGCGCGCCCCCTGCCTCGTGCCTCCCTTGTTGCTTTCCTGACGTGCACTCCAAGTCCCCTAGATTGCTTACGTTCCAAAAATAACTCTCCCGAAGGTTTCATTCCAATTGGACACTGTTTGATATTCCTTTTCTGCGCAACATTGAAACAAGGGAAAAAACAGGAACTGGCACTGGGTTGTGGGTCAATAGGTTAGTCCCAAAAATAATATAAAAGTGTTTAATAAAGCTCATAAACATCTAATACGGATAATATAATAGCATGAATACTTCATAAATTATAGATATGTTGGAGACGTATCAGCATCCCCAAGCTTAATTCCTGCTCGTCCTTGAGTAGGTAAATGATAAAAGAAAGAATCTATGAAGTGTGAATGCTAGCAGGTGCATAAGTTTGATCAATGATAATTTCAATCACCTTTTCTAGCATCATTATATGTCATAACAGTAGCTCAACTCATAGAACTTTTCATGATCAAGTAAAAAACTATTCACATGTTAAAGTATAGATCATAAACTTTCTTGAAAACTAACAAACCGTGTTATTAGTCATCAAACAATTACAATTCATCTTATTTTCAGGAAGAGTCTATGTCAGAGCTTTGATTTAGCAAACTCCACATACTCAACTATCATTTAGTCTTCCATGATTGCTACCACTCAAAGCAAAATTTTAGAACAAATAGTATTCATCGAACACAGAGAAAGATAGGGGCTTAATGTTTTGCCTCCCAACCTTTTACCTCAAGGGTAATGTCAACATTAATAATTTATGCTCAAATATATTTGAATGGCCATATATGCTTAGATCTTTCCATCATGATGCTTGCCGACTAAAGAGTAGGTTGGAATGAGAAGGAATACTACTGACTCTTGCATAAAAGTAAAAGATAGGCCCTTCGCAGAGGGAAGCAGGGATTTGCAGAGGTGCGAGCTCAAGCAAAACATAGATGAAAATAATTTTGAGAGGTATGCTTTCATTGTCAACATAATGACCAAGAGTTCCCAATATCTGCCATACTACATGCATTATAGGCGGTTCCCAAACAGAAAGGTAAAGATTTTACTCCCCCTCCACCAACAATCATCAATCCATGGCTTGCCTGAAACAACGGGTGCCTCCAACTAACATCAATCCTGGGGGAGTTTTGTTTGCAATTATTTTTTATTTGATTTCGATCTTTTGATCATGGGACTGGGCATCCGAGTTACCAGCCATTTTTCTCGTGAATGATGAGCGGAGTCCACTCATCTTGAGAATAACCCACCTAGCATGGAAGATACTGACAACCCCTAGTCGCTACACGAGCGATTCGGGCATAGAAAATAGATTATTATTTGAAGGTTTAGAGTTTGGCACATGCAAATTTACTTGGAACGGCAGGTAAATACCGCATATAGGTAGGTATGGTGGACACTCATGGAAGAAACTTGGTTCAAGGGATTTGGATGCACAAGCAGTATTCCCGCTTAGTACAGATATTTTGGTTAGCAAAGGATTCTAAAAAGAAAGCACCACATGTTAGAGGATCCATAACAATATAACTTCTATACAAATATACCCAAGCATAACTCATTATGTTGTCTTCCTTCTCCAACTTCAAGTAATTTTCTTAGGTTTGAAAATAATTAATGGGGATCACAATCATAGAAGATGTCCAGGATAGTATATTTATATGTGAAATCTCTCTTCCTTCAATGTTCTTTCATGAATTGTTCAAGTGACCAATACAATGTTTGCTAACCTTCAATAAATTTACCACCTCTACTTCTCTAGTAATGACCACTCCTTATTCCATAGTCCATCGAATCTTTACCCAAAACTTGAAAACTTCACAACACAAAACTCAACAGAAAACTCGTAAGCTCCGTTAGCGAAAGAAAACAAAACACCACTTCAAGGTACTGTAATGGACTCATTATTTATTTGTATTGGTGTCAAATCTACTGTATTCCAACTTCTCTATGGTTTATAAACGATTTTACTAGCCATAGATTCATCAAAATAAGCAAACAACACATAGAAAACAGAATCTGTCAAAAACAGAACAGACTGTAGTAATCTGTATCAAACGTATACTTATGGAACTCCAAAAATTCTAAAGTAAATTGAAGGATCTGAGGAATTTGTCTAGTAATCATCTACAAAAATAATCAACTAAATAGCACTCTCCAATAAAAAGTTTTAGCTAATCTCGTGAGCGCTAAAGTTTCTGTTTTTTACAGCATGATCATAAAGACTTCACCCAGGTCTTCCCAAAGGTTCTACTTGGCACAAACACTAACTAAAACACAAAACCACATATAAACAGAAGCTATATGGATTATTTATTCCTAAACAGAACCAAAAAGCAAGAAACTAAAATAAAATTGGGTTGCCTCCCAACAAGCGCTATCGTTTAATGCCCCTAGCTAGGCATGATGATTTCAATGATGCTCACATAAAAGATAGGAATTGAAACATAAAGAGAGCATCATGAAGAATATGACTAGCACATTTAAGTCTAACCCACTTCCTATGCATAGGGATTTTGTGAGCAAACAACTTATGGGAACAATAATCAACTAGCATAGGAAGGCAAAACAAGCATAACTTCAAAACTTTAAGCACATAGAGAAGAAACTTGATATTATTGCAATTCCTACAAGCATATATTCCTCCCACATAATTATTTTCAGTTGCATCATGAATAAATTCAACAATATAACCATCACATAAAGCATTCTTTTCATGATCTACAAGCATATAATTTATATTACTCTCCACATAAGCAAAATTCTTCTCATTCGGAATAGTAGTGGGAGAAAGCTCAACAAAACAACTATCATGTGATTGAAAATTAAGATCAAGATGACAAGTTTCATGGTTATCATTATTCTTTAAAGCATATGTGTCATCAAAATAATCATCATAGATAGGAGGCATGCTTTCAATATAGTAAATTTGCTCATAAAAGCTTGGGGGACAAAAAATATCATCTTCATCAAACATAGCTTCCCCAAGCTTGTGGCTTTGCATATCATTAGCATCATGGGTATTCAAGGAATTCATACTAACAACATTGCAATCATGCTCATCATATAAATATTTAGTGCCAAACATTCTATAGACTTCTTCTTCTAGCACTTGAGCACAATTTTCCTTTTCATCATACTTACGAAAGACATTAAAAAGATGAAGCGTAGGTGGTAAACTCAATTCCATTTTTTTGTAGTTTTATTTTATAGACTAACTAGTGATAAAACAAGAAACAAAAAGATTCGATTGTGAGATCTAAAGATATACCTTCAAGCACTCACCTCTCCGGCAACGGTTCCAGAAAAGAGCTTGATGTCTACTACGCAACCTTCTTCTTGTAGACGTTGTTGGGCCTCCAAGTGCAGAGGTTTGTAGGACAGTAGCAAATTTCCTCAAGTGGATGACCTAAGATTTACCAATCCGTAGGGGGTGTAGGATGAAGATGGTCTCTCTCAAAGAACCCCGCAACCAAATAACAAAGAGTCTCTTGTGTCCCCAACACACCCAATACAATGGTAAATTGTATAGGTGCACTAGTTCGGCGAAGAGATGGTGATACAAGTGCAATATGGATGGTAGATATAGGTTTTTGTAATCTGAAAATATAAAAACAGCAAGGTAACTAATGATAAAAGTGAGCGTAAACGGTATTGAAATGATAGGAAACAAGGCCTAGGGTTCATACTTTCACTAGTGCAAGTTCTCTCAACAATAATAACATAATTGGATCATATAACTGTCCCTCAACATGCAACAAAGAGTCACTCCAAAGACACTAATAGCGGAGAACAAACGAAGAGATTATGGTAGGGTACGAAACCACCTCAAAGTTATTCTTTCGGATTGATCTATACAAGAGTTCGTACTAGAATAACACCTTAAGATACAAATCAAGCAAAACCGTAATGTCACCTAGATACTCCAATGTCACCTCAAGTATCCGTGGGTATGATTATACGATATTGTCGGTGTACAAAAAGAGGGGCACGTTTTTGTACCCCTTTACCTGTGCACGGGCAGTCAGAGCCACACCCACGACCACACCAAGCAGGACAAGGGAGGTGAGCCAGGGTAAGGCCGAAGCCCAAGACAATCAAAGCAACGCCAAGGCCAAGACCACAAAGAGCAGAGGGACGAAGCAGGATCCCCTGGCAAGATCCTTGCCGGGAGGCCTCAGTGTCCCCGGCAAGACCCTTGCCGGGGCAGCTCGCCCCGCACCAACAGAACGAGCCTCCCTTGAGCCCACGTCCCGCAGCGCCATCATCAGCGTGGGGCTAGGGCTTGGAAAGGCACCTCTGTGGTGGCATACAGATCTTTGTGAAGACATATTCAAGATCAGATGAGGACTAGAAGACGATGATCCTCGACAAGATCCTTGCCGAGGAAGGCTACCAGACCCCCGGCAAGACCTTTGCCGGGGACGATAGCGCGCCATGACAAGACCCTTGTCGGGCCACACGGCAAGACCCTTGCCGAGCCACCCGGCAAGACCCTTGCCGAGCCACCCGGCAAGGCCCTCACCAAGGACGCCAGCGGGACCACCGCCAGGCACACCACCGTGCCACCCAGCTGCCTGCCTGCCTACATGGCACCGCACGCATCTCTGGCGGGGCGCGTGTCGAAGCGAGGAGGAGCGGCGCTAGACAGGACGAGCCTCTTCCCCGTCCCCGATAAAGCAAGACGACACATAAGCTACGCATTAAATGCGTCTTGTCCTGTAATACGAGCGATAAGCTCGGCATCAGACGCTTTTCCACCTCTGTGTGCCACCGTGGCAGCCCTTTCAACTATAAAAGGAGGCCCATGGCATACAGTGAGAGGGATTCGCTCTTTCAACCACGCTACCGACCACGCCTAGTTCAAGAGCTCAAGAACTCTCAGAAATACACCCACCAAAGCAGGACTAGGGTTTTACGCATCCTCGCAGCCCGAACCTGGGTAAAAAATCTTTGTGCTGTCTACTAGCCCAGCTCTCCTCGCAACCCTGTGCCCCGGCAACCGTAGTAGGGATTCTTGTGATCCCATACGTGTCGTTCCACACCGACATCTTTGACGCGCCAGGTAGGAGACTGCAATTGTGAGAATCTGGTCTCGTAGTTAGCCTAGCAGTTCTTCGTCGTTTTCGGTTTCTGAGAAGAAGGCGGCTGGAGGAACGATGCCGGCTCGGCGACGGAAAAGCTAAGTTATTCAAAGCCTTGGATTATTTCTTTTTTTTACACTTGAGGTTATCATCCTCAGAGATCTCGCCTATGTATGAGAAACCTGCACGCAAAGGGGCCCTCCCGCAATTGGCAACTCCCTTGTTCTAATTCGAGTCCGCTCAACAGCTCAAAGTGGCCGCGTGAAAGTGGCGGGGTAGCCTACCGCACCCGGCAATGCTCCCAACTCTGACTCTAGTCAAGCTCGACAGTTTGGGCGGCCGCGCTAAGGGCGGCAAGGTGGTTCGCCCGGTGGCAAGCACACCCGGCAGGCCAATGGGGATCCGTCCCCAAGACGCCGCCCTGGGTTTACACGCCAGCGAACCTACCCAGTAACGTAGGGAGGACATACAAAGGAAAATCGAACAGGAAATTAACATGCATGATACTGAAAGTGCTGTAGAGTTATATTACATCAAATTGTTGCTGCTGTTCTAACTAGAGATAGCGATTGTCTTGGTTGTGGGCCTGCAGCGGCGATAAAGAACGGGATGCCTAGTCCCGACGCTAGCCCTCCACCCTCAGAATTCCGCCGACACGGTTGATGATGGCCTTGATGCGCTCCCTGAGCGGCGCGAGGTCAGTACCCTCCGGCAAGCTCTCCAACACAGCGTCGAAGTCGAGGTTGGGGTACCAGTGCGCAACCTTGGTGAGAACCTTGGTCATGGCACCCTGGCAAAGCCTCCGGGACTCCTCGGCCAGCGAGGCCGCCCGGTTGGCGTCGAGCCGCTCCAGAGCACCGACGACCTTCTCAAAGAACATGGTCAGGCTGCAATTGGCGCTCACGCTCCGCTCCGGGACGTACCTCACATCCAGCATCCCCATGATGGCCAGCTGCGCGGCAGCTAGGTTGGCGACGGTGGCGAGGCGATCGAGCCAACGGCTCTCGCCCACCACGTGATCCGTGAAGTTGAGGCCCTCGTTCGTCCGCAACTGCTTCTCGGCCTCTAGCTCCTTGGCCAGAATCCCCTCCCGGGTTTTGGCCTCCGACAGCACCTTCTCGAGACCCTACAGCTTCAGTTGGAGATCTTTGATGGAGTTGTTGGCCTCGGAGAGCTCCCCAGCCCTGCTGACGACCGCGCCTTGTGCCTCTGTCAGGGCACTATTGAGCGTGTCCTTCTCCTGGGACAGCTTCAGGGCCTGCTCCTTTAGCCCGTCGCCCTCCGCCTCCAGCTCCTCCACCTTGCCGGTGTAGACCTGGGCCTGGGCATCGAGTGCCTCCTTGTGCCTCTGCTCTAGCTCACTGGTCCGCTGCAAGACAAGCTTCTCCACCTCGGCATCCTTACCGCGAAGCATGGCGGCGAGCTTCGCCTCGCGTGCGGCGAGGTCCTCCTCCGGGGAGTTCAGCACGACCTCGCGCTGGATCCGAACGGCTTCGGTGGCCGCAGCCAAGTTCTTCGACGTCTCCTCAGCTTTCTCGACGTCGGTGAGCTTCATGGTGAGCTCCACGTCGCGCTTGGCCTGCTCACCCTGGGCGGCCTTGAGCTCCTGGTGGGCCTCGAGGAACCAGTCCTGCGCCTCGGCAACGCGCTCCTGGAGGTCCGTCTCCGCCTTCTCCACCACCACCGTCCTGGACTTAGCCTTGTCCAGGCGGGCGCGATGGAGCGCCTGGAGCTTCCAAAAGCTGGCGCCCATGGCGTGGAGGAGCCGCTCTTCCCGCGAACCGTCGCTGCCAACAATTGGCTCGTCGATGACTTCAAGCCCGGCAGCGGCAAGCACCTCGTCGTCGAACACCTCTCCCTCAACGGGTGTCCTGGTGCTCGACTCGCCTGGAAGGTGGACGAACAAGTTGTCACTCACCCTCAGGTACTTGCCGGAGCCGGAAGCGGTAGAGGAGGAAGGCTGGTCGCCAGCCTCCTCCTCCTCCTCCTCGGCAGCGGCCCCGCCGGCTTCCCCGGCAGGCCCCTTGCTGGCCTCCTCAGCGGCAGCCTTGTCGGCTTCCCCGGCAGGCCCCTTGCCGGCCTCCTCAGCGGCAGCCTTGTCGGCCTCCCTGGTAGGCCCCTCAACGGCGTCCTCGGCGGCGTCCTTGGCGGCCTCCTCGGCGACGATCTTCTCGGCGTCCGCCTCGGTGGCCCTGGCGACGCCCTCGTTGACGGTGTCCACGTCCTCTGGGTTCACCGAGGAGGAGTCTGGGCGCCGAAGAAGGGGGTGAGGCGAGGCCAAGACCAAGAGCAAGAAAGAAAAAGAACAGGGACGAACGACGAACGGCTTACCAGTGTTGGTACCAGGCTGGGAAACGGAAGTCCCCTCCCCGCCAATATTTGGCGTCGAGGCAATGCCACCGGCGCCCGAGTTCTCCTCCTCCTCCTCCTCCATGTGCGTAGGCTCGGTAATTGGCGCCCTTGTCGGGGATGGCCCTCGGGGCAGCGTGGTTGATTGGGGCGGCGTGTTGGGGGTAGCCCTCGGTGGCTCCTCCTGCTGCTGCTCTCCTCCTACATACCTGGCAAGGTCAGCACCAAAGTGTCGTGCCCCTGGCACATGTCGATGGGGGAAGAGTGATGAACTTACGCTGGGGGCTATGTCGGGGGCTGCTGTCTGGGCTGCTCAACAGCACCAACGGCGCCCTTAAAGTACCAGCCGGAGGCTGGCCACCCGCCGAGACCTTGGCCCTTTTCGCTCTCTGGGCCAGCGTCTCTATGTCCCTACAAAGACAAATACAAGTCAAGAGAAGCAACGCAGATGGAGGAGGCAGAGATAACGAAAGGGAACCAAATACTTACTCGTCGTCCGCCTCCTCCTCTGTTGTCTTCCTCTTCCTCCTCGGGCTGAGAGATCCATAATCAAAAGTAACCTCCGTATCAATGTTCGCCGGAGGAGGAGAAGGAGGTGGTGTCTGGACACGCGCGGACGAAGAAGGGGTAGTTTTCCTCTTCTTCACAGCGGCCTTCACCGGCTTCTTTGCCGCCGCGGCCCTCGTGTGGCGCCCGGGCCCCTCCAAAGGTCAGCTGTGTCCGCGCAGCCTTGCTGGCCGGACCGCTCAGAATCGCCTGGCCGCAGACTCGCCCCCTCCACAGTAGGGCGGCATCGGGTCTGCGGTCTCGGCCTCCTCCGACGATGACTCACCGGTCACATCCTCAACCAGAGGAGCATCGGTGCCGGTGCTGCTGGTTCCCCCGGCGGCCGCCGCCCACTGGGCGAGCTCCTCCTCCTCCGCGGCTGTCGCGGCCTTGTCCTCCACACCGCTGGCGCTTCCGGCCTCCCTAGCAAGTTGTGCCTCCTTCGCCCTGGTGGCGATGTAGTCCAGCTCCGCCTGGGTGGTGTCCTGGACAAGCAGCCGCTCGGCGTCGGTGTTGACATACCCCTCACGCAGGGTATCAAAGAACTGCTGCACTTCGGCGTCCTGCGGCTCCTCCCAGCTTGGGTCAAGGCCATGCGCGTTGCAGTCCGGCATCATGGCAATGATCTCGGACCGACGCGAGTTGTTGCACAACGGGACCACCCCCGTTGGCAGCTTGAACAAAGGCCCCTTGAGGACTTTGCCGGCCTTCGCGGTGGCCCTCGCGACCTTGCCGGTCCGCTCGGCCTCGCCATCGTGGCCCACGTCAAGCTGGAAGAGCCGCTGGCAGAAATGGGCAAGCCCCATCACTGTGAAGTTGTGGTCGAGGCCAGGGTGAAGCCGCATGATGTCGGCGGGTTCATGAAGAGCCAGGCTGGCCTCCCCTTGTTATGCAGTGGAGCGATTCGGCAGCGGATGAAGTCCGCCCCGATCATCTCAAGGGTGAGGCCGGCCTCGGTGAGCCGGAGGATCCTGGTGGTGGCGACCTTGAGCTTCTCGTCGTCAGCATCGATGTCGCTCCAATCGCTTCTGCGGATCGGCGGCGCCCGGCGAACTTCGCAGAACACCGGCGGGTCCTTCTCCTTGATCCAGCACCACCGGCCCCGCCATTCTTCCCACCTCTCCTTCATGGCGCCCTCTGGGTATGCTCCCTTGGATCTTGAGACCCAGGCGATGCAACCGGAGATGGCACCCCCTGGTTGGATCCGAGGGGAGAAGTAATGGCGGAAAAGCGCCGTGTTGGGGTGCACCCCGGTGAAGCCTTCGCGGAGATGCACGAAAAGAGCCATACACGCCACCGCGTTTGGAGTAAACTCCAGGAGGCGGAAGCCAAAGGTATGCATGACGTCGCTAAAGAAATCGGAGAAGGGAGGACAGAGCCCGCAAGAAAAATAATCGACGAAAAAGGGGTACCGATTTGGGGCAGCCTCGGCCTTGATCGAAGGGATGACGCGTGGCGTGCTGCCCCGAATCCCCCGCCTTCACTCCCCCACCGGGCTCAAGTAGTCTCAAGCTCGAACACGCCAACCGTCGAGGGAAGACGCCGGATCTCGCCCGCTGCACCGCCAAAGACACTCTCCGGCGCCTCCACGGCTCCGGCGTCCTTGGCCACTCCCTTGCCCTTGGTGGATTTTGGCGCCATGGCGGTTGGGGGAGGAGGGCAGGACAGAGGGCGGCGAGCCGGAACGAAGCTCGAAGAAGAAGAGAAAGGCGGGCGGAGGTTTCTGAGATTGGGGTTGCACGAAGGGTAAAAGGAACAGTGCGCCCGCGGTTATCACTTTTTATGGGGAAGCCGCAGGGTGCGCTGCCATTTACTGCGAAGTGACGCATGCGTGTGAAAACCGCCCCACGCATGCCTCCCACGTCACGCACACCCCTCCATGCCGCGCCACGCGCGCGGACCGTGGGAAGCGGAGCGCGCGAAGAGTCTTACCACGGTAAAAACCACCCCACCTGCCCGCGCACCGTTTTGGGCCTGGCCCAACAACGAGTTGCACTTATGTGTGGCCCAGGACCGGGGGCTCCTGCCGGTGTACAAAAATAGGGGCATGTTTTTGTACCCCTTTACCTGTGCACGGGCAGTCAGAGCCACGCCCACGACCACACCAAGCAGGACAGGGGAGGTGAGCCAAGGTAAGGCCGAAGCCCAAGACAATCAAAGCAACGCCAAGGCCAAGACCACAAAGAGCAGAGGGGCAAGCAGGTTCCCCGGCAAGATCCTTGCCGGAGGCTCGATGTCCCTAAGCAAGACCCTTCCTTGCCGGGCAAGTTTCGCCTCAAGACCAACAGAACGAGCCTCCCTTGAGCCCACGTCCCGCAGCGCCATCATCAGCGTGGGGCTAGGGCTTGGAAAGGCACCTCTGTGGTGGCATACAGATCTTTGTGAAGACATATTCAAGATCAGATGAGGATTAGAAGACGATGATCCTCGACAAGATCCTTGCCGAGGAAGGCTACCAGACCCCCGGCAAGACCTTTGCCGGGGACGACAGCGCACCATGACAAGACCCTTGCCGGGCCACACGGCAAGACCCTTGTCGAGCCACCCGGCAAGGCCCTCACCAAGGACGCCAGCGGGACCACCGCCAGGCCCGCGCCAACCAAGCTTTCCACCGTTCCCTGCAGTACCAGTAACAACAAGTCTGTGCGGGCACCTGCGTGGCAACATGCAGCTCCCAGGACCAACTCAACAAGCACCTACGTGGCGGCAAGCAGATCTTCATGCAGGCTCCACCACCGGTACCCAGCTGCACCGCCTCGCTTACATGGCACCGCACGCATCTCTGGCCGGGGCGTGTGTCGAAGCTAGGAGGAGCGGCGACGGACGCGACGAGCCTCTCCCCCATCCCCAATAAAGCAAGAGGACACCTAAGCTACGCATTAAATGCGTCTTGTCCTGTAATACGAGCGATAAGCTCGGGTATCAGACGCTTTTCCACCTCCCCGTGTGCCACCGTGGGCAGCCCCTTTCAACTATAAAAGGAGGCCCATGGCATACTTGGAGAGGATTCGCTCTTTCGAACCACGCGCTGACCACAGCTAGTTCGAGAGCTCAAGAACTCGTAAATACACCCACCAAAGCAGGACTAGGGTTTTACGCATCCTCGCGGCCCGAACCTGGGTAAACGATCTTTGTGCTATCTACTAGCCCTGCTCTCCTCGCAACCCTGCGCCCCGGCAACCGTAGTAGGGATTCTTGTGATCCCATAGGTGTCGTTCCACACCGACATCTTTGGCGCGCCAGGTAGGGGACTGCAATTGTGAGAATCTGGTCTGGTAGTTAGCCTAGAAGTTCTTCGTCGTTTTTGGTTTCTGAGAAGAAGGCGGCCGGAGGAACGACGCCGGCTCGGTGACGGAAAAACTAAGTTATTCAAAGCCTTGGATTATTTCTTTTTTTACACTTGAGGTTATCGTCCTCGGAGATCTTGCATATGTATGAAAAACCTGCACGCAAAGGGGCCCTCCCGCAATTGGCAACGCCCTTGTTCTGTTTCGAGTGTGCTCAACAGCTCAAAGCGGCCACGTCGAAAGTGGCGGGGTAGCCTACCGCACCCGGCAACGCTCCCAACTCTGACTCGAGTCAAGCTCGACAGTTTGGGCGGCCGCGCTAAGGGTGGCAAGGTGGTTCGCCCGGCGGCAAGCACACCCGGCAGGCCAATGGGGATCCGTCCCCAAGACGCCGCCCTGGGTTTACGCGCCGCCGAACCTACCCAGTAACGTAGGGAGGACATACAAAGGAAAATCAAACAGGAAAATAACATGCACGATACTGAAAGTGTTGCAGAGTTATATTACATCAAATTGTTACTGCTGTTCTAACTAGAGATAGCGATTGTCTTGGTTGTGGGCCTGCAGCGGCGATAAAGAACGGGATGCCTAGTCTCGGCGCTCGCCCTCCACCCTCAGAATTCCGCCGACACGGCTGATGATGGGCTTGATGCGCTCCCTGAGCTGCGCGAGGTCAGTACCCTCCGGCAAGCTCTCCAACACGGCGTCGAAGTCGAGGTCGGGGTACCAGTGCGCCACCTTGGTGAGAACCTTGGTCATGGCACCCTGGCAAAGCCTCCGGGACTCCTCGGCTAGCGAGGCCGCCCGGTTGGCGTGGAGTCGCTCCAGAGCGCCGACGACCTTCTCAAAGAACATGGTCAGGCTGCAATTGGCTCTCATGCTCCGCTCCGGGACGTACCTCACATCTGGCATCCCCATGATGGCCAGTTGCGCGGCGGCTTGGTTGGCGACGGTGGCGAGGCGATCGAGATTCATCTATTGAACCAACACAAAGTACTTCGAAGAGTGCCCCAAAGTTTCTACCGGAGAGTCAAGACGAAAATGTGTGCCAACCCCTATGCATTGGTTCATGGGCAGAACGCGCAAGTTGATCACCGAAATATACATCAAGTGGATCACGTGATATCCCATTGTCACCACAGATACGCACGGCAAGACATACATCAAGTGTTCTCAAATCATTAAAGACTCAATCCGATAAGATAACTTCAAAGGGAAAACTCAATCCATTACAAGAGAGTAGAGGGGGAGAAACATCATAAGATCCAACTATAATAGAAAAGCTCGCGATACATCAAGATCGTATTATCTCAAGAACACGAGAGAGAGAGAGAGAGAGAGAGAGAGATAGAGAGAGAGAGAGATCAAACACATAGCTACTGGTACATACCCTCAGCCCCGAGGGTGAACTACTCCCTCCTCATCATGGAGAGCGCCGGGATGATGAAGATGGCCATCGGTGAGGGTTCCCCCCTCCGGCAGGGTGTCGGAACAGGGCCCCGATTGGTTTTTGGTGGCTACAAAGGCTTGCGGCGGCGGAACTCCTGATCTATTATGTTCCTCGATGGTTTAGGGGTATATTGGTATATATAGGAGGAAGAAATACGCCAGGGGAGCCACGAGGGGCCCACGAGGGTGGAGGGCGCGCCCAGGGGGGTGGGCGCGCCGCCCTGCCTCGTGCCTCCCTCGTTGCTTTCCTGACGTGCACTCCAAGTCCCCTAGATTGCTTCCGTTCTAAAAATAACTCTCCCGAAGGTTTCATTCCGTTTGGGCTCCATTTGATAATCCTTTTCTGCAAAACACTGAAACAAGGGGAAAAACAGGAACTGGCACTGGGCTGTGGGTCAATAGGTTAGTCCCAAAAATAATATAATAGTTTTTAATAAAGCCCATAAACATCTAAAACAGATAATATAATAGCATGAATACTTCATAAATTATAGATACGTTGGAGACGTATCAGCATCCCCAAGCTTAATTCTTGCTCGTCCTCGAGTAGGTAAATGATAAAAGAAAGAATTTATGAAGTGTGAATGCTAGCAGGTGCATAAGTTTGATCAATGATAATTTCAATCACCTTTTCTAGCATCATTATATAATCATAACAGTAGCTCAACTCATAGAACTTTTCATGATCAAGTAACAAACTATTCACATGTTAAAGTATAGATCATAAACTTTCTTGAAAACTAACAAACCGTGTTGTTAGTCATCAAACAATTACAATTCATCTTATTTTCAGGAAGAGTCTATGTCAGAGCTTTGATTTAGAAAACTCCACATACTCAACTATCATTTAGTATTGCATGATTGCTAACACTCAAAGCATTTTTTAGAACAAATAGTATTCATAAAACACAGAGAAAGATAGGGGCTTAATGTTTCGCCTCCCAACCTTTTACCTCATGGGTAATGTCAACATTAATAATTTATGCTCAAATATATTTGAATGGCCATATATGCTTAGATCTTTCCATCATGATGCATGCCAACTAAAGGGTAGGTTGGAATGAGAAGGAATACTACTGACTCTTGCATAAAAGTAAAAGATAGGCCCTTTGCAGAGGGAAGCAGGATTTACAGAGGTGCCAGAGCTCGAAGCAAAAACATAGATGAAAATAATTTTGAGAGGTATGCTTTCATTGTCAACATAACGACCAAGAGTTCCCAATATCTTCCATACTACATGCATTATAGGCGGTTCCCAAACAGAAAGGTAAAGATTTTACTCCCCCTCCACCAACAATCATCAATCCATGGCTTGCCCGAAACAACGGGTGCCTCCAACTAACATCAATCATGGGGGAGTTTTGTTTGCAATTATTTTTGATTTGATTTCAATCTTTTGATCATGGGACTGGGCATCCCAGTTACCAGCCATTTTTCTCATGAATGATGAGCGGAGTCCACTCATCTTGAGAATAATCCACCTAGCATGGAAGATACTGACAGCCCCTAGTCCCTACATGAGCGATTCGGGCATACAAAACAGATTATTATTCGAAGGTTTAGAGTTTGGCACATGCAAATTTACTTGGAACGGCAGGTAAATACCTCATATAGGTAGGTATGGTGGACACTCATGGAAGAAACTTGGTTCAAGGGATTTGGATGCACAAGCAGTATTCCCGCTTAGTACAGATATTTTGGCTAGCAAAGGATTCTAAAAAGCAAGCACCACATGTTAGAGGATCCATAACAATATAACTACTATACAAATATACCCAAGCATAACTCATTATGCTGTCTTCCTTGTCCAACTTCAACTAATTTGCTCAGGTTTGAAAATAATTAATGGGGATCACAATCATAGAAGATGTCCAGGATAGTATATTTATATGTGAAATCTCTCTTCCTTCAATGTTCTTTCATGAATTGTTCAAGTGACCAATACAATGTTTGCTAACCTTCAATAAATTTACCACCTCTACTTCTTATATGTAAAATCATTACTCCCCATGGGATAAGCATATGAAACATATATAATTTCACATTTATGATATTCAATTCATTAAACCATTTACTCATAGGATATAAGTGAAGCACACGAGTAAATGACAAACTACTCCAAAAAGATATAAGTGAAGATCATGAGTAGTTTAATAATTATGGCTATGTGAAGACTCTCTCTCATTTAAGAATTTCAGATCTTGGTATTTTATTCAAACAGCAAGAAAAGCTAAAGAAAATAAAACGACGCTCCAAGCAAAACACATATCATGTGGTAATAAAAATATAGCTCCAAGTAAAGTTACCGATGAACGAAGACGAAAGAGGGGATGCCATCCGGGGCATCCCCAAGCTTAGGCTCTTGGTTGTCCTTTAATATTACCTTGGGATGCCTTGGGCATCCCCAAACTCAGGATCTTGCCACTCCTTATTCCATAGTCCATCGAATCTTTACCCAAAACTTGAAAACTTCACAACACAAAACTCAACAGAAAACTCGTAAGCTCCGTTAGCGAAAGAAAACAAAACACCACTTCAAGGTACTGTAATGAACTCATTATTTATTTGTATTGGTGTTAAATCTACTGTATTACAACTTCTCTATGGTTTATAAACTATTTTACTAGCCATAGATTCATCAAAATAAGCAAACAACACATAAAAACCAGAATCTGTCAAAAACAGAACAGACTGTAGTAATCTGTATCAAACGTATACTTCTGGAACTCCAAAAATTCTAAAATAAATTTATGGACTTGAGGAATTTGTCTAGTAGTTATCTGAAAAAATAATCAACTAAACAGCACTCTCCAGTAAAAAGTTCTAGCTAATCTCGTGAGCGCTAAAGTTTCTGTTTTTTACAGCATGATCATAAAGACTTCACCCAAGTCTTCCCAAAGGTTCTACTTGGCACAAACACTAACTAAAACACAAAACCACATCTAAACAGAAGCTAGATGGATTATTTATTCCTAAACAGAACCAAAAATCAAGAAACTAAAATAAAATTGGGTTGCCTCCCAACAAGCACTATCGTTTAATGCCCCTAGCTAGGCATGATGATTTCAATGATGCTCACATAAAAGATAGGAATTGAAACATAAAGAGAGCACCATGAAGAATATGACTAGCACATTTAAGTATAACCCACTTCCTATGCATAGGGATTTTGTGAGCAAACAACTTATGGGAACAATAATCAACTAGCATAGGAAGGCAAAACAAGCATAACTTCAAAACTTTAAGCACATAGAGAAGAAACTTGATATTATTGTAATTCCTACAAGCATATATTCCTCCCTCATAATAATTTTCAGTAGCATCATGAATGAATTCAACAATATAACCATCACATAAAGCATTCTTTTCATGATCTACAAGCATATAATTTTTATTACTCTCCACATAAGCAAAATTCTTCTCATTCGGAATAGTAGTGGGAGAAAGCTCAACAAAACAACTATCATGTGATTGAAAATTAAGATCAAGATGACAAGTTTCATGGTTATAATTATTCTTTAAAGCATACGTGTCATCACAATAATCATCATAGATAGGAGGCATGCTTTCATCATATTAAATTTGCTCATAAAAGCTTGGGGGACAAAAAATATCATCTTCATCAAACATAGTTTCGGTGTCAAAACCGGCGGATCTCGGGTAGGGGGTCCCGAACTGTGCGTCTAAGGCGGATGGTAACAGGAGGCGGGGGACATGATGTTTACCCAAGTTCGGGCCCTCTCGATGGAGGTAATACCCTACTTCCTACTTGATTGATCTTGATGATATAAGTATTACAAGAGTTGATCTACCACGAGACCATAGAGGCTAAACCCTAGAAGCTAGCCTATGGTATGATTGTTGTTGTCCTACAGACTAAACCCTCCGGTTTATATAGACACCGGAGGGGGCTAGGGTTACACAGAGTCGGTTACAAGGGAGGAGATCTACATATCTGTATTGCCAAGCTTGCCTTCCATGCCAAGGAGAGTCCCATCCGGACACGGGACGAAGTCTTCAATCTTGTATCTTCATAGTCCAACAGTCCGGCCAAAGGATATAGTCTGGCTGTCCGGAGACCCCCTAATCCAGGACTCCCTCAGTAGCCCACGAACCAGGCTTCAATGACGATGAGTCCAGCGCGCAGATTGTCTTCGGCATTGCAAGGCGGGTTCTTCTCCAAATTCTGAATACCTGCTGAGTAGCGTCCGGCCTCCCATAAATGTTGCACTTCTTGGCTTCCGCGCCCAATAATGGCTATCTTCCACGTGTCGAGCGAATGCGAGAAGCCAGGGCATTTTTACATTTGCCACCCTAGCGATGCGAGTAACTATCTATTAAAGAGACGGGGATTCTTAGATCCAGATCACACCATCCTCCCACGTCATGTATCCATCTGAGCGCGCCCGAAAAAATCCATCCCAACATGGCCGACCATCGCAGCTCCTCCTCTCGCTCTCGTAGCCCTAAGCCCGGTGATTGGAAGAAGTGTTCCGTCCCGCATAGCCAACTAGTACATTTACAGACCCAGGGATTTCTCCCTCCAGCGTATATGGTCCCCTGCTTGAGCTGGCTCGCCACCGTAATGGCGGGCGAAAGCAAGCGGAGAGCTTTCCCAATCCCTCCAAGGGGGAGAGGGTATGCCTTGTCCCTTATTTATTAAGGGGACTTGGATTTCCAATCCATCCGTTCCTCCGCGGGCTCCTGGAGTTTTATGGCCTCCATTCGCATAACCTCACCCTGCTTCCATATTACACATCACTAGTTATGTTGCCCTTTGTGAGCTGTTTCTGGGCTGCGAAGCTCATTTCGAGCTGTGGAAGAGGCTATTCTGCCTTGTGCCCCGTACACACAATATATCAAGTGGGCGGAGCCGAAATATGGCGCATCGCCGGGACCGGATACCTGTCCGGCACCCCAAATAAGACGTCCAAAGACTGGCCTTCGGAGTGGTTTTACATGGAGGACGTCCCCCTTCTAGATCCTATTCGGATGGGTCTTCTCGAGTTCGGAAATGCCCCTTTGAAGAAACGCCGAAGCTGGCGCCCACGGAGCCCCCAGGAAGAAGATAACGGAGAAGTCCTTTACCTGATGGGCCAGATAAAAGTGTTGGCTCAATCAGGACTGACAATAACCGAGGTTATGTCAATATGTATAATGCGGGGGGTACAGCCACTTCAATATCGAGGGCACCCCATGTGGCATTTTAATGTGGAAGATGATGCCACCCGCTGTGGGCGTAAGGGACCGGACTCAGTTGCTGCTCTAGCAAAAATTCTGTCCGATTTGTACAAGGGAGAGGAAGAGGAGTTCATTCGTACTAAGCCATGGGATGGATTCTCCATGTACAACCCTCCAAGCTGGGTGAGCTATCACTTTTTACTCCCAGCCTTCCCGCATTCTTCGTCATAAGTACTCACCTTGCCGTTTCATGGCAGGAATTGCGAAAAGCTGTAAGGGAGGTCAACAGCCCACCCCCACAACCGGAGGACCCGGACCGGGCCATCGATCCCGGACTCGAAGAGGATCCGGGCATATTTGTGGAGCTAATCGACAGGACATTCTATCAACTGAGCTGCGATGATGCCATGGTGGCCATCATAGCCGACTATCCGGGGCTACTCCCTGCATCGCATGTAAGAAAAACCGGAGTCCCAACTTCCGAGAAGGATCCCCTTTTATGCACTTCACCTACCGTACAGATATGGTGTCTTACAGGGAAGGCCCTCGGGACGCCATGCCGAACCCGCAGTGATTCGCCAACAAGTGGCACCAAAGCCGGGTAGGCTAAAAAGGAAGGCGGTCAGGACTGAGACGCCGGCGTAGAGGTATGATACGTAACCTCGCTCCGTGGTTGTCGTCTTTTAAAATATAGTAACGTCCATGTTTCCTAGTAGGAAAAATGCTCGCCGGACTATATCCGGAGAGGTTGCCGATCACGCCTCCACCAGTCAGGCTCCAGGGCCGGACATCGAGGCGGAAGCTAACACGGGGCGAACGCCGGATGCTCCTCCTATAGAGGATGCGGATAGAATATCCGCTACAAATTTCGAAGTGGAGAGCGCCATGAATCACAGGCGTCGCCGGACCGTACTCCGTGACGCTTGCTTCTCCCAAGAGGCGTTTGATGCCTTCAACTCAGGAGACGCGTACATCCGTGCTGCTCAAAATGGTCTTGCCCGAGCCACGGACCAGTATGTAAAGGATATACGGGTAAGAAAATCTGATGATTATATATATATCAGTAGCCCCTGAGACTTGAAACAGTTGACACAACTGATTTAAGGATCATTATTTGTGCAGGTTCTTACAGAAGAATACCCAATTGTCTCAAGAGCCGGAAGAGTGCAAAGCTCACCATTGGGTCATAGCTGTCAGCGTTGAAGGAGTCCGAGAAGGCCCCCTCTGGTAACACTTGTTTCCATTGTAAAGAATGACAGGTACCAGACAATATGAGGCATGCATGCAGATCTAACAATAGATGTTGCAGACGACTCCGGAGTGAATCCGGAGGCCATATCAGGGGATGCGCAATGTGCTAATCGACAGCTAAATGCTGGCGAGCACGTGCTTACGCGGGTCAGGCAGGAGAAAAATGAACTCCAAGACGCCAATATCCAGCTGGGCGTGGAACTGAAAGATGTTCGAGCCCAGCTTGCGGACTCCATGAAGGAGAATAAGCGGCTTCGATGCGGCATTTTCAGTAAGTGCTTGAATGAACTTTTTGAAAGAGTTCGGCGAAGAAGCCGGCTAACAGAGTTATGTCTGCAGGTATGCTGACGGGTCGTCCGGCGGAGGAGATGCCCGGGTCTGCGGGTGATCTTCTACCAGAGCTCTCACAACTGCATGAACAGTTCGGCAGGTGATGCAGGGTATTGCCCAAGCCTTGTGGCCATCCGCCTCCCCGCCAGGAGGCATGGGGGAGCTTATAGAGAGGCTCAAGGGAGGCGGGCGCTTCCGATTATGGAGGATATCACTGCCGACAAGGTGCAAGGGAAGCTCGGGCCATGGTGCAGACGCGATATACCAAAGTCGACCCAAACCACATGGCCGAGGTCGGACTGTGGGGGCCCGATGGGAAAGAGATCCCCGCCGCTTTGGTGTATGACCAAGTAGAATTAGCTGCAAAGTATTCCCAACAGGATTGTAGGCTAGATAGCCTGTTGGATGGTATAGAAGAAGAATTTAGTCAGTCTAAGTGACTGTGTACTTTAATTGACATATATAATGTCCCTAGCCGGATTGTAAATCATTTGTCATGGCGGACCTTTTCGCTTCGACCTCTGGACCCGATAGTCCGGAGTGTATCCGAATACCCGCTCGGTTATGTAAAAACCGGGTATGCGTGGAAACCAAAGCGTAGGGGTCATAAGTGCTTGAATGCATAAGTACCCAACTAGCTATGTTATATTACATGGATAGTAAGAAACATCTTCCAGGGAGAATAGTTCCGTTAAGGGTTCCTTTCCCTGGGTATGCATGCCCTAATGTGCATGTCCGAACTGCGAAAAGAGACACGGGCTATAAACATCTGGGGGCATGTATCAAAATAAATAGAAGTCATCTTTTGTTCACTGACTGGATATTCCCTTAAGAACGCTAGCTTTCGGCTTCACCCAGTCTGAGGTATACATCCGGCTGACTCGGCAGTAACAATCGTAGAGGTGCTCCCCTTATGCCCAAGCCTAATTAACGGGAACGTAGGGCATAAATACAAGAGCCAGGCAACTCAGCTTGGCCAAAACTTAAGTCATATCGATGCATATAATGGCGAAAAAAGGTACATGTGAAATAATAACACATGTGTGGGGCATAAAGCCCAGAAAAATAGTTACATTAAGCTTCTGTATAAGAAGCCCCCAGGTATAATGAGTGCGGTTAGCGCATTAAGATTGTGTGGTCAAGACACAAGAGGAGAAGGAAAAAGAAGAAAGAAAGAGAGAAAAGACAGATAATGGATATGCAAAAAATTGACAGGGGTAAGGAGACGAACATAGAGTCCGGCACTAGGCGTAGAATCTTCGGAATCTGGCTGCGTTCCATGGGTTTGGCTCGAGTCGATTGTCTGATGCATCTTGCAGACGGTACGCTCCACCGGTCAGAGCCTAGTCGATAATGAAGGGACCTTCCCATTTGGGCTTGAGCTTGTTCTTTTTCTTCTCCAGCAGGCGTAGAACTAGTTCGCCAACATTATAAGTTTTGGCCCGTACTTCTCTGCTTTGATACCTTCGAGCCTGTTGCTGATAGAATGTGGAACGGGCTTTTGCCACGTCGCGCTCCTCCTCCAGGGCTTCCAAACTGTCCTGCCGATCGAGCTCGGCCTCTTTTTATTCATACATGCACACTCGAGGTGAGTCATGAATTATGTCGCAAGGCAGAACTGCCTCTGCGCCGTACACCATAAAAATGGTGTGTATCCGGTTGTGCGATTCGGCATGGTCCGCAGCCCCCATAGTACGGAGTCGAGCTCCTCCACCCAGTGCGTGTTTGATTCCTTTAAGGACCGCACTAACCTGGGTTTGATGCCGCTCATGATAAGACCATTTGCTCGCTCGACTTGACCGTAAGTTTGCGGGTGATAGACATAAGCATAATCAAGCTTGATGCCCATGTTGATGCACCAAAGTTTTACCTTGTCGGCTGTAAAGTTCGTGCCATTGTCAGTGATGATGCTGTGGGGGATGCCATAGCGGTGTACAACCCCAGATATGAAGTCTATCACCAGTCCGGATTCAACCGTTTTAACGGGTTTGGCTTCTATCCATTTGGTGAATTTATCCACCATGACCAGTAAGTATTTTTTCTTATGGGTTCCCCCTTTGAGGGGTCCGACCATATCAAGCCCCCAGACCGCAAAGGGCCAAGTAATGGGGATTGTTCGGAGAGCGGTAGGCGGCATATGGCTTTGATCTCGCAAAAAGTCGGCAACCGACGAACGTTGGACCAGAGCCTGTGCATCTGCTCGGGCCGTCGGCCAATAGAAACTTGTACGGAAGGCCTTGCTTACAAGAGCCCGGGCTGCGGCGTGGTGGCCGCCGAGTCCAGCATGGATTTCTGCCAAAAGATTCTGCCCTTCCTCTTCGGAGATGCACCTTTGAAGGACTCCGGTAGTGATTTTCTTATAGAGCTCTCCCTCGTGGACCTTGTAGGCTTTAGATCGCCGCACTATGTAGCGTGCCTCATTTTGGTCCTCGGGTAGTTCCTGCCTGGTTAAGTAGGCTAGGAATGGTTCTGTCCATGGGGCGATGACGGCCATTATCACGTGGGCTGAAGGTGTTATTTCGATGGCAGATCCTCCAATTGTGTCAGAGTGTTCGGTATCTGGTGTTGTGGCCGGGTCTGTACTATTGTTACCGGTGTCCCCTTCCCATACCACGGATGGCTTGAACAGCCTTTCCAAGAAGATGTTAGGTGGGACAGGGTCGCGCTTAGCACCGATACGGGCAAGAATATCCGCCGCCTGATTGTTTTCCCGAGCCACATGGTGGAATTCAAGCCCCTCGAACCGATCTGACATTTTGAGGACGGCGTTGCGGTATGCCGCCATTTTCGGATCCTTGGCATCGAAGTCTCAATTTATTTGAGATATTGCGAGGTTCGAGTCCCCACGCACCTCCAGGCGTTGAATGCCCATGGAAACTGCCATCCGGAGACCATGTAATAGGGCCTCGTATTCGGCTGCATTGTTGGAGTCTTTGTATAGTATTTGGAGTACGTATTGGATCAGTATCTCCGGTGGGGACGTCGAACGACGCCATGACCCCGTGCCAGCCAGCATTTTAGAGCCCTCGAAGTGCATGATCCAATTGGAGTACGCGATGTACTCTTTAGGGAGTTCGGCTTCTGTCCACTCGGCGACGAAATCGGCCAGTACTTGCGACTTAATGGCTCGCCGTGGTCTATATGCTATGTCAAACGGGAGGAGCTCGATAGCCCATTTGGTAATCTGGCCCGTGGCATCGCGGTTGTTTATTATGTCATTGAGTGGTACTTCCGAGGCCACCGTAATTGAACACTCTTGAAAGTAGTGTCGTAATTTCCAGGATGCCATGAATACCACGTATGCTATCTTTTGATAATGTGGGTACCATGATTTGCATGCAGTGAGGACAGTGGATACATAATATACCGGTTTTTGAAGTGGGAATTTATGTCCGTCCGTCTCTCGTTCAACGACGAGCACTGCGCTTACAACTTGGTGAGTTGCCGCTATATATAGCAGCATTGGTTCGCCGACATTTGGCGTGGACAAGATTGGGTTGGTGGCCATAATGGCTTTTATTTCTTCCAATCCGGCCGTGCCTGCATCCGTCCACTCGAAGTGTTTGGTGCATCAAAGAAGGCGATAAAGGGGGAGTGCCTTTTCTCCAAATCGGGAGATAAAGCAGCTTATGGCCGCCACACATCCAGTTAACTTCTGGAATTTCTTGAGGTCAGTTGGGATAGCCAACTATGATAGAGCTTGGATTTTAGCCGGATTTGCTTCAATTCCTCTACTGGAGACGATGAAGCCCGGGAGCTTTCCGGCGGGCACGCCGAAAATGCATTTTTCCGGATTGAGCTTAATGTCGTATGTTCGGAGATTGTCGAACGTGAGCCTCAAGTCATCTATTAAGGAGTCGACGTGTCTGGTTTTAACGACCACATCGTCTATGTATGCCTCCACTGTTTTGCCGATCTGCTTTTCCAGACATGTCTGAATCATGCGTTGATATGTTGCGCCGGCGTTTTTGAGCCCGAAGGGCATTGTGTTAAAATAGAAGGGGCCGTATGGAGTGATAAATGCTGTTGCGGCTTGATTGGACTCCGCCATCTTAATTTGGTAGTAGCCGGAGTATGCGCCGAGGAAGCACAATGAGTCGTGTCCTGCGGTAGCGTTGATAATTTGATCGATGCGGGGGAGGGGGAAGGGATCCTTTGGGCGAGCCTTATTAAGGTCCTTGAAGTCGACACATAGGCGCCAGGATTTATCCTTCTTTGGTACCATCACTAGGTTTGCTAGCCAGTCCAGATGTTTTATTTCTCTAATGAATCCGGCCTCCCAGAATTTGGCTAGCTCCTCTCCCATGGCTTGTCTCTTAGGTTCGTGAGAACGGCGAAGAGCCTGCTTGACCGGCTTGAATCCTTTTAAAATGTTAAGGCTATGCTCGGCCAGCCTGCGTGGGATTCCTGGCATGTCTGAGGGATGCCAGGCGAATATGTCCCAATTCTCGCGCAGGAACTCCCGTAGTGAGGTGTCTACAGCGGGGTTTAACTATGCCCCGATGGATAATGTTTTTGTAGGGTCCGTTGGATGGACTTGGAATTTGACTATTTCATCTTCTGGTTTAAAAGAGATGGACTTGGATATTTTGTCGAGTATTACGTCGTCCCTGTCCACTGTGGAGCGCAGCGCAGTTAATTCCTCTGCTGCAAGGGCTTCATATAATGCCTCGAGGGCCAGTGCGGCTGTTTTGTTTTCGGCGCGGAGTGCTATATCCGGATCACTAGCTAGAGTGATGATTCCATTGGGCCCGGGCATTTTGAGCTTCATGTACCCGTAATGGGGTATGGCTTGGAAGATCGTGAATGCCTCCCGCCCTAGAAGGGCGTGGTATCCACTGCTGAACGGGGCCACTTGGAATGTAATTTCTTCGGACATGTAATTCTCCAGAGTGCCGAATACCACATCTAGTGTGATTTTCCCGGTGCAACGTGCCTCCCGACTGGGGATGATTCCTCTGAAGGTCGTGCTGCTTTGCTCGATGCAGTTTCTGTCTATTTCCATTTTTTGAAGAGTCTCCTCATAAATGAGGTTTAATCCGCTGCCGCCATCCATGAGCACTTTAGTAAGCCGAAAGCCGTCCACAATTGGACTGAGGACCAAGGCGGCTGGTGCTCGGGCTGTTCGGAATTTAGGTTAAATCGG
Organism: Aegilops bicornis; assembly: GCA_021605145.1. Classification (NCBI taxonomy): domain Eukaryota; kingdom Viridiplantae; phylum Streptophyta; class Magnoliopsida; order Poales; family Poaceae; genus Aegilops; species Aegilops bicornis. Next base: position 422,360,356 of record CM038669.1, on the reverse strand, counting down.
CATTGAAGGTAATAGCCGTGTCGCTCCATGGATTTATTGCTGCCACGTGGCAGGCTTGGCGAGGTCATGGAGTGCTCGCCACGCCTATTATTTGAGGCGAAGGTCTCGAAGACTGTCAACATTGTATTGTTATCCACGGGGTGGTGCTCTGCGGTGTTTTGAATGAGGAGATCCTCACCGTTCTTGGCCACCTGCCGGAGTACCCAACATGCTCTAAGGCTGTGTGTTGGTAAGTTATCTGTTGTGCTGTGAATTTTGCAGGGCCCATTAAGCCATCCCTCCAATACGGTTCCACGCCCTGTAGTGGGCTTTTGCTTCTTTGTAATTGAGTCGGGCGACTTATGAGAGTGCACCCTTTTAGTTCGGACCGGGGACTTTGTCGGAGCCGGATTATCCCAAAATTTTGTTTGGGTTTTCCAGGCGCTTTCCATCGCACAGTACTTCCGCACTATGGCCGTCAAGTCAGCGAAGCGTGCTATGTCACGGCGACTTATGGCGTTGAGGATTCCCTTGTCCGTGCAATTATTGCAAAAGAATGAAATTGCGCCTTCCTCGCGACAGTCCTTGACCTTGCTCATTACAAGGAGGAATCTGGCCCAATAGTGATGTACTGTCTCCTGGGGCTCTTGCCTAATGTGGGAAAGATCGTTTGTATCTGGGTGGGTGGGTGGATTTAAGTCTGGACCTTGACCCGATTTGAGACCCAGGGGCGGGGGAGTTTTCGATCTTAGAAGTTCGGGCTCCGGGATGTTGCCCAGTGGGACCGGCCTGTCGCCTGATTCAAGGTTCAGGTTTGGGCGATGTCCTCCCGTAGACGGGTGTCCGGCTCGGAGAGCTCGGGAATCCGGACATAGTTTGTCCTCAAGATAGAGGAAGAATCGCCGCATTGCTCCTCCACCACCGCTATCTGATGGGTGACCGGCGGAGAGTTAATCTCCCTTTGGTCGGGTTTAAGCCCAATCTGATCATAGTCCGTAGCGACTCCCAAAACGGCGATGCGATCCAGGAGCTCGTTCAAAGAGGAGAGCTCCGTTGGATTCATCCGCTCGGTAAGTTCCGAGCCGATGTGGAGGCTGCTTTCGATGACCCGAGAAGTCATCATCGGTAGCGACGAAACGGGCTGTCATGACGAAGCCGCCTAGTCGGAGAGTTTGGCCTACAACCAGGGCTCCCCCAGAGGTGATGTTGTCCCTGACAACGAGATGAGCCATCCCTCCTTACGATGACGGCATAGTGGAACTCTCAATGAAAGCACCAATGTGGTTGTCAAAATCGGTGGATCTCGGTAGGGGGTCCCGAACTGTGCGTCTAAGGCGGATGGTAACAGGAGGCAGGGGACACGATGTTTACCCAGGTTCGGGCTCTCTCGATGGAGGTAATACCCTACTTCCTGCTTGATTTATCCTGATGATATGAGTATTACAAGAGTTGATCTACCACGAGATCGTAGAGGCTAAACCCTAGAAGCTAGCCTATGGTATGATTGTTGTTGTCCTACGGACTAAACCCACTGGTTTATATAGACACCTGAGGGGGCTAGGGTTACACAGAGTCGGTTACAAGGGAGGATATCTACATATCCGTATTGTCAAGCTTTCCTACCACGCCAAGGAGAGTCCCATCCGGACACGGGACGAAGTCTTCAATCTTGTATCTTCATAGTCCAACAATCCGGCCAAAGGATATGGTCCGGCTGTCTGGAGACCCCCTAATCCAGGACTCCCTCACATAGCTTCCCCAAGCTTGTGGCTTTGCATATCATTAGCATCATGGGTATTCAAGGAATTCATACTAACAACATTGCAATCATGCTCATCATATAAATATTTAGTGCCAAACATTCTATAGACTTCTTCTTCAAGCACTTGAGCACAATTTTCCTTTTCATCATACTTATGAAAGACATTGAAAAGATGAAGCATAGGTGGTAAACTCAATTCTATTTTTTGTAGTTTTATTTTATAGACTAACTAGTGATAAAACAAGAAACAAAAAGATTCGATTGCAAGATCTAAAGATATACCTTCAAGCACTCACCTCCCCGTCAACGGCGCCAGAAAAGAGCTTGATGTCTACTACGCAACCTTCTTCTTGTAGACGTTGTTGGGCCTCCAAGTGCAGAGGTTTGTAGGACAAGAGCAAATTTCCTCAAGTGGATGATCCGAGGTTTATCAATCCGTGGGAGGCGAGGGATGAAGATGGTCTCTCTCAAACAACCCCGCAACCAAATAACAAAGAGTCTCTTGTGTCCCCAACACACCCAATACAATGGTAAATTGTATAGGTGCACTAGTTCGCCGAAGATATGGTGATACAAGTGCAAAATGGATGGTAGATATAGGTTTTGTAATCTGAAAATATAAAAACAGCAAGGTAACTAATGATAAAAGTGAGCGTAAACGGTATTGCAATGATAGGAAACAAGGCCTAGGGTTCATACTTTCACTAGTGCAAGTTCTCTCAACAATAATAACATAATTGGATCATATAAATATCCCTCAACATGCAACAAAGAGTCACACCAAAGACACTAATAGCGGAGAACAAACGAAGAGATATGGTAGGGTACGAAACCACCTCAAAGTTATTCTTTCGGATCGATCTATTCAAGAGTTCGTACTATAATAACACCTTAAGATACAAATTAACCAAAACCCTAATGTCACCTAGATACTCCAATGTCACCTCAAGTATCCGTGGGTATGATTATACGATATGCATCACACAATCTCAGATTCATCTATTCAACCAACACAAAGTACTTCGAAGAGTGCCCCAAAGTTTCTACCGAAGAGTCAAGACGAAAAAATGTGCCAACCCCTATGCATAGGTTCATGGGCAGAACCCGCAAGTTGATCACCAAAACATACATCAAGTGGATCACGTGATATCTCATTGACACCACAGATATGCACGGCAAGACATACATCAAGTATTCTCAAATCATTAAAGACTCAATCCGATAAGATAACTTCAAAGGGAAAACTCAATCCTTTACAAGATAGTAGAGGGGGAGAAACATCATAAGATCCAACTATAATAGCAAGGCTCGCGATACATCAAGATCTTATCATCTTAAGAACACGAGAGAGAGAGAGAGAGAGAGAGAGAGAGAGAGAGATCAAACACATAGCTACCGGTACATACCTTCAGCCCCGAGGGTGAACTACTCCCTCCTCGTCATGGAGAGCGTCGGGATGATGAAGATGCCCACCAGTGAGGGTTCCCCCTCCGGCAGGGTGCCGGAACAGGGCCCCGATTGGTTTTTGGTCGCTAAAGAGGCTTGCGGCGGCGGAACTCCCGATCTATTCTGTTCCCCGATGGTTTTTGGGTATATTGGTATATATAGGAGGAAGAAATACGTCAGGGGAGCCACGAGGGGCCCACGAGGGTGGAGGGCGCGCCGAAGGGGGTGGGTGTAACATCCCAAATTTTCAATTTGAAATGTTATACATAGGTCCTCATATGTATATCATATTTTATTGCATTTTGGCTTGATCTTAGAAATTTCACGCAACTCAAGGACCCACGGAGAGAGTTGGAGATTTCATTATTTTCATATTTGAGTTTTCTCAAATTCTGAAAATAGGATAATTTGATTTTATTTATTTTATCTTCAATTATTTCTATTATCAAAATATGAGAGAGGGAATAAAATGACTTTCCCAAAATAAAGAAATATCAAAGATTTAATAAAAAAATCAAATAGGATTTTTATTTGGAGTTTTTTGCTATTTTATTTGAATTTAGGAAAAATGCGCATTTTTCAAAATTGCATTTAGGCCCCAAATAAATGTTCATCTTGTCCGGCTTGATTTTAGAAGCCGGGGAAAATTTATTTCGGGATTTTTGGAGTCCGTTTAGTATTTCTTTTCGTTAGTTTTTACGTGTGTAATGTTTAAAACGAACCGACTATTGAGTCAGAATCGCCAGACACCGCTGGCCGGGTTTTTATATAGCGCCGCCGACCGACCCCAAGCCCAAGCCGCCGCCAGCCCACCGCAGCCCGCTCCCGCGCCTAACCCTAGCCCGCCGCACAAGATCACACAGAGCCGCCACACGTGAGCCACCGCCGCCGCCATTTTTTTTTTAGAAAAACCGATCGGTTTTTCCGTCGGTTTTCGTCGGTTTTTAGATCCGTTTCTTTATTAGATCGATTTTTTCGGTTTAGGTTACTTAGCGAGCGTTCGCTCGTTCGTTCGTTTTAACGAACGCGTTCATCGTTTAGATCCAGATAACGAACGTTCGTTCGTTAATATGTTCGTCATTTTCATTTTTCTCGAATTTATTCCGCGATTTTTCTGATCGCGATTTCTTATCCGATTTTCAATCTAGTATAACTTTTCGCTCGTTTACCGGAATCAGGCGATTCAAGCACCTAGATTTTTGTCTCGAAACCCTCTTTCCGAATAATCAACTAAAACAAGTTTTTGCTACTGTAAAATTTGACTTAGGTCCAGATTAGTAAAAGGAGCTTGTTTCTTTCGCCGTTTCACTTTCGTTGCTTCGTTCGATTTGATTCTTTTTGCAAACCGGAGTTCTTAAGTTGAACTTTCTGGTTAGATCTTTTATTTGAATTTTACCTACGCATTAGATGGGTACTCATTGTATGCTTGTTTGTTTGCGATAGAGTACCCGGAGTGCGCCGCTTGCTACTTTGAATCTCTAGGTTTCACGGATCATCAGCAAGGTAAGTAACACTTTGATCATACCTCTTTACTACCAGTTTTATGCATTAGATCAATCCTCAAACATTGCATGATTAGGATCTAATTAAACTGTGGGTTTTGGGAAAGTAGTTGAGGTAGTACCTATTACATGTTTTATTATCAAACCCTTCGGAGTTACTTCTACGTTTGCTTATTATGCCATGCTATACTAGTAGACGTGGATTGGGTGAGTGTATCCATGACAGATGTGAGATTGTTAATTAATGGTTTATTTAAGGTGGCAACTTTAATGCACATCTGGGTGGATTGAGGTACAGGGTATTCCAGGATGCCTGCTTCTTTTTGGACCGCCACCTGTGCTCAAAGGGATCATGAGATTATTCATGCTAGAAACTTACGTGTGCAGCCACAAGCTACTATGGGCTCTAGCATAGTTGATTAAGTCGTGCGAACTCTTACAGTGGTAGACTAGCAGATGTAGAGGGATGTAGGTGTAACTGTCTACCCGTTCGTAAGGTGCTAGCGCTTCTGAAATACTATGTCTCGATCATCCGTTTCTCAGACACCATGTAGTGCGAGAATCCCAACGGAGGAGCTCGATTCTTGTGGGGAAAAGTGTGCAAACCTCTGCAGAGTGTATCAAACTAATCATGGTTAGCCGTGTCCCCGGTTATGGACATCTTGAGTATCTAGTACTTGGATTATCATGTGAATCTCTCATCATGTTACTTTAAATAATTTTGTTGGGTTAATGGTGATATTTTCAATTGGGATTGAGAATGCTGTCAACCATTCTCAATGTTTAACAACCACCATGATAGTTAAATAAAATTTATACCTTTAAGAGGGAAAAATTGGCTTTAGGCAAACTCGTAACCATAGAGCTTTCCACCAGCCATATATGCATGTAGTATAGCACTACTCTTTCACATTACTCTCTATGTGTTACATTGCCAAAGATATTCCATGTCTTGACCGTTTTCGGGCTGCAACGTTCATGTTGCAGACTTTTCGCATTTAACAGTAAGGTGCCTTAGGTCGTGGTTCTATACTCAGTGATGTCGTTGGAGTTCATGGACTCGCTTATCTTCCAAGCCTTCCGCTGTTGTCGTTATTAGATGGCCTTAAGCCATATTTATTGTAATAAGTTCTCTTTCGAGACATTCGATGTAATAAGTGTGTGATTGCTACTCTATTGTAAATCCTTCAAGTACTCTGCGGTCAAGACATTATCTTGAGGATGACATCGATGCACAGAGATCGATCGTTTGAGGTCCGGTCACTACAAGATGGTATCGAGCACACGCCGATCAGAGGACACGACCACTAAGCTAAAGCCCTAGAACACTACTCTTTCTTCTCAATTCTGACTCCTCATCTTTTCTACTCTTTTAGGATGGAGGATGCAAGGAACAAGTTCATGCAACCGGATGATGATACACCCTTTGGACGTCACTTGAAGGAAGTCACTAGATACCTGAACATCAGAGTACCAAGCTTCACTGGGACCTACAACGCCACTTTACCCGAAGAGGAGCGCTGGATGATTCAAGTTCAAGTTCCAGGAAGGACGTTCGCGCCAGTCACGGAGCCCATAGAGTTTTCCTTTGATGCACCAACCTGGAGTCTAGGAAAGAGCATGGCAGCCCACATCACCATAGGATGTATTGTAGAAGTTTACCGCAATGATCTCAAGGATACTATCTACCAGATTTGTGGGCATCGAGATGAGCAATGGGAGATGATTAGCACCAGGAGGGATAGATCAATCGCAGCATATATCCAGGAGTTAAACCAGCACATCCAACGTCAGGAGAACCAGATGTGCGCAGGCATGATGGATCTGCAGAAGGCCTTGACCAAGATCACGGAGTGAGAGGAAGAACTCAATGCTACACGTGAAGACTACATGGAAGAAATTGAAGTGCTAGTGGAGAAGAATGATGACTTAACCAGGAAGCTTGGAGTTTTCATGGGAGACCCCGCACCAGGCAGAGAAGACGATGATTCCACTGGCCCGGATAACCATATCATCATCGACGACACCGACTCAAACCCCAACGACAGCGATGATGACTATGTTGATGAAGCTGGAGCGGATATCATGGAGTCTTCATCGGAGCACTTTTTTAGTTGACCACCATAATAGTAGTAGATTTTCCCCCATTGTATCTAGTTTAGTCCAAGCACTTTTGTAACAATAGTTAGACCGTTGTATGCCTTTGTTTGAATTGATTGGAGTGATATTGTTTGCATTTGTCTCATGTGCATATGGGTAGTGTTTTCTCACTAGACCTCCTTCTATTCTATATTCTCATCTTCTCTAACACCCTCAGATGCCTCCGAGACGCGACACCGGATTTGTTTTCCCACCAGAGATCACTCAGTTGATTCAGCAGAATGCTTTGATGCAAGCACTAGTACAGAACCAAGGCAACAACACAACAACCCACCACCACCACCACCTGTTGACCATTTGACTCGTTTCTTGAGGCTAAATCCGCCGGTGTTTTCTAGTAGCACCGAGCCGATTGTTGCAGATGATTGGCTCCGCAAGGTTGGAAGGGAGCTGGCCACTGCAGGATGCATAGATGAGGAGAGAGTGCGTTTAGCCGCACATCAGCTTAATGGACCCGCAGCATCATGGTGGGAGAATTACACAGCCACACACCCTATTGACACTGTCACATGGGATCAGTTTCAGCAAGCTTTCCGTACTGCCCACGTTTCAGCAGGAGCTATGGCCATGAAGAAGCGTGAGTTTCACAACTTACGCCAAGGAGGACACAATGTAAGCCAGTATGTGGAGGACTTTAGTAAGTTAGCACGTTATGCCCCAGATGACGTTGCTACAGATGCAGCTAAACAGGAGAAGTTCCTGGAAGGACTTAATGATGAGCTGAGCATGCATTTGATGGTAGCAACTTTCAACAACTACCAGGAGTTGGTAGATCGTGCTCTTATGATTGAAGGGAAGCAGCAACAGATCGAAAACCACAAGAGGAAGTATGGTCAAGGGAAGTACAATTCTGGAGCTCAGCAGAAGCTACGCTTTACCCCGAAACCGGGAGGACAATTCCAGCATACTCATGGAGGAGGTAGCTCGCACAATCATAATGGCTCCAAGAATGGTAACGGGAATGGAGGAAGCAACGGATAAAACCGCACCAACCTGATAACCCCAGCCAAGAGAGACCTGAGCCAAGTCACTTGCTTTAAGTGTCAGAAGACTGGACATTATGCCAATGAATGTCCCAAAGCCCAGAATGGAAATGTCAATGGAAGCTCTGGGAAGAAGCCGAACCCTTTCAACAGGGGACAGGTGAACCACGTTAACATGGAGGAGGTTGAAGCTCAACCAGATGCAGTAATAGGTAAGTTTTTGGATAAGACATTTACTGCAATCGTTCCTTTTGATACTGGTGCATCGTATTCATACATATCACGGGGATTTGTGGATAAGTACAAACTACCCACCAAGGTTCTTAGAACACCTATGCTAGTAAGATCACCAGGAGCGGAGTATATGGCCAGTCGTGGATGTTTTCAAGTACCTTTGAGCATAGGTAGGCATGTTTTCCCCACGGATTTAATCATTCTGGAATCGCAAGGTTTGGACGTGATTCTAGGTATGGATTGGCTATCAATGTATGGAGGGAACATCGATTGCGCCAGTAAGTCGATTTTGCTTACCACCCCAGAAGGAAGAAGAATCAAGTATGTGTCACGGCATGAGCCGAAGAGGACACAAGTAAATTCCTTATCAGGAGTTGTGCGGGAGGAAGTACCAGTGGTGAAGGATTACCCGGATGTGTTCCCAGAGGAGTTTCCAGGCATGCCACTGGATAGAGACATTGAATTTCCGATTGAGATGTTGCCAGGCACAGGGCCGATATCTAAGAGACCGTACCGGATGCCCGCACAAGATTTGGAAGAAATTAAGAAGCAGATTAAGGATTTACTGGATAAAGGTTTTATTCGCCCAAGTTCTTCGTCTTGGGGATCTCCAGTACTTCTAGTGGAGAAGAAGGATGGATCATTGAGAATGGTTGTTGATTATCGAGGATTGAATGAAGTGAACATTAAGAATAAGTACCCGTTGCCGATGATCAATGACTTGTTTGACCAATTGCAAGGAGCTAAGGTATTTTCCAAGATCGATTTGCGATCAGGGTACCATCAGTTAAAGATTCGGGAGCAGGATATACCCAAGATAGCTTTTACCACCAGGTACAGGCTGTATGAGTATACCGTTATGTCATTTGGGCTGCCTAACGCACCTGCCTATTTCATGAACATGATGAACAAGGTGTTTATGGAGTTTTTGGATAAGTTCGTCGTGGTGTTCATTGATGATATTTCGGTCTACTCAAAGAACGAAGAAGAGCATAAGGAACATTTGCGCTTGGTACTTGAGAAGCTCAGAGAACATCAGTTATATGCCAAGTTCAGCAAATGTGAGTTTTGGTTGAAGGAAGTTGGACTTCTCGGACACGTTATATCCGGAGAAGGTATAGCAGTAGATCCCACCAAATTTGCCACTGTGACAAACTGGGAAGCACCAACGGCACTTGGAGAAATCCGGAGTTTCCTTGGACTGGCAGGATACTACCGGAGATTCATTGCGAATTTCTCAAAGATTGTGAAGCCTATGACGGAGTTATTAAAGAAGGATACCAAGTTCAATTGGACTGAGGAATGTGAGGCTAGTTTCCAAGAGTTGAAGAAACGTTTGGTTACATCACCAGTGTTGATTTTGCCAGATCAGCGCAAGGATTATGAAGTGTATGGCGACGCTTCACGTCGAGGACTGGGAGCAGTACTTATGCAGGAGGGAAGAGTTGTTTCATATGCTTCACGACAACTTAAGCCCCATGAGTTGAATTATGCTACACATGATTTGAAGTTAGCAGACCGTAGTACGCATTGAAGACTTGGAGACATTTTCTCATTGGAAACCATTGTGAGGTGTACACGGATCACAAGAGTTTGAAGTACATCTTCATGCGAAGGAGTTGAATCTCGAGCAAAGGAGATGGTTGGAGCTCATCAAGGATTATGATATGAGATTGCATTATCACCCCGGAAAGGCTAACGTAGTAGCAGATGCGTTGAGCCGCAAGAGCCATGTCAACGCACTCATGACCGGAGGTTTACCAAAGGAGTTAGCCGAGGAATTTCGAGAGCTATGTTTGGAGATAGTTCCGAGAGGCTATGTAGCAGCACTGGAGATTCAGTCTACCTTGATGGATAAGATCAGAGAAGCTGAGAAAATTGACAAGGAGATTGCCTCTATTAAGGAGAAAATGAGCAAGGGAAAAGCTAAGGGATTTCGTGAGGATGAGCATGATACCCTATGGTTTGAGGACCGCGTTTATGTTCCTAGTGATCCGGAGATTAGGAAGTTGATTTTGCAAGAGGCCCATGACTCGCCGTACTCGATTCACCCAGGAAATACCAAAATGTATCTGGATTTGAAGGACACTTTCTGGTGGACCGGAATGAAGAAGGATATTGTGGAGTATGTAGCAGTTTGTGATGTATGTCAGAGGCGAAGCGAGCATCGAAGCCATTTGGATTGTTCTGACCATTGCCGATACCTGAATGGAAGTGGGAAAAATTCGGCATGGACTTTATCACTGGATTGCCCAGGACTCGTTCAAGCTATGACTCGATTTGTGTTGTAGTCGATCGTTTGACGAAGGTAGCTCATTTCATTCCAGTAAAGACCACCTACAGCAGTGCCAAGTTGGCTAAGATATACATGACCAGGATCGTATGTCTGCATGGAGTTCCGAGGAGTATCGTATTAGATAGAGGAACCCAGTTTACCTCAAAGTTTTGGAATCAGTTGCACGAAACTTTGGGTACCAGGCTAGAGTTCAGTACAGCTTTTCATCCACAGTATGTGATGGATGCACCGAGAGAGTCAATCAGATTTTGGAGGATATCTTTGAGAGCTTGTGCATTGGATTATGGATCAAGTTGGGATGACAACTTGCCATATGCGGAGTTCTCTTATAACAACGATTATCAATCCGGTTTGAAGATGGCCCCTTTCGAAGCCTTGTATGGAAGGAGGTGCAGAACCCCGCTGTTGTGGGATGAAGTTGGAGATCGCCAGTTGTTTGGACCAGATTTGATTAAGGAGTCTGAACAGAAGGTGAAGTTGATTTGTGATAGGCTCAAGGTAGCCCAGTCTAGGCAGAAGAGCTATGCGGATTCTAAACGTAAGGAGACAGTTTTCGAAGCCGGAGATAGAGTATATCTTCAAGTATCCCCACTTCAAGGAGTTAAGCGCTTTGGAGTTAAAGGAAAGTTAGCGCCACGTTTTGTGGGACCATACAAAGTTTTGGAGCGCATGGGAGAAGTTGCTTACAAGTTGGAATTGCCCGAAGGATTGTCAGGAGTTCACGACGTGTTCCACGCTTCCCGCTTGAAGAAGTGCCACGCAGAGATGGCTGATATACCGAGGGATCTTGTGCACTGGAAGCAATTCAGTTGGGTAATGATTTGACCTACGAGGAGAAACCAGTCAAAATTCTCGATTTGCCAGCCGAGTCACCCGCACCAAGGTTATCAAGTTTTGCAAAGTCCAGTGGAGCCACCACACCGAGGATGAAGCCACCTAGGAGCGAGAAGAAGACCTGCTGAAGGACCACCCTCACCTATTTTCTAGCCAACCCGAATCTCGAGGGCGAGATTCATCTTAAGGGGGTAGGTTTGTAACATCCCAAATTTTCAATTTGGAATGTTATACATAGTTCATCATATGCATATCATATTTTATTGCATTTTGGCTTGATCCTAGAAATTTCACGCAACTCAAGGACCCACGAAGAGAGTTGGAGATTTCGTTATTTTCATATCTGAGTTTTCTCAAATTCTGGAAATAGGATCATTTGATTTTATTTATTTTATCTTCAATTATTTCTATTATCAAAATATGAGAGAGGGAATAAAATGACTTTCCCAAAATAAAGAAATATCAAAGATTTAATAAAAAAATCAAATAGGATTTTTATTTGGAGTTCTTCGCTATTTTATTTGTATTTAGGAAAAATGCGCGTTTTTTAGAATTTCATTTAGGTCCCAAATAAATGTTCATCTTGTCTGACTTGATTTTAGAAGCTGGGGAAAATTTATTTCAGGATTTTTGGAGTCCGTTTAGTATTTCTTTCGTTAGTTTTTCTACGCGTAATGTTTAAAAAAACGAACCGACTATTGGGCCGTAACCGGCCAGGACTCCGCCTAGCCGGGGTCTTTATATAGCGCGTCCGGGCCGACCCCCCCCCCCCCAGCCCAAGCCGCCGTCGCTAGCCCACCGTCGCCCGCGCCCGTGCCCTAACCCTAGCGCGCCGCGCCGCCGAGGTCAATTGACCGCCGCCGATTTTTTAGAAAACCGATCGGTTTTCACGGTTTTTTAGATCCTTTTTATTAGATCGGTTTTTCGGTTTAGGTTAATTAGCGGCGTTCATTGCTCGTTCGTTTTATTTAACGCGTTCATCGTTTAGATCCGGATAACGAACGTTTGTTCGTTAACTGCATTCGTCGTTTTCTTTTTCTCGGATTTATTCCGCGATTTTTCTGATCGCGATTTCTGATCCGATTTTCAATCTAGTATAACTTTTTGCTCGTTTATCGGAATCAGGCGATTCAAGCGCCTAGAAGCGCCTAGAGTTTCGTCTCGAAAACCTCTTTCCGAATAATCAAGTCAAACAAGTTTTTGCTACTGTAAAATTTGACTTAGGTCCAGATTAGTAAACGGAGCTTGTTTCTTTCGCCGTTTGACTTTCATTGCTTCGCTCAATTTGATTCTTTTTGCAAACCGGAGTTCTTAAGTTGAACTTTCTGGTTAGATCTTTTATTTGAGTTTTACCTGTGCATTAGATGAGTACTCATTGTATGCTTGTTTGTTTGCGATAGAGTACTCGGAGTGCGCCGCTTGCTACTTTGAATCTCTAGGTTTCACGGATCATCAGCAAGGCAAATAACACTTTGATCATACCTCTTTACTACCCAGTTTTATGCATTAGATCAATCCTCAAACATTGCATGATTAGGATCTAATTAAACTGTGGGTTTTGGGAAAGTAGTTGAGGTAGTACCTATTACCTGTTTTATTATCAAACCCTTGGGAGTTACTTCTACGTTTGCTTATTATACCATGCTATGCTAGTAGACGTGGATTGGGTGAGTGTATCCATGACAAATGTGAGATTGTTAATTAATGGTTTATTTAAGGTGGCAACTTTAATACACATCTGGGTGGATTGAGGTACCTGGGTATTCCAGGATTACTGTTTCTTTTGGACCGCCACCTGTGCTCAAAGGGATCATGAGATTATTCATGCTAGAAACTTCCGTGTGCAGCCACAAGCTACTATGGGCTCTAGCATAGTTGATTAAGTCGTGCGAACTCTTACAGTGGTAGACTAGCAGATGTAGAGGGATGTAGGTGTAACTGTCTACCCGTTCGTAAGGTGCTAGCGCTTCTGAAAGACTATGTCTCGATCATCTGTTTCTCAAACACCATGTAGTGCGAGAATCCCAATGGAGGAGATCGAGTCTTGTGGGGAAAAGTGCGCAAACCATTGCAGAGTGTATCAAACTAATCATGGTTAGCCGTGTCCCTGGTTATGGACATCTTGAGTATCTAGTACTTGGATTATCATGTGAATCTCATCATGTTACTTTAAATAATTTTGTTGGGTTAATGATGATATTTTTAATTGGGATTGAGAATGCTGTCAACCATTCTCAATGTTTAACAACCACCATGATAGTTAAACAAAATGTATTCCTTTGCAGTAGGGAAAAATTGGCTTTACGCAAAACTGTAACCATAGAGCTTTCCACCAGCCATATATGCATGTAGTATAGCACTACTCTTTCATATTACTCTCTATGTGTTACATTGCCAGCATATTCCATGTGTTGACCCGTTTTCGGGATGCAACGTTCATGTTGCAGACTTTTCAGACGACGAGTAAGGTGCCTTAGGTCGTGGTTCTATACTCAGTGATGCCGTTGGAGTTGATGGACTCGCTTATCTTCCAAGCCTTCCACTATTATCGTTATTAGATGGCCTCAAGCCATATTTATTGTAATAGGTTCTCTTTCAAGACATTCGATGTAATAAGTGTGTGATTGCTACTCTGTTATAAATCCTTCAAGTACTATGTGTGTCAGCATTACTGATCCAGGGATGACACTGATGCACAGAGATCAGACTGTTTGAGGTCTGGTCGCTACAGTGGGCGCGCCCCCATGCCTCGTGCCTCCCTCGTTGCTTTCCTGACGTGCACTCCAAGTCCCCTGGATTGCTTCCGTTCCAAAATTAACTCTCCCGAAGGTTTCACTCCGTTTGGACTCCGTTTGATATTCCTTTTCTGTGAAACACTGAAACAAGGGGAAAAAACAGGAACTGACACTGGGCTCTGGGTCAATAGGTTAGTCCCAAAAATAATATAAAAGTGTTTAATAAAGCCCATAAACATCTAAAACAGATAATATAATAGCATATGAATACTTCATAAATTATAGATACGTTGGAGACGTATCACACTGGACGTGACATAGTCGACTCAAGTGGAAAAACTACTAAGCAAAAGTCAAAACACCTAGTGGGCGTACACATGCAAGGTGCACACTGACAATAGATGCACATTAAAGGTTTTTCGGGTAGCATATCCTAATAGAACAAGCGTCAAGCTAAAAGATCAGTCGAAATTCAACTAACCTGGACGTTGGTCTGGAGTGCTGAGTTGGCATTATAGGCAGCCTGACTTGCTTCGTGCACCACCTTCATCTGCTCTATCATAAGACCTGCCTGGCATATGGCTTCCTTGGCAGCGCTCACTTGGTCCTCCGGGACATGATGGGTGATGAAAATCGGGGTTGGTGGAGTAGTCGCAGCAACCTGGGGATCTGAGGCATGGAGTTGCACGGACGAGGTAGGGACTTGGACAGTCGACGACGAAGGACGTTCAGTCGACACAGGATCAGCAGACGTAACAGAAGCTCGATTGAGGTCTCTGGACTGTTGGATCACTCGTTCTAACACTGACGTCGTCTGGGCCATTTTGCTAGCTGTCACCCTCCTGCCTGAGGTCCTGCTCCTCCTTCCCGTAGGCTTATGGGGCATGTCTTCATCATCGTTTGGAAGTTCAATAACATTCTGCGAAGCTGCAAAAGACTCCACCGCAATTCAGTCGACAGTGAAAATAATTGATAAAGTAAAGACGAGATACCAGGGGTCATACCTGCTTTGGAAGTGGCCGCGTCTTCCATCTCCTCGTCATTGTCATTCTTGTAAATGGAAGTCCCAGAACTAGCAGCACTACAAGTTTCAGAATTCACTCGGTCAAGCAGGAGATGAGCCGACTGAAGTATGGAAGTTTTTTAAACTACGCAAAAGCAAAGAAATAAAGCACAATAATTACCCAGAAGCAACAGGGACGTCCACTTTGATCTTAGGCAAGGCCTTTCGAGGTTTTGAAGGCACGACCTTGGGCTGCTTCGGGGCCTTTTCAGTCGGAACAGGGGAAGATGTCCGAGTGCGCTTCGAGGTATGCGTACTCGGTGCAACCACTTTGCCACGGACACTCGCTGGATCATGGGTCTGCTTGGTGCGTCTTTCAGAGCGCGGTGGGGATTCGAGTTCCTCCTCACCGCTTGAGTCGTCATCATCATCATCACTCACGTCTTCAGATTTCCCATCGGCGCTCTCACCTTCGCTCGCCTCACCCTCCTGGATTTGCTCTCCATTCGGCATTGAGTACATTTCGGTATAAATCTGCAAGGCAGATAATTGCACAAGTATCAGTCGGACCCAAGAACAGTTACAAATCAGAGCAAAAAGACACTCGACGGTAAAGGTCAGACCTTGTCTGGTTCATTGGTGGCGTCGAATGGTGGAACCCTCCTGAACCCCCTGGGGTTGTGTTTGTTTCCAGTGGTGCCTTGCAACCACTACTCCACTGTCTCCTCAGTGACTTCCTCCGGGTGGATTCGAGTGGTGTCATCTATACCTGAGTACATCCACATAGGGTGACCGCGGGCCTGGAGTGGCTGGATGCATCGACTGAGAAACACCTCAAGCAAATCCATGCCAGTCACGCCATCACGAACTAATTGGACTACCCGTTCGACTAGCATGTTCACCTCTGCTTTCTCTATCGGAGTCACTTTCAAAGAAGAGGGCTACTGGACTCGGTCCATGGAGAAGGGAGGAAGACCAGTCGACTGACCAGGGGTCGGTTGGTCTTTACAATAAAATCAGGTCGACTGCCACCCTCTAACTGAATCGGGAAGAGTCGTAGCTAGAAAATTACTTCTACCCCTCATCTGAATCCCTAGACCTCCACACATCTGGATCACGTGCGTCCTCTCATCACTCGGATTAGCCTTTTTCACAGACTGGGAGCGGCAAGTAAAGATGTGTTTGAAGAGACCCTAGTGCGGTCGACAACCCAGGAAATTCTCACACATGGAAACAAATGCAGCGAGATATGTGATGGTGTTGGGGGAAAAGTGATGAAGTTGGGCTCCAGAAAAGTTCAAGAAACCCCAGAAAAAAGGATGAGGGGGCAGAGAGAAACCACGGTCGACATGAGTCACGAGGAGGACGCACTCACCCTCCTGTGGCCGCGGCTCGGTCTCGTTTCCCGGCAGCCTCCAAGATTCATGGGCAATCAGGCCCCTTCGACCAAATCCTCCATGTCCTCCTTCTGAATCATGGAACGAATCCAGTCGCCCTGGATCCAGCCGGATGGCAGCCGGACCTCGACGACGACCCCCCCCCCCCCGACTCGTCTTCTTGCCCTTCGCTGCCGCCGTCGCCTTCTTTGTGCACTCCAGGGCCGCCGTCTTGTCTTTCCCCATCGCGGTGGACTGCGCTCAAGCAGGGCAGCAGCGTCGAGATTGGAGGCGGGCGCGGTGGAGAAGCAGAGGAAGAAGAAGGGGAATGGGGTGTGATACGTCTCCAACGTATCTATAATTTTTTATTGTTACATGCTATTATATTATCTGTTTTGGATGTTTAATGGGCTTTAATATACCTTTTTATATTATTTTGGGGACTAACCTATTAACCGAAATCCCAGTGCAAATTGTTGTTTTTTTGCCTATTTCAATGTTTCGCAGAAAAGGAATATCAAACGGAATCCAAACGGAATGAAACCTTCGCGAGGATGGCTTTTGGAACAAACGCAATTCAGGAGACTTGAAGTGGACGTCAAGGAAGCAACGAGGCGGCCACGAGGTAGGAGGGCACGCCCAGCGGGGTAGGCGCGCCCCCCACCCTCATGGCTCCACCGACCTACTTCTTTTGCATATGTATACTCTTATACCCTGAAAACATCGAGGAGCACCACGAAACACTTTTTCCACCGCCGGAACCTTTTGTACACGTGAGATCCCATCTTGGGGCCTTTTCCGGCGCTCCACCGGAGGGGGAATCGATCATGGAGGGCTTCTACATCAACACCATAGCCTCTCCGATGATGTGTGAGTAGTTTACCGCAGACCTTCGGGTCCATAGTTATTAGCTAGATGGCTTCGTCTCTCTCTTTGGATCTCAATACAAAGTTCTCCTCGATTCTCTTGGAGATCTATTCGATGTAATACTTTTTGCGGTGTGTTTGCTGAGATCCGATGAATTGTGGGTTTATGATGAAGATTATCTATGAACAATATTTGGTTCTTCTCTGAATTCTTATATGTATGATTTGATATCTTTGCAAGTCTCTTCGAATTATCAGTTTGGTTTGGCCTACTAGATTGATCTTTCTTGCAATGGGAGAAGTGCTTAGGTTTGGGTTCAATCTTGCAGTGTCCTTTCCCAGTGACAGCAGGGGCAGCAAGGCACGTATTGTATTGTGGCCATTGAGGATAAAAAGATGGGGTTTGTATCATATTGCTTGAGATTATCCCTCTACATCATGTCATCTTGCCTAATGTGTTACTCTGTTCTTATGAACTTAATACTCTAGATGCATGTTGGATAGCGGTCAATGTGTGGAGTAACAGTAGTAGATGCAGAATCGTTTCGGTCTACTTGTCGCGGACGTGATGCCTATGTTCATGATCATGCCTAGATATTCTCATAACTATGCGCTTTTCTATCAATTGCTCGA
This sequence comes from Aegilops bicornis, assembly GCA_021605145.1. Taxonomy (NCBI): domain Eukaryota; kingdom Viridiplantae; phylum Streptophyta; class Magnoliopsida; order Poales; family Poaceae; genus Aegilops; species Aegilops bicornis. The sequence goes on along the minus strand of CM038669.1, from coordinate 422,342,547 downwards.
CAGTAATTCGTTCACCCACCGTAGAATTTGCTATCTTGAGAGAAGCCACTAGTGAAACCTATGGCCCCGGGTCTATTTTCTATCATATAAGTTTCTGATCTATTTTATTTTGCAATCTTTACTTTTCAATCTATACCATAAAAATACCAAAAATATTTACCTTATTATCTCTATGAGATCTCACTTTTGCAAGTGGCCGTGAAGGGATTAACAATCCCTTTATCGCGTTGGTTGCAAGGTTCTTAATTGTTTGTGCAGGTACGAGGGATTTGCGTGTAGTCTCCTACTGGATTGATACATTGGTTCTAAAAAATGAGGGAAATACTTACGCTACTTTGCTGCATCACCCTTTCCTCTTCAAGAGAAAACCAACGCATGCTCAAGAGGTAGCAAGAAGGATTTCTGGCGTCGTTGCCGGGTGATCTACGCACAAGTCAAGACATACCAAGTACCCATCACAAACTCTTATCCCTCGCATTACATTATTTGCCATCTGCCTCTCGTTTTCCTCTCCCCCACTTCACCCTTGCCGTTTTATCTGCCCTCCTTCCGTTCAATCTTGTGTTACCATGTGCCTTCTTTTTGCTTGCATCTTCGCTTGCTAAAAGTTTATGGATCCTCATCCCCTTGCTAATCTTTTTAAGATATCCAATTATGATGAACCAATTTCTAGTGATTTGAGTGCACTAGATTATCTTTATGAGGTTTTGCTTGAAATTTGTGAATCTGAAAATTGTGATGAAGAAATTTATGAAGAGATTCACGATAGCTCCTTGAATAAAAAGCATGATTGCAATGATTTTACTATAAATTCTCTTGAAGCCAATTGTGCTAATAATATGCAAAACCCTAAGCTTGGGGATGCTAGTTTTGCTTTGTCCACTACTTGTTGCAATGATCATGATTGGGGTGATTCTTCTTATGATCTTGAAAATTTATTTATCCCCCATGATGAATATGAGATTGATAATAGTGTTTGCAATAATATTGAAAGTGGGTTTGGAATAGTGTCAACTTTAGATCCCACATATTTGGAGAATATTCAATCTTATGAATTTTTTTATAAAAGTGGGTTTGGAGAGGTCATCACTTTAGTTAATGTTAATCCCACTATCTTGGAAGAGTGTCAACTTTGCATGCATGTGGATCGTGTTGAGAATATGTTATGTGATAGTTATTTTGTTGAATTTTCCTATGATCCTACATGTAATTATCATGAGAGAGGCAAATATGGTTGTAGAAATTTTTATCTTACTAAATTACCTCTCGTCATGTTGAGATTGCTATCATCTCTTTCTTCTTCCTTGCATATGCTAATTTTTGCTTGCTATGATAATTTGTTTGCTTATAAAATGTCTATGCATAGGAAGTATGTTAGACTTAGATTTGTTTATCACGTGTTTTATGATGCTCTCTTTGTGCTTCAATTCTTGTCTTTCATGTGAGTATCATTAAAATTATCAATGCCTAGCTAAAAATGTTTTAAAGAAAAGCGCTTGTTGGGAGGCAACCCAATTTTATTTTTGTTCCTGTTTAGTAATAAATAATTCACATAGCCTCTGGTTAGATGTGGTTTTATGTTTAATTAGTGTTTGTGTCAAGTAGGACCAATAGGATCTTCTTGGGTGGTAGTTGTTTGATCTTGCTGAAAAAGACATAAATTTTGCGCTCACGAATATAATTGTTTAAATTCACTATTACATGATAGAATACCAATTCTTTTGCAGTAGATCAATATACAATTTATCCCGCTTTTCCTAGTTTTTCAGAATTTTTGGAGTCCGAGAAGTATTCTAACAAATCATATTGTTCTGCATCGCTCTGCTTTTTGATGATTCTGTTTTTCATGTGTTGTTTGCTTATTTTGATGAATCTATGGCTAGTATCGGGGGGTATGAACCATAGAGAAGTTGGAATACAGTAGGTTTAACACCAATATAAATAAAGAATGATTTCATTACATTACCTTAAAGTGGTGGTTTGTTTTATTTCGCTAACGGAGCTCATGAGATTTTCTATTGAGTTTTGTGTTGTGAAGTTTTCAAGTTTTTGGGTAAAGATTTGATGGATTTGGAACAAGGAGTGGCAAGAGCCTAAGCTTGGGGATGCCCAAGGCACCCCAAGGTAAAATTCAAGGACAACCAAAAGCCTAAGCTTGGTGATGCCCCGGAAGGCATCCCTCTTTCGCCTTCGCTCTATCGGTAACTTTACTTGAGGCTATATTTTTATTCACCACATGATATGTGTTTTGCTTGGAGCGTTTTGTATGATTTGAGTCTTTGCTTTTTAGTTTACTACAATCATCCTTGCTGTACACACCTTTTGGAGAGACACACATGATTCAGAATTTATTAGAATACTCTATGTGCTTCACTTATATCTTTTGAGCTAGATAATTTTGCTCTAGTGCTTCGCTTACATCTTTTTAGAGCACGGTGGTGGTTTCATTTTATAGAAAATATTGATCTCTCATGCTTCACTTATATTATTTTGAGAGTCTTTTAGAACAGCATGGTAATTTGCTTTGGCTATAAAATTAGTCCTAATATGATGAGCATCCGATATGGGTATAACAAAAACTATCATATAAAGTGCATTGAATACTATGAGAAGTTTGATTCTTTATGATTGTTTTGAGATATGAAGATGGTGATATTAGAGTCATGCTAGTTAAGTAGTTGTGAATTCGAGAAATACTTGTTCTAAAGTTTGTGATTCCCATAGCATGCACGTATGGTGAACCGTTGTGTGATGAAGTCGGAGCATGATTTATTTATTGATTGCCTTCCCTATGAGTGGCGGTCGGGGACGAGCGATGGTCTTTTCCTACCAATCTATCCCCCTAGGAGCATGCGCATAGTACTTCGTTTCGATAACTAATAGATTTTTGCAATAAGTACGTGAGGTCTTTATGACGAATGTTGAGTCCATGGATTATACGCACTCTCACCCTTCCACCATTGCTAGCTTCTCTAATACCGCGCACCTTTCGCCGATATCATACACCCACCATATACCTTCCTCAAAACAGCCACTATACCTACCTATTATGGTATTTCCATAGCCATTCTGAGATATATTGCCATGCAACTTACCACAGTTTCATTTGTTATGACACATTTCATCATTGTCATATTGCTTTGCATGATCATGTAGTTGACATCGTATTTGTGGCAAAGCCACCTTTATAATTCTTTCCTACATGTCACTCTTGATTCATTGCATATCCCGGTACACCGCCGGAGGTATTCACATAGAGTCATTTTTTGTTCTAAGTATTGAGTTGTAAGTAAATAAAAGTGTGATGATCATCATTATTAGAGCATTGTCCCAAGTGAGGGAAGGATGATGGAGACTATGATTCCCCCACAAGTCGGGATGAGACTCCGGACTAAAAATAAAAAAAGAAAGAAAAGAGGCCATAAAAAAGAGAAGGCCCAAAAAAAGAGGAAAGAGCAGAACAAAAAATGAGAGAAAAAGAGAGAGAAGGGACAATGTTACTATCCTTTTACCACACTTGTGCTTCAAAGTAGCACCAAGATCTTCATGATAGAGAGTCTCCTATGTTGTCACTTTCATATACTAGTGGGAATTTTACATTATAGAACTTGGCTTGTATATTCCAATGATGGACTTCCTCAAAATGCCCTAGGTCTTCGTGAGCAAGCAAGTTGGATGCACACCCACTTAGTTTCTTTTGTTGAGCTTCCATACACTTATAGCTCTAGTGCATCCATTTCATGGCAATCCCTACTCACTCACATTGACATCTATTGATGGGCATCTCCATAGCTCGTTAATACGCCTAGTTGATGTGAGACTATCTTCTCCTTTTTGTCTTCTCCACAACCACCATTCTATTCCACATATAGTGCTATGTCCATGGCTCATGCTCATGTATTGCGTTAAGATTGAAAAGGTTTGAGAACATCAAAAGTATGAAACAATTGCTTGGCTTGTCATCGGGGTTGTGCATGATTTAAATATTTTGTGTGATGAAGACAGAGCATAGCCAGACTATATGATTTTGTAGGGATAACTTTCTTTTGCCATGTTATTTTGAGAAGACATGATTTCTTTGTTAGTATGCTTGAAGTATTATTATTTTTAAACTTTTGTCTTGAATCTTTCGGATCTGAACATTCATGCCACAATAAAGAAATTTCATTGAGAATTATGCTAGGTAGCATTCCACATCAAAAATTCTGTTTTTTTATCATTTACCTACTTGAGGACGAGCAGGAATTAAGCTTGGGGATGCTTGATACGTCTCCAACGTATATATAATTTTTTTATTGTTCCATGCTATTATATTATATGTTTTGGATCTCTAATGGGCATTAATATACCTTTTTATATTATTTTTGGGACTAACCTATTAACCAAAAGCCCAGTGCAAATTGCTGTTTTTTTTTACCTATTTCAGTGTTTCACAGAAAAGGAATATCAAACTGAATCCAAACGGAATGAAACCTTCGTGAGAATCGTTTTTGGAACAAACGCAATCCAAGAGACTTGGAGTGGACATCAAGGAAGCAACAAGGCGGCGACGAGGTAGGAGGGCGCGCCCAGGGGGTAGGCTCGCCCCCCACCCTCATGGGCCCCTCGTGGCTCCACCGACCTACTTCTTTCTCCTATATATACTCTTATACCCTGAAAACATGCAGGAGCACCACGAAACACTTTTTCCATCGCTGCAACCTTCTGTTCCCATGAGATCCCATCTTGGAGCCTTTTTCGGTGCTCCGCCGGAGGGAGAATCGATCATGGAGGGATTCTACATCAACACCATAGCATCTCTGATAATGTGTGAGTAGTTTACCACAGACCTTCGGGTCCATAGTTATTAGCTAGATGGATTCTTCTCTCTCTTTGGATCTCAATACAAAGTTCTCCTCGATTCTCTTGGAGATCTATTCGATGTAATACTTTTTGTGGTGTGTTTGTCGAGATCCGATGAATTGTGGGTTTATGATGAAGATTATCTATGAACAATATTTGATTCTTCTCTGAATTCTTATATGTAAGATTTGATATCTTTTGCAAGTCTCTTCGAATTATCAGTTTGGTTTGGCCTACTAGATTGATCTTTCTTGCAATGGGAGAAGTGCTTAGCTTTGGGTTCAATTGCTCGACAGTAATTCGTTCACCCACCGTAGAATTTGCTATCTTGAGAGAAGCCACTAGTGAAACCTATGGCCCCGGGTCTATTTTCTATCATATAAGTTTCCGACCTATTTTATTTTGCAATCTTTACTTTTCAATCTATACCATAAAAATACCAAAAATACTTACCTTGTTATCTCTATGAGATCTCACTTTTGCAAGTGGGAAGGGATTGACAACTCCTTTACCGCGTTGGTTGCAAGGTTCTTAATTGTTTGTGCAGGTACGAGGGATTTGCGTGTAGTCTCCTACTGGATTGATACCTTGGTTCTAAAAAATGAGGGAAATACTTACGCTACTTTGCTGCATCACCCTTTCCTCTTCAAGAGAAAACCAACGCATGCTCAAGAGGTAGCAAGAAGGATTTCTGCGCCCGTTCTTGGGTGATCTACGCACAAGTCAAGACATACCAAGTACCCATCACAAACTCTTATCCCTCGCATTACATTATTTGCCATCTGCCTCTCGTTTTCCTCTCCCCCACTTCACCCTTGTCGTTTTATTTGCCCTCCTTCCGTTCAATCTGGTGTTACCATGTGCCTTCTTTTTGCTTGCATCTTCGCTTGCTAAAAGTTTATGGATCCTCATCCCCTTGCTAATCTTTTTAAGATATCCAATTATGATGAACCAATTTCTAGTGATTTGAGTGCACTAGATTATCTTTATGAGGTTTTGCTTGAAATTCGTGAATCTGAAAATTGTGATGAAGAAATTTATGAAGAGATTCCCGATAGCTCCTTGAATAAAAAACATGATTGCAATGATTTTACTATAAATTCTCTTGATGCCAATTGTGATAATAATATGCAAAACCCTAAGCTTGGGGATGCTAGTTTTGCTTTGTCCACTACTTGTTGCAATGATCATGATTGGGGTGATTCTTCTTATGATCTTGAAAATTTATTTATCCCCCATGATGAATATGAAATTTATAATAGTGTTCGCAATAATATTGAAAGTGGGTTTGGAAGAGTGTCAACTTTATATCCCACATATTTGGATAATATTCAATCTTATGAAATTTTTGATAAAAGTGGGTTTGGAGAGGTCATGACTTTAGTTAATGTTAATCCCACTATCTTGGAAGAGTGTCAACTTTGCATGCATGTGGATCGTGTTGAGAATATGTTATGTGATAGTTATTTTGTTGAATTTGCCTATGATCCTACATGTAATTATTATGAGAGAGGAAAATATGGTTGTAGAAATTTTTATCTTACTAAATTACCTCTCGTCATGTTGAGATTGCTATCATCTCTTTCTTCTTCCTTGCATATGCTAATTTTTTCTTGCTATGATAATTTGTTTGCTTATAAAATGCCTATGCATAGGAAGTATGTTAGACTTAGATGTGTTTATCACGTGTTTTATGCCTCCGAAGCATAAAAATCAGGTCGGAATCATCTTCAACCTCTTCTCCACTCGGACCCCGATCCATTCGGGGGCTAATGACGATGACATGTACCTAGGGTAGGGTAATGGGCCTGACCTAGACACCCTTCCCAAGGACATTGCCCTAAAGTCAGAGGCATTCAAAGGACAACAACATTTACCAACAGAAATCACCTCAAAGTGCAATCCACTCGACCAACAATTCCACTCGGATACCCCAATTCCATTCGACCAGGAGATAGTCATTCGACTACACTAGAAATCACTCGGAGTACAAAAGATCTAAAGTCAACCAGGATGGCAACGGGCAGGCGTTCACTCAGTAGTCTTAATGATCATTTATATGTCTTTATTATTGGCGTTACCAGTAACGTCTCACCTTTATGTACATTGAACCCCTTGTAACGTGGGCTGGTTGGGGTCTTGGCGCACTCTATATAAGCCACCCCCTCCACTGAGACAAGGGTTCGCACCCCCTGTAACTTCACGCATAATCCAGTCGACCAAACCTCCGGGCACCGAGACGTAGGGCTTTTACTTCTTCTGAGAAGGGCCTAAACTTGTAAATCTTGCATGCGCAACCTCATCATAGCTAGGATCTTGCCTCCTCCTACGTACCCCCTATTCTACTGCCAGACTTAGAACCACAACATCTGCTTTGGGGAAAATGGTGTGTGTTTGATATGTCTCCAATGTATCTATAATTTTTAATTGTTCCATGTTGTTCTATTAGCATTCTTGGATGTTTTACATTCATTTTATAGCAACTTTATATCATTTTTGGGGACTAACCTATTGACATAGTGCCTAGTGCCAGTTGCTGTTTTTTGCTTGTTTTTTACTTCGCAGAATATCCATATCAAACGGAGTCCAAATGCCACGAAACGTTTTGGAGATTTTTTTCGCCCAGAAGACAACTTGGGAGCCAAGGAAACACCAGAAGGGTGGCCCATGGGGCCCACCACCCACCTACGCGCGCCATAGGCCCCTGGCGCACCCTGATGGGTGGTGGGGCCCATGGAGGTCTCCTCCACCGCCTCTTAGGTATATAAATACTCAGATATTCCAGAACCCTAGGGAAGCGATCGAAACATAATTCCAGCTGCCGCTAGTTCCATAACCATGAGATCCAATCTAGAGCCCTATTCCGGCACTCTGCCGGAGGGGAACACGATCACGGAGGGGTTCATCATCCTCATTGGTGCTCCTCCGATGATAAGTGAGTTGTTCACCATAGACCTAAGGGTCCGTAGGCAGTAGATAGAAGGCTTCTTCTCTCTTTTTGATTCTCAATACAACGTTCTCCTCGATGTTCTTGGAGATCTATTTGATGTAATGACTTTTTGCAGCGTGTTTGTTGGGATCCGATGAAGTGCGAGTTTATGATCAGATCTATCTATGAATATTATTTGAGTTTTCTTTGATCTCTTATATTCATGATTGTTATAGCCTCGTATCTCTTCCCCGAATTTTTGGTTTAGTTAGGACAACTAGATTGATTTTTCTTGCAATGGGAAGAGGTGCTTTGTGATGGATTCGATCTTGTGGTGTCCTCACCCAGTGACAGAAGGGGTAGTAACACACACATTTATTGTTGCTATTAATTAAGGATAAAAAGATGGGGTCTATGCCTACATGAATAGATCTTTTCTACATAATTTCATCGTTCTTATTGCATTACTTCGTTTCTCCATAAACTTAATACACTAGATGCATGCTGGATAGCGGTTGATGTGTGGAGTAATAGTAGTAGATGCAGGCAGGAGTCGGTCTACTAATCTTGGACGTGATGCATATATACATGATCATTGCCTTGGATATCGTCATAATTATTTGTTCTTGTATCAATTTCCCAACAGAAATTTGTTTACCCACCGTATGCTATTTTCTCGAGAGGAGCCACTAGTGAAATCTACGGCCCCCGGATCTATCTTTTATCATATTATTTTTAGATCTATTATTCCAAAACCCCAAAAATACTTTGCTGCACTTTTTCTTTTTTATTTTGTGTTCTTGCTAGATCTATTTATCCAATCTCATATAATTTAATCTATCTTTTTACGGTGGATGGATTGACAACCCTTCTTACACGTTGGGTTGCAAGTATTTGTTCTTTGTGTGCAGGTACCATTTACATAATGTTGTTTGGTTCTCCTACTGGATTGATAACCTTGGTGTCATAACTGAGGGAAATACTTGTCGTAGTTGTGTTGCATCATCCCTTCCTCTTTGGGGAAATATCAACGCAGATTCAAGCTATCGTCAAAGGAATTTTTGGCGCCGTTGCCAGGGAGACATCATCTCCTTGCAATTTACATTATTTTCCATTTGCCTCTCGTTTTCATCTCCCCCACTTCACAAAAGTTTGCCTTTTTATTTGCCTTATTTTTCATTCACCTTTTTCTCGTTAGATCTCTTGTTTGCTTGCAACCTTGTTTGCGTAGTCACGATGTCTCAAAGAAAGTATTATGAAGTTCCTTACCCCAATATTTTGCTTGAGATTGAGAAAAGTGCCAAGGAATATATGACTACACAATTTGAGCACAATAAGTTTTTTACCGAAGAGCTTAAAGAACACTCTACTTTGCTAAAACAACTTGATCATGTTAGTAGAGAAGTTTCTAATCTCCAATCCAAGTATGCTCATGCTGAAAATTTACTAGGTAAAATATCCGATGCACAAGCTATGCTAGTAAATCAAATGGCAGCTAAGCCAGTTTCTCTAGAACCTAACAAATATGAAGATCTTAAAATGATTGGTGTTTCTTCTATTGATTCCTTATTTAGTAATATTAAAATTGATGAAAAGAGGCTTGAAGAAGAGTCAACATTAGCTAGAGGGCGTCCTCATAATTCGGAGGGTCAAAATCTTGTTGAAAAAATTGATAAAAGTGGGTTTGGAGAGGTCAAAACTTTAATTAGCGATGTGCCCACTTTTTTGGATTACAAAGACTTTAATTATGATAGTTTCTCTTTGATTGAATGTATATCTTTGTTGCAATCCATGATAAATTCACCCAATGCCTATGAAAAAATAAAGCTTTTACTAAACATATTGTAGAAGCGATGATAAAAGATTTAGAAGAAAAGTTGGAATTAGAGATTTCGATTCCTAGAAAATTATATGATGAGTGGGAACCTACCATTAAAGTCAAGATTAAAAATTATGAGTGATTTTCTTTATGTGATTTGGGTGCTAGTGTTTCCGCAATTCCGAAATCTCTATGTGATGTGCTTGGTCTCACCAATATTGAAGAATGTTCTCTTAATTTGCACTTGGCGGATTCTAGTATTAAAAACATTTGGGAAGAATTATTGATGTTATTATTCTTGCAAATAGGAACTATGTGCTCATAGATTTTATTGTTCTTGATATTGATTGCAATCCGTTTTGTCCCATCATACTTGGTAGACCGTTTTTACGAACTATAGGTGTCGTGATTTATATGAAAGAAGGGGATATTAAATTTCAATTTTCACTAAGAAAGGGTATGGAACACTTCCCTAGAACAAGAGTTAAGCCACCATATGAATCAATCATGAGGGCAACCTATGACGCAAAAACCAAAGATGACAATACTTGAATCTATGCATTATGCCTAGCTAGGGGCTTAAAACGATAGCGCTTGTTGGGAGGCAACCCAATGAATAAATTTTTTTTTGCCTTTTTCTTTATGTTCTTGAGTGTTTGCACAATTATGCTACTGTTATGATTGTGTTTTTATGTTTTAACTTGTGTTTGTGCCAAGTAAAGCCTTTAGGATCATGTTGGGTGATAGTTCATTTGATCTTGTTGAAAAACAGAAACTTTTGCGCCTAGTAGAAGAATTTTAGAAAAACACGGAAACGTGCTTTTGCTCTGAATTTTTTACACAATATTGATATACAAATTGCCTACGGTGTCCTAATTCTTCAGAACTTTTGGAGTTACATAAGTATGGTTAGAGTTCATATTATTACCGATTGTTCTGTTTTTGACAGATTCTGTTTTCATTGGATTGTGTGCTCATTTTGATGAAAATATGGACTATATCGGGGGTACAAGCCATGGTAAAGTTAGAATACAGTAGGTGTAATGCAATAATAAAATATGAATGGGTTTGCAATAGTACTTAAAGTGGTGATTTGCTTTATTATACTAACGGATCTTATGAAGGTTTTGTTAAGTTTTGTCTGATTGAAGTTCTCAAGTTTTGGGTGAGATCACGATGGATGAAGGAATAAGGAGTGAAAAGAGCCTAAGCTAGGGGATGCCCAGGGCACCCCAAGTTAATATTCAAGAAGAACCAAGCAACTAAGATTGGGGATGCCCCGAAGGCATCCCCTCTTTCTTCTAACAACCATCGATAATTTTACTTGGTGATATATTTTTATTCGTCACATATCATGAGTTTTGCTTGGAGCATCTTGTATTATATGAGTCTTTGCTTGTTTTGATTTTTAGTTTTTCACAATCATCCTTGCTGTACACAACTATTTGAGAGAGCCATATTTATGCTATGATTTGTTAGAATTGCTCTATGTGCTTCACTTAAATTCTTTGAGCTATGGAATTGCTCTAGTGCTTCACTTATATCCTTTTGAGCATGGTGTGCTTTAATTTTTGAAGAAATACTCTCATGCTTCACTTAGATTTATTTGAGAGTTAGTAAAACTTTTGAAGAAATTCTCTCATGCTTCACTTATATTATTTTGAGAGACAAAAATTTTATGCTCATGTTCTTCACTTAAGTTTGTTTGAGCTTGTCAAAAGCAATGGCAATATATCAATTTAGTCCTAAATTGATAGATATTCAAGAGGGATATAATAAAAACTTTCATGAATATCATTGGACAAAATAAACTTGATTGTTTGTAATAGTTTTGAGATATGATGATAGTAATATATGAGTCATGTTGGTGAGTAATTATGCTTTAGTAAGAATATTGGTGTTAAGGTTTGTGATTCCCTATGCAAGCATGAAAGTCAATAGTCATGCAATGAAATTACATCCTATTTGTGGTGCATTATTCGGCGTTATTTATGCTTAATGCTCGTTTATGAGAATTTTCGTTTCTTGGTTGGTTGCTTCTCAATCTATTTGCTAGCCTCCATTTGTACTAAGTGGAATGCTACTTGTGCATCCAAAATCCTAAAACCCAATTTTGCCATATGGATCCACCATACCTACCTATATGTTATATTTCTGTGTCGTTCTAAGTAAATTTGTATGTGCGAACTCTAATTTTTAAAATAAATTTCCTTTCTGTGTGCCCGTACTGCTCATGAAGCGGCAGGGGGTGGCCAATATTTTCCCATGCTAGATGTGTTATTCCCTAGATGAGTGTTTATTCACGTGTCATTGCACGAGAGTGTGGCGGTAATAGGGATGCCCAATCCCGAAATGAAAAAGAAATTTACTTTATGTTGCCAAATAATAAATTCCTTGGAAAGTGTTGGTATGGAAGACACCCGTGGATACGGCTAGCCATGGATTGTGAAAGAATGATTGAAAAATGAATAAACTTTTTTTTATGTTTGGGGAACCGCCTATGATGTATCTAGCATGGAAAGTATTGGGAATTACTCAGTCATTTTCGTTGACGGGAAAAGCATGCCTCTCAAAATATTTTATCTCTCAATTTAAGCTTTGAGCTCTGGCACCTCTACAAATCTCTGCTTCTCTCTGCGAAGTGCCTATCTATTTACTTTTATGCAATTTTTATTTTTATTTGAGTCTCCATCTTCTCTTATAAATCACCAACTAGGGAGCACTATTATTTGAGTTTTCTTTGATCTCTTATATGCATGATTGTTATAGCCTCGTATTTCTTCTCTGAATCTTTGGTTTAGTTAGGCCAACTAGATTGATTTTTCTTGTAATGGGAAGAGGTGCTTTATGATGGGTTCGATCTTGTGGTGTCCTCGACTAGTGATAGAAGGGGTAGTGAGGCACACATGTATCGTTGCTATTAAGGATTAAAAGATGGGGTCTATTCCTACATGAATAGATCTTGTCTACGTCGTGTCATCATTCTTATTGCATTGCTCCGTTTCACCATTAACTTGAAACGCATGCTGGATAGCGGTTGATGTGTGGAGTACTGGTAGTAGATGCAGGCAGGAGTCGGTATACTAATCTTAGACGTGATGCCTATATACACGATCATTGCCTTGGACATCGTCATAATTATTTGCTCTTCTATCAATTGCCCAATAGTAATTTGTTTACCCATTGTATGCTATTTTCTCGAGAGAAGCCACTAGTGAAATCTACGGCCCCGGGGTCTATCTTTTATCATATTGTTTTCGGATCTATTATTCCAAAAACCCAAAATACCTTGCTACACTTTTTCTTTACTTATTTTATTTTCTTGCTAGATCTATTTATCCAATCTCATACAACTTAATCTATGTCTTTACCATGGAGGGATTGACAACCCCTCTTACGCGTTGGGTTGAAAGTATTTGTTCTTTGTGTGCAGGCACCGTTTACATAGTGTTAATTGGTTCTCCTACTGGATTGATAATCTTGGTTTCATAACGGAGGGAAACACTTGCCGTAGTTGTGTTGCATCATCCCTTCCTCTTTGGGGAAATACCAACACAGATTCAAGCTATCGTTAGTGTTGATAAGCCCTAGTATTTTCTTTAGACCAAGTAGTAATGTTGACATGAGAGTACGAGTCTTCTCCACACTCCAAATTATGACTGGGGCTTTAGATGATAAATACTTAGGCCTTCCAGCAACACTGGATTTACATAAATGTGACATATTTCAATACCTACTTAATCGTCTGATTCTCTGACTTAATGGTTGGAAGGAGATACGTTTGCCTTCAAAAGGAAAGAAAATTCTAATCAAGTCGGTGACTCAAGCTATACCAATTTATGTGATGTTGGTCCTTAAAATTCCTAGAAAAACTTCCAAAGGAATAACTGATGTGATCTTACAATTTTGGTGCGGTGGTGATGCTAACCACAAACTTATGCAGTGGTTTTCGTGGTGGAAAATATGTGTGCCAAAGAAGAAGAAAAAAGGAGGTGGGGGATTCCGTGATATACACTGCTTCAATAGTGTTGCCTGCAAAACAGGCCTGGCACTTAATTGAGAACACTGATTCATTACGTGCTACTATTCAGAGAGCAAAATATTGTCATCACGGTGACCTGCTTTGTGCTACATTAAGGGCGTGTTCGGGAGCCCTCTAGCTTCTCAGATCCTCATATCTAGCCCGTAGTCCAGCGAACGGGTCAACTCCTGGCTTTTGGAGCAAGAAGTTGGTTAAAAATTGTGTGTAAATCGAAGGAGTTGTGGAGTTGGGAAAACGTGGCTCCGTAGAAACTGGGAAGCGGGATTTGAAAAGAATTGCGTGCTTGTGCCACCTCCAAGTGACATTGCCTACCGGTTCACGAGCAACTCATCGTATTCTCTCTCTCCTTCCTAATTTGTACGCCATCCCCTCTTATCTTCTGGTTGGGCTGAAGAGGAGAAAACGAGCCAATTGGGCTGCAAGACCATCTCTCTTTGGACCAAGCCTGGCTACATCCAAGCGTAATGGGCTAGCAGCCCATGTTAGAGCTAATTATTGAGAAGTTGTTGTCCCGAACGGTTTTCGAACTCCAGGAGTTTTACGAGAAGCTAGCAGCTGGTTACGGGCTGAAGAGTTGAGGAGTTTGAGGCTGGGGAGGACTAGCGAACAGGCCCTAAGAAGGGGTCATCGTGTAATTGGCAAAGCATCATGGCAGGAGTTCATACTGTAAATCAAGGACATGTTTGGCGAGTTGGAGACGTACAAAGTATTGATATCTGGACTGATCCTTGGGTCCAACAATCGTCTATGAAAAGGTTATCCCAAGGTGTAGTGATAACCCACAAGTATAGGGGATCAATTGTAGCTTCTTTCGATAAGTAAGAGTGTCAAACCCAACGAGGAGCTAAAGGCAGAACAAATATTCCCTCAAGTTCTATCGACCACCGATACAACTCTACGCACGCTTGACGTTCGCTTTACCTAGAACAAGTATGAAACTAGAAGTACTTTGTAGGTGTGATATGATACATTTGCAAGATAATAAAGAGCACATAAATGAAATGTAGGGGTTGTTTAGATAAAGACACAACTAAGTTAGTTTTAGTAAAGAGTTTTTGTCAACAAGAAAGTTATTTGTCCCTAGGCAATCAATAACTAGACCGATAATCATTATTGAAATTTTATTTGAGGGAGAGGCATAAGCTAACATACTTTCTCTTCTTGGATCATATGCACTTATGATTGGAACTCTAGCAAGCATCTGCAACTACTAAAGATCATTAAGGTAAAACCCAACCATAGCATTATAAGGCATCAAGTCCTCTTTACTCCCATACACAAACAACCTACTCACTCGGGTCTGTGCTTCTGTCACTCATGCCACACACCATAAGCAAATCATGAACATATTGCAAACCCTACAGCAGGGATCCCTCATGCTTGCGTGATACGTCTCCAACGTATCTATAATTTTTCATTGTTCCATGCTATTATATATTCTATTTTGGATGTTTAATGGGCTTATTTATACACTTTTATATTGTTTTTGGGACTAACCTATTAACCGGAGGCCCAGCCCAAATTGCTGTTTTTTTGCCTATTTCAGAGTTTTGCAGAAAAAGAATATCAAACGGAGTCCAAACGGAATGAAACCTTCGGGAACGTGATTCTTGGAATGGACGTGATCCAGAGGACTTGGAGTCTACGTAAAGTAATCATCGAGGAGAGCACGAGGTAGGGGGGCGCGCCCACCTCCCCCAGGCGCGCCCTCCACCCTCGTGGGGCCCACGTTGCTCCACCGACGTACTTCTTCCTCCTATATATACCTACGTACCCCCAAACCATCAGAGGCATCCATGAAAACCTAATTCCACCACCGCAACCTTCTGTACCCGTGAGATCCCATCTTGGGGCCTTTTCTGGAGTCCTGCCGGAGGGGGCATTGATCACGAAGGGCTTCCACATCAACACCATAGCCTCTCCGATGATGTGTGAGTAGTTTACCTCAGACCTTCGGGTCCATAGTTATTAGCTAGATGGCTTCTTCTCTCTCTTTGGATCTCAATACAAAGTTCTCCTTGATTCTTTTGCAGATCTATTCGGTGTAATCTTCTTTTGCGGTGTGTTTGTCGGGACCGATGAATTGTGGGTTTATGATCAAGATTATCTATGAACAATATTTGAATCTTCTCTGAATTCTTTTATGTATGATTGGTTATCTTTGCAAGTCTCTTCGAATTATCAGTTTGGTTTGGCCTACTAGATTGATCTTTCTTGCAATGGGAGAAGTGCTTAGCTTTGGGTCCAATCTTGCGGTGTCCTTTCCCAGTGACAGCAGGGCCAGCAAGGCAAGTATTGTATTGTTGCCATCGAGGATATCATATTGCATGAGTTTATCCATCTACGTCATGTCATCTTGCTAATAGCATTACTTTGTTCTTATGAACTTAATACTCTAGATGCATGCTGGATAGTGGTCGATGTGTGGAGTAATAGTAGTAGATGCAGGCAGGAGCCGGTTTACTTGTCACGGACGTGATGCCTATATACATGATCATACCTAGATATTCTCATAACTGTGCTCAATTCTATCAATTTCTCAACAGTAATTTGTTCACCCACCGTAATACTTGTGCTCTTGAGAGAAGCCACTAGTGAAACCTATGGCCCCCGGGTCTATTTTCCATCATATTAATCTTCCAACACTTTGCTATTTCCATTGCCTTTTATTTTACTTTGCATCTTTATTTCTCTTTATCATAAAAATACCAAAAATATTATATTATAAAATCAATCAGATCTCACTCTCGTAAGTGACCGTGAAGGGATTGACAACCCCTTTATCGCGTTGGTTGCGAGGTTCTTATATGTTTGTGTAGGTGCGAGGGACTTGAGCGTAGCTCCTACTGGATTGATACCTTGGTTCTCAAAAACTGAGGGAAATACTTACGCTACTTTACTGCATCACCCTTTCCTCTTCAAGGGAAAACCAACGCAGTGCTCAAGAGGTAGCAAGAAGGATTTCTGGCGCTGTTGCCGGGGAGTTTACGCAAATGTCAACATACCAAGTACCCATCACAAACCCTTATCCCTCGCATTACATTATCTGCCATTTGCCTCTCGTTTTCCTCTCTTCGACTTCACCCTTGCCGTTTTATTCGCCCTCCCTTTTCCGTTCGCCTCTTTCTCGCTCGTTTCTTGTTTGCTTGTGTGTTGGATTGCTTGCTTGTCACGATGGCTCAAGACAATACTAAATTGTGTAACTTTACCAATACCAACAACAATGATTTTCTTAGCACTCCGATTTCTCCTCTTACCGATACTGAATCTTGTGAAATTAATGTTGCTTTGTTGAATCTTGTCATGAAAGATCAATTCGCCGGCCTTCCTAGTGAAGATGCCGCGACCCATCTAAATAGCTTTGTTGATTTGTGTGATATGCAAAGGAAGAAAGATATTGATAGTGATACGGCCTAGGAAATCACTTTAGGAGAAGCTACCAAACTCCTAGATAATATTATGGTTAATTATTCTCAATGGCACACCGAAAGATCCACTAGTAAAAAGGTTCATGTGATAGAAGAAATTAATGTTTTGAGTGGAAAGATGGATGAACTTATGAAAATATTTGCTAATAAGAGTGTTTCTTGTGATCCTAATGATATGCCTTTGTCTACTTTGATTGAGAATAATAATGAATCTATGGATGTGCATTTTGTTGGTAGGAATATTTTTGGTAACAACGCATATAGAGGAAACTTTAATCCTAGGCCATATCCTAGTAATTCCTCTAATAATTATGTTAATTCCTACAAAACTCTTATGGAAATTTTAATAAGATTCCCTCTGAATTTGAGACTAATGTTAAAGAATTTATGAATTCGCAAAAGAACTGCAATGCTTTGCTTGAAGAGAAGTTGCCTAAGATTGATGAATTGGCTAGGAACGTGCACATAATTTCTCTTGATGTTGATTCTTTGAAACTTAGATCTATTCCACCTAAGCATGATATCAATGAGTCTCTCAAAGCCATGAGAATTTCCATTGATGAGTGCAAGGAAAGAACCGCTAGGATGCGTGCTAAGAAAGATTGCTTTGTGAAAGCGTGTTCTTCTAATTTCTATGAGAATAATGATGAAGATCTAAAAGTTATTGATGTGTCCCCTATTAAATCTTTGTTTTGCAATATGAATCTTGATAATTATGGGACTGGAGATGAGCCACCTTTACCTAGAAGGCGTTCCAAAAATTCGGAGTTTTTAGATCTTGATGCTAAAATTTGTAAAAGTGGGATTGAAGAGGTCAAAACTTTAGATATCAATGAACCCACTATCTTGGATTTCAAGGAATTTAATTATGATAATTGCTCTTTGATAGATTGTATTTCCTTGTTGCGATGCGTGTTAAATTCTCCGCATGCTTATAGTCAAAATAAAGCTTTTACTAAACATATCGTTGATGCTTTAATGCAATCTTATGAAGAAAAACTTGAGTTGGAAGTTTCTATCCCTAGAAAACTTTATGATGAGTGGTAACCTACTATTAAAATCAAAATTAAAGATCATGAATGCTATGCTTTGTGTGATTTGGGTGCTAGTGTTTCCACGATTCCAAAAACTTTATGTGATTTGCTAGGATTCCGCGAATTTGATGATTGCTCTTTAAACTTACACCTTGCAGATTCCACTATCAAGAAACCTATGGGAATAATAAATGATGTTCTTATTGTTGCAAATAGGAATTATGTGCCCGTAGATTTTTATTGTTCTTGATATAGATTGCAATCCTTCATTTCCTATTATTCTTGGTAGACCTTTCCTTAGAACGATTGGTGCAATAATTGATGTGAAGGAAGGAAATATTAGATTCCAATTTCTGTTAAGGAAAGGCATGGAACACTTCCCCAGAAAGAAAATTAAATTGCCATATGAATCTATTATGAGATCCACTTATGGATTGCCTACCAAAGATGGCAATACCTAGATCTATCCGTGTTTTTTATGCCTAGCTAGGGGCGTTAAACGGTAGCGCTTGTTGGGAGGCAACCCAATTTTATTTTTAGTTTTTTGCTTTTTGCTTCTGTTTAGGAATAAATCTTTGATCTAAACTCTGGTTATATTTGTTTTTATTTTTTAATTAGTGTTTGTGCTAAGTTAAACCTATAGGATCTTCTTGGACGATAGTTATTTGATCTTGCTGAAAATTCCAGAAACTTTCTGTTCACAAAAACAATTGTTACAAATTACCAGAACGTGATATAATATTGATTCCAATTGCATCAGATCAATAAACAAATTATTTAGGTCTTCCTATTTTTTCTGAATTTTTAGAGTTCCAGAAGTTTGCGTTAATTACAGATTACTACAGACTGTTCTGTTTTTGACAGATTCTGTTTTCCGTGTGTTGTTTGCTTATTTTGATGAATCTATGGCTAGTAAAATAGTTTATAAACCATATAGAAGTTGGAATACAGTTGGTTTAACACCAATATAAATAAATAATGAGTTCAATACAGTACCTTGAAGTGTTGTTTTGTTTTCTTTCGCTAACGGAGCTCACGAGATTTTCTGTTAAGTTTTGTGTTGTGAAGTTTTCAAGTTTTGGGTAAAGATTTGATGGAGTATGGAACAAGGAGTGGCAAGAGCCTAAGCTTGGGTATGCCCTTGGCACCCCAAGTTAATCCAAGGACACCAAAAAGCCAAAGCTTGGGGATGCCCCGGAAGGCATCCCCTCTTTCGTCCTCATCCATCGGTAAATTTACTTGGAGCTATATTTTTATTCGCCACATGATATGTGTTTTGCTTGGAGCGTCTTGTATGATTTGAGTATTTATTTGTTATTTTTCCACAATTATCCTTGCTGTACACACCTTTTGAGAGACACACATTATTCGGAATTTGTTAGAATACTCTATGTGCTTCACTTATATCCTTTGAGTTATATAGTTTTTGATCTAGTACTTCACTTATATCTTTTAGAGCATGGCGGCGGTTATATTTTATAGAAATTAATGAACTCTCATGCTTAACTTATATTATTTTGAGAGTCTTAAACAGCATGGTAATTTTCTTTAATCATGAAATTAATATTCCATATTGAGTTCATTAAATATCATGAGAAGTTAGATACTTGATAAGTGTTTTGAGATATAAAGGTGGTAATATAAGAGTGTGCTAGTTGAGTAATTGTGAAATTGAGAAATACTTTGTTAAAGTTAGCAAGTCCCGTAGCATGCACGTATGGTAAAATTTGTGTAACAATTTTGACAAATAGGTGTTCTTTTATTGCTTTCCTTACGAGTGGCGGTCGGGGACGAGCGATGGTCTTTTCCTACCAATCTATCCCTTTAGGGGCATGCGTAGTAGTACTTTGCTTCGAGGGCTAATAAAATTTCGCAATAAGTATATGAGTTCTTTATGACTAATGTGAGTCCTTGGATTATACGCACTCTCAACCTTCCACAATTTTCTAGCCTCTACGGTACCGCGCATTGCCCTTTCTCACATTGAGAGTTGGTGCAAACTTCGCCGGTGCATCCAAACCCCGTGATTTGATATGCTCTGTCACACATAAGCCTCCTTATATCTTCCTCAAAACAGCCACCATACCTACCTATTATGGCATTTCCATAGCCATTCCGAGATATATTGCCATGCAACTTTCCACCGTTCCGTTTATCATGACATGATTCATCATTGTCATATTGCTTTGCATGATCATGTAGTTGACATCGTATTTTGTGGCAAAGCCACTATTCATACTTTTTTCATACATGTCACTCTTGATTCATCGCATATCCCGCACATCACGGAGGCATTCACATAGAGTCATATCTTGTTATAAGTATTGAGTTGTAATTGTTGAGTTGTAAGTAATAAAAAGTGTGATGATCATCATTATTAGAGCATGTCCCATGCGAGGAAAGGATGATGGAGACTATGATTCCCCCACAAGTCGGGATGAGATTCCGGACTAAATATAAAAAAAAGAGGCCAAAGAAAAAAAAGAGAAGGCCCACAAAAAATGAGAGAAAAAGAGAGAAGGGACAATGTTACTATACTTTTCCACACTTGCCTTTCAAAGTAGCACCATGATTTTCATGATAGAGAGTCTCCTATGTTGTCACTTTCATATACTAGTGGGAATTTTTCATTATAGAACTTGGCTTGTATATTCCAATGATGGGCTTCCTCAAAATGCCCTAGGTCTTCGTGAGCAAGCAAGTTGGATGCATACCCACTTAGTTTCTTTTGTTGAGCTTTCATATATTTATAGCTCTAGTGCATCCGTTGCATGGCAATCCCTACTCCTCTCATTGACATCAATTGATGGTCATCTCCATAGCCTATTGATTAGCTGCGTCAATGTGAGACTTTCTACCTTTTGTCTCCTCTCATAACCCCCATCATTATACTTTACTCCACCCATAGTGCTATATCCATGGCTTGCGCTCATGTATTGCGTAAGAGTTGAAAAGGCTGAAGCGCGTTAAAAGTATGAACCAATTGCTCGGCTTGTCATCGGGGTTATGCATGATGAGAACGTTTGTGTGAAAGTATTGAAACATAGCCTAACTATATGATTTTGTAGGGATAAGCTTTCTTTGGCTATGCTATTTTGATAAGACATAATTGCTTGGTTAGCATGTTCGAAGTATTATTGTTTTTATGTCAACATTAAACTTTTATCTTGAATCTTCCGGACCTAGATATTCATGCCACAATAAAATATTTACATTAAGAAGTATGCCAAGAAGCATTCCACGTCAAAAATTCTGTTTTTATCATTTACCTACTCGACGATGAGCAGGAATTAAGCTTGAGGATGCTTGATACTGTTGGGGAACGTAGTAATTTCAAAAAATTTCCTACACACACGCAAGATCATGGTGATGCATAGCAACGAGAGGGGAGAGTGTTGTCCATGTACCCTCGTACACCGAAAGCGGAAGCGTTAGAACAACGCGGTTGATGTAGTCGTACGTCTTCATGGCCCGACCGATCAAGCACCGAAACTACGGCACCTCCGAGTTCTAGCACACGTTCAGCTCGATGACGATCCCCATACTCCGATCCAGCAGAATGTCGGGGAAGAGTTCCGTCAGCACGATGGCGTGGTGATGATCTTGATGTTCTACCGTCGCAGGGCTTCGCCTAAGCACCGCTACAATATTATCGAGGACTATGGTGGAGGGGGGCACCGCACACGGCTAAGAGATCAAGAGATCAATTGTTTGTCTAGAGGTTCCCCCTGCCCCCGTATATAAAGGAGCCAAGGGGGAGGTGGCGGCCGGCCAAGGAGGGGCGCGCCAAGGGGAGTCCTACTCCCACCGGGAGTAGGACTCCTCCTTCCTTGTTGGACTAGGAGAAGGGGAAGGAGGAGGAGAGAGGAAGGAAAGGCGCCGCCTCTCCTTGTCCTATTCAGACTAGGGGAAGAGGCGCGGCCCAGACCTTGCCTCCTCTCCTCTTCTCCACTAAGGCCCATGTAGGCCCAATAAGCCCGGGGTTCCGTAACCCCGGTACTAAGAAAATCGATTTCACCTGGAACACTTCCGACATCCAAATATAGGCTTCCAATATATCAATCTTCATCGCTCAACCATTTCGAGACTCCTCGTCATGTCCGTAATCACATCCGGGATTCCGAACAAACTTTGGTACATCAAAACTCATAAACTCATAATATAACTCTCATCGAAACCTTAAGCGTGCGGACCCTACGGGTTCGAGAACTATGTAGACATGACCGAGACTCGTTTCCAGTCAATAAGCAATAGAGGAACCTGGATGCTCATATTGGCTCCTACATATTCTACGAAGATCTTTATCGGTCAAACCGCATAACAACATACATTGTTCCCTTTGTCATCGGTATGTTACTTGCCCGAGATTCGATCGTCGGTATCCAATACCTAGTTCAATCTCGTTACCGGCAAGTCTCTTTACTCGTTTACGTAATGCATCATTCCATAAGTAACTCATTAGCTACATTGCTTGCAAGGCTTATATTGATGTGCATTACCGAGAGGGCCCAGAGATACCTCTCCGACAATCGGAGTGACAGAACCAAATCTCGGAATACGCCAACTCAATATGTACCTTTGGAGACACCTGTAGAGCTCCTTTATAATCACCCAGTTACGTTGTGACATTTGGTAGCACACAAAGTGTTCCTCCGGTAAACGGGAGTTGCACAATCTCATAGTTACAGGAACTTGTATAAGTCATGAAGAAAGCAATAGCAACATACTAAACGATCAAGTGCTAAGCTAACAGAATGGGTCAAGTCAATCACATCATTCTCCTAATGATGTGATCCCGTTAATCAAATGACAACACATGTCTATGGTTAGGAAACATAACCATCTTTGATTAATGAGCTAGTCAAGTAGAGGCATACTAGTGACATTAAGTTTGTCTATGTATTCACACATGTATTATGTTTCCGATTAATACAATTCTAGCATGAATAATAAACATTTATCATGATATGAGGAAATAAATAATAACTTTATTATTGCCTCTAGGGCATATTTCCTTCAGCCTCCCACTTGCACTAGAGTCAATAATCTAGATTACACAAAGAATGATTCTAACACCCATGGAGTCTTGGTCCCGATCATGTTTTGCTCGTGGAAGAGGCTTAGTCAACGGGTTACGCAACATTCAGGATCCGTATGTATCTTGCAAATCTCTATGTCTCCCACCGGACTTGGTCCGGATGGAATTGAAGCGTCTCTTGATGTGTTTGGTCCTCTTGTGAAATCTGGATTCCTTTGCCAAGGCAATCGCACCAAGATTGTCACAGAAGATCTGCATTGGTCCCGGCGCAAGGGTATGACACCTAGATCGGAAATGAACTCTTTCATCCAGACTCCTTCATTTGCCGCTTCAAGCAGCTATGTACTCTGCCGCATGTAGATCCCGCCACAACGCTTTGTTTAGAATCGCACCAACCGACAGCTCCACCGTTCAATATAAACACGATCCGGTTTGCGATTTAGAATCGTCCGGATCAAGGTCAAACTTGCATCGACATAACCATTTACGACTAGCTCTTTGTCACTGCATAAACGAGAAACATATCCTTAGTCCTTTTCGTGTATTTCAGGATATTCTTGACCGCTGTCCAAAGGATCCACTCTGGATTACTTTGGTACCTCCCCGCCAAACTTATTGCTAAGCATACGTCAGTGTCGGTACATAGCATTGCATACATGATAGAGCCTATGGCTGAAGCATAGGGAACATCTTTCATTTTCTCTATCTTCTGTTGTGGTCGGGCATTGAGTCCGACTCAACTTCACACCTTGTAATGTCTGTGCAAGAACCCTTTCTTTGTGCGATCCATTTTGAACTTTTTCAAAACTTTATCAAGGTATGTGCTTTGTGAAAGTCCAATTAAGCGTCTTGATCTATCTCTATAGATCTTGATGCCCAATATGTAAGCAGCTTCACTGAGGTCTTTCATCGAAAAAAATTTATTCAAGTATCCCTTTATGCTATCCAGAAATTTTATATCATTTCCAATTAACAATATGTCATCTACATATATTCTCAGAAATGCTACAGAGCTCCCACACACTTTCTTGTAAATACAGGCTTCTCCAAAAGTCTGTATAAAACCATATGCTTTGATCACACTATCAAAGCGTTTATTCCAACTCCGAGAGGCTTGCACCAGTCCATAAATGGACCGCTGGAGCTTGCACACTTTGTTAGCACCTTTTGGATCGACAAAACCTTCCGGTTGTATCATATACAACTCTTCTTCCAGAAATCCATTCAGGAATGCAGTTTTGACATCCATTTGCCATATTTCATAATCATAAAATGCAGAAATTGCTAACATGATTCGGACAGACTTAAACATCGCTACGGGTGAGAAAGTCTCATCGTAGTCAACCCCTTGAACTTGTCGAAAACCTTCTGCAACAAGTCGAGCTTTGTAGACAGTTACATTACCATCAGCGTCAGTCTTCTTCTTGAAGATCCATTTATTCTCGATGGCTTGCCGATCATCGGGCAAGTCAACCAAAGTCCATACTTTGTTCTCATACATGTATCCCATCTCAGATTTCATGGCCTCAAGCCATTTGGCGGAATCTGGGCTCATCGTCGCTTCCTCATAGTTCGTAGGTTCGCCATGGTCAAGTAACATGACATCCAGAATAGGATTAACGTACCACTCTAGTGCGGATCTCACTCTGGTTGACCTACGAGGTTCGGTAGTAACTTGATCTGAAGTTTCATGATCATTATCATTAGCTTCCTCACTGACTTGTGTAGTTGTCACAGGAACCGATTCTTGTGATGAACTACTTTCCAATAAGGGAGCAGGTACAGTTACATCATCAAGTTCTACTTTCCTCCCACTCACTTCTTTCGAGAGAAACTCCTTCTCTAGAAAGGATCTGAATTTAGCAACAAAAATCTTGCCCTCAGATCTGTGATAGAAGGTGTACCCAATAGTCACTTTTGGGTATCCTATGAAGACACATTTCTACGATTTGGGTTCGAGCTTATCCGGTTGAAGTTTTTTCACATAAGCATCGCAGCCCCAAACTTTAAGAAACGACAACTTTGGTTTCTTGCCAAACCACAGTTCATAAGGCGTCGTCTCAACGGATTTTTATGGTGCCCTATTTAACGTGAATGCGGCCGTCTCTAAAGCATAACCCCAAAACGATAGCGGTAGATCAGTAAGAAACATCATAGATCGCACCATATCTAGTAAAGTACGATTACGACGTTCGGACACACCATTTCTTTGTGGTGTTCCGGGTGGCGTGAGTTGCGAAACTATTCTGCATTGCTTCAAATGTAAACCAAACTCAGAACTCAAATATTCTCCTCCACGATCAGATCGTAGAAATTTTATTTTCTTGTTACGATGATTTTCCACTTCACTCTGAAATTATTTGAACTTTTCAAATGTTTCAGACTTGTGTTTCATCAAGTAGATATACCCATATCTGCTCAAATCATCTGTGAAGGTGAGAAAATAACGATACCCGCCGCGAGCCTCAGTATTCATTGGACCACATACATCAGTATGTATGATTTCCAACAAATCAGTTGCTTGCTCCATATTTTCGGAGAACGGCGTTTTAGTCATCTTACCCATGAGGCATGGTTCGCAAGTACCAAGTGATTCATAATCAAGTGATTCCAGAAGTCCATCAGTATGGAGTTTCTTCATGCGCTTTACACCCATATGACCCAAACGGCAGTGCCACAAATAAGTTGCACTATCATTACCAACTCTGCATCTTTTGGCTTCAACATTATGAATATGTGTATCACTACTATCGAGATTTAATAAAAATAGACCACTCTTCAAGGGTGCATGACCATAAAAAATATTACTCATATAAATAGAACAACCATTATTCTCTTATTTAAATGAATAACCGTCTCACATCAAACAAGATCCAGATATAATGTTCATGCTCAACGCTGGCACCAAATAACAATTATTCAGGTCTAAAACTAATCCCTATGGTAGATGTAGAGGTAGCGTGCCGACCGCGATCACATCGACTTTGGAACCATTTCCCACGCGCATCGTCACCTTGTCCTTAGCCAATCTTTGCTTAATCCGTAGTCCCTGTTCCGAGTTGCAAATATTAGCAATAGAACCAGTATCAAATACCCAGGTGCTACTGCGAGCATTAGTAAGGTACACATCAATAACATGTATATCACGTATACCTTTGTTCACCTTGCCATCCTTCTTATCCGCCAAATACTTGGGGCAGTTCCGCTTCCAAAGGTCCACCGCTGCATGAGAAGCACTCGATCTCGTGCTTAGGTCCAGATTTGGGTTTCTTCTCTTGAGTAGCAACTTGCTTGCTGTTTTTCTTGAAGTTCCCTTCTTTTCCCTTTACCCTTTTCTTGAAACTGGTGGTCTTATTGACCATCAACACTTGATGCTCCTTCTTGATTTCTACCTCCGCAGCCTTTAGCATTGCGTAAGAGCTCGGAATAGTCTTGTCCATCCCTTGCATATTATAGTTCATCACGAAGCTCTTGTAGCTTGGTGGCGTTGATTGAAGAATTCTGTCAATGACACTATCATCGTGAAGATTAACTCCCAGTTGAATCAAGTGATTAATATACCCAGACATTTTGAGTATATGTTCACTAATGTAACTATTCTCCTCCATCTTACAGCTATAGAACTTATTGGAGACTTCATATCTCTCAATCCGGCATTTGCTTGAAATATTAACTTCAACTCCTGGAACATCTCATATGCTCCATGACGTTCAAAACGTCGTTGAAGACCCGGTTCTAAGCCGTAAAGCATGGCACATCGAACTATCGAGTAGTCATCAGCTTTGCTCGCCAGACGTTCTTAACGTCGCTGGCCAGTATCTCGCAGCAGTTCGCACCCAGCGGTGTTTCCAGACGTAATTCTTCCGCAGCAAAGAATGAGGATAATCCTCAAGTTACGGACCCAGTCCGTGTAATTGCTACCGTCATCTTTCAACTTAGCTTTCTCAAGGAACGCATTAAAATTCAATGGAACAACAAAGACGAGCCATCTATCTACAACAAACATAGACAAGCAAAATACTATCAGGTACTAAGTTCATGATAAATTTAAGTTCAAATAATCATATTACTGAAGAACTCCCACTTAGACAGACATCTCTCTAGTCATCTAAGTGATCATGTGATCCAAATCAACTAAACCATGTCCGATCATCACGTGAGATGGAGTAGTTTTCAATGGTGAACATCACTATGTTGATCATATCTACTATATGATTCACGCTCGACCTTTCGGTCTCCGTGTTCCGAGGCCATATCTGTATATGCTAGGCTCGTCAAGTTTAACTCGAGTATTCCGCGTGTGCAACTGCTTTTGCACCCGTTGTATTTGAACATAGAGCCTATCACACCCAATCATCACGTGGTGTCTCAAAGTACGAAGAACTTTCATAACGGTGCATACTCGGGGAGAACACTTCACGATAATTAGTGAGAGATCATCTTAAAATGCTACCGTCAATCAAAGCAAGATAAGATGCATAAAGGATAAACATTACATGCAATCAATATAAGTGATATGATATGGCCATCATCATCTTGTGCTTGTGATCTCCATCTCAAGCACCGTCGTGATCACCATCGCCACCGGTAGCGACACCTTGATCTCCATCGTAGCATCATTTTCGTTTACGCCATCTATTGCTTCTACGACTATCGCTACCGCTTAGTGATAAAGTAAAGCAATTCTGATGCGTTGCATTTCATACAATAAAGCGACAACCATATGGCTCCTGCCACTTGCCGATAACTTCGCTACAAAACATGATCATCTCATATAATAAAATATAGCATCACGTCTTGACCATATCACATCACAACATGCCCTGCAAAAACAAGTTAGATGTCCTCTACTTTGTTGTTGCAAATTTTACGTGGCTGCTACGGGCTGAGCAAGAACCGTTCTTACCTACGGATCAAAACCACAATGATAGTTCGTCAAGTTAGTGTTATTTTAACCTTCGCAAGGACCGGGCGTAGCCACACTCGGTTCAACTAAAGTTGGAGAAACAGACACCCGCCAGCCACCTGTGTGCAAAGCACGTCGGTAGAACCAGTCTCGCGTCAGCGTACACGTAATGTCGGTCCGGGCCGCTTCATCCAACAATACCGCCGAACCAAAGTATGACCTGCTGGTAAGTAGTATGACTTGTATCGCCCACAACTCACTTGTGTTCTACTTGTGCATATAACATCTACGAATAAAACAAGGCTCGGATGCCACTGTTGGGGAACGTAGTAATTTCAAAAAAAATCCTATGCACACGCAAGATCATGGTGATGCATAGCAATGAGAGGGGAGAGTGTTGTGCACGTACCCTCGTAGACCGAAAGCGGAAGCTTTAGAACAACGTGGTTGATGAAGTCGTACGTCTTCACGGCCCGACCGATCAAGCACCGAAACTACGGCACCTCCGAGTTCTACCACACGTTCAGCTCGATGACGATCCCCATACTCCGATCCAGCAGAATGTCGGGGAAGAGTTCCGTCAGCACGAGGGCGTGGTGACGATCTTGATGTTCTACCGTCGCAGGGCTTCTCCTAAGCACCGCTACAATATTATCGAGGACTATGGTGGAGGGAGGCACCGCACACGGCTAAGAGATCAAGAGATCAATTGTTGTGTCTAGAGGTGCCCCCCTGCCCCCGTATATAAAGGAGACAAGGGGGAGGGAGCGGCCGGCCAAGGAGGGGCGCGCCAAGGGGAGTCCTACTCCCACCGGGAGTAGGACTCCCTCCTTTCCTTGTTGGACTAGGAGAAGGGGGAAGGAGGGAGAGAGGAAGGAAAGGGGGGGCGCCGCCCCCTCTCCTTGTCCTATTCGGACTAGGGGGGGAGGGGCGTGCAGCCCAGCCCTTACCTCCTCTCCTCTTCTCCACTAAGGCCCATGTAGGCCCAATAAGCCCCCGGGGGGTTCCGGTAACCCCGCATCTCTAAGAAAATCCCGATTTCACCCGGAACACTTCCGACATCCAAATATAGGCTTCCAATATATCAATCTTCATGTCTCAACCATTTCGAGAGTCCTCATCATGTTCGTAATCACATCCGGGACTCCGAACAAACTTCGGTACATCAAAACTCATAAACTAATAATATAACTGTCATCGAAACCTTAAGCGTGCGGACCCTACGGGTTCGAGAACTATGTAGACATGACCGAGACTCGTTTCCGGTCAATAATCAATAGCGGAACCTGGATGCTCATATTGGCTCCTACATATTCTACGAAGATCTTTATCGGTCAAACCGCATAACAACATACATTGTTCCCTTTGTCATCGGTATGTTACTTGCCCGAGATTCGATCGTCGGTATCCAATACCTAGTTCAATCCCGTTACCGGCAAGTCTCTTTACTCGTTTACGTAATGCATCATTCCGTAAGTAACTCATTAGCTACATTGCTTGCAAGGCTTATATTGATGTGCATTACCGAGAGGGCCCAGAGATACCTCTCCGACAATCGGAGTGACAAAACCTAATCTCGAAATACACCAACTCAACATGTACCTTTGGAGACACTGTAGAGCTCCTTTATAATCATCCAGTTACGTTGTGACGTTTGGTAGCACACAAAGTGTTCCTCCCGCAAACGGGAGTTGCATAATCTCATAGTTACAGGAACTTGTATAAGTCATGAAGAAAGCAATAGCAACATACTAAACAATCAAGTGCTAAGCTAACGGAATGGGTCAAGTCAATCACATCATTCTCCTAATGATGTGATCCCGTTAATCAAATGACAACACATGTCTATGGTTAGGAAACATAACCATCTTTGATTAATGAGCTAGTCAAGTAGAGGCAAACTAGTGACATTAAGTTTGTCTATGTATTCACACATGTATTATGTTTCCGGTTAATACAATTCTAGCATGAATAATAAACATTTATCATGATATGAGGAAATAAATAATAACTTTATTATTGCCTCTAGGGCATATTTCCTTCAGATACGTCTCCAACGTATCTATAATTTTTTATTGTTCCATGCTATTATATATTCTGTTTTGGATGTTTAATTGGCTTATTTATACACTTTTATATTATTTTTGGGACTAACCTATTAACCGGAGGACCAGCCCAAATTGTTGTTTTTTTGCCTATTTCAGAGTTCCGCAGAAAAAGAATATCAAATGGAGTCCAAACGGAATGAAACCTTCGGGAACGTGATTCTTGGAACGAACATGATCCAGAGGACTTGGAGTCTACGTGAAGTAATCAACGAGGAGAGCACGAGGTAGGGGGGCGCGCCCTCCACCCTCGTGGGGCCCATGTTGCTCAACTGACGTACTTCTTCCTCCTATATATACCTACGTACCCCAAAACCATCAGAGGCATCCACGAAAACCTAATTCCACCGCCACAGCCTTCTGTACCCGTGAGATCCCATCTTGGGGCCTTTTCCGGCGTCCTCCCGGAGGGGGCATTGATCATGGAGGGCGTCTACATCAACACCATAGCCTCTCCGATGATGTGTGAGTAGTTTACCTCAGACTTTCGGGTCCATAGTTATTAGCTAGATGGCTTCTTCTCTCTCTTTGTATCTCAATACAAAGTTCTCCTCGGTTCTCTTGGAGATCTATTCGATGTAAGCTTCTTTTGCGGTGTGTTTGTCGGGACCGATGAATTGTGGGTTTATGATCAAGATTATCTATGAACAATATTTGAATCTTCTCTAAATTCTTTTATGTATGATTGGTTATCTTTGCAAGTCTCTTCGAATTATTAGTTTGGTTTGTCCTACTAGATTGATCTTTCTTGCAATGGGAGAAGTGTTTGGCTTTGGGTTCAATCTTGCGGTGTCCTTTCCCAGTGACAGCACGGGCAGCAAGGCACGTATTGTATTGTTGCCATCGAGGATAACAAGATGGGGTTTATATCATATTGCATGAGTTTATCCCTCTACATCATGTCATCTTGCTTAAAGCGCTACTTTGTTCTTATGAACTTAATACTCTAGATGCATCTTTGGATAGCGGTCGATGTGTGGAGTAATAGTAGTAGATGCAAAAGGTGAGTCGGTATACTTGTCACGGACGTGATGCCTATATACATGATCATACCTAGATATTCTCATAACTATGCTCAATTCTATCAATTGCTCGACAGTAATTTGTTCACCCACGGTAATACTTATCCTCTTGAGAGAAGCCACTAGTGAAACCTATGGCCCCTGGGTCTATTTTCCATCATATTAATCTTCCAACACTTAGATATTTCCATTGCCTTTTATTTTACTTGCATCTTTATTTCTCTTTATCATAAAAATACCAAAAATATTATGTTATCATATCTATCAGATCTCACTCTCGTAAGTGACCGTGAAGGGATTGACAACCCCTTTATCGCGTTGGTTGCAAGGTTCTTATTTGTTTGTGTAGGTGCGAGGGACTTGAGCGTAGCCTCCTACTGGATTGATACTTTGGTTCTCAAAAACTGAGGGAAATACTTACGCTACTTTGCTGCATCACCCTTCCCTCTTCAAGGGAAAACCAACGCAGTGCTCAAGAGGTAGCATTGTGCGACACGGAGGGCACCATAGGACAGCACAATAATAAAACATGCAACTCAAATCAATCATGATCATCAATTAACCCATAGGACAAAACGGATCTACTCAAACATCATAGGATAGCCATACATCATTGGGAAACAATATATAGCATTGAGCACCATGTTTAAGTAGAGATTACAGTGGGTAAAAGAGGGGTTACACCGCTGCATAGAGGGGGAAGAGTTGGTGATGACGGCGGTGAAGTTGTTGGTGTAGATCGTTGTCGCGATAATGGCCCCGGCGGCGTTCTAGTGCCACCGGGAGAGAGGGGAGAGAGCCCCCCTTCTTCTTCTTCTTCCTTGACCTTCCCCCTAAATGGGAGAAGGGTTTTCCCTCTGGTCCATGGCCTCCATGGCGGCGGAGGGGCGAGAGCCCCTCCGAGATTGGATCTCTCTCTCCGGTTCCTTCTGTTTCTGTGCTCTCTGATTCTGCCCTTTCACCGTTTCTTAAATTCTCGGAGATCCGTAACTCCGATTGGGCTGAAATTTGGACACGATTGTTATCCGGATATTGGATTTCTTGCGGCGAAAGAAGGGCGCCAACCGCCTTACGAAATGGCCACGAGGGCCCAGGGCGCGCCGTACCCCCTGGGGCGCCCCCCTCACCCTCGTGGGCCCCTCGGGCATCGTCTCGCGTTGATTCCACTTCCCAAAATTCACATATATTCCAAAAAAAATCTCCATAAGTTTTTATCCCGTTTGGACTCCGTTTGATATGGATTTTCTGCAGAAAAAAAACATGCAACAACGAGAATCGCCTTTGAGCCTCGGATCAATATGTTAGTCCCAAAAATAGTATAAAAAGTTGCCAAAAGTATGTAA
The DNA here is from genome assembly GCA_021605145.1 of Aegilops bicornis. NCBI lineage: Eukaryota > Viridiplantae > Streptophyta > Magnoliopsida > Poales > Poaceae > Aegilops > Aegilops bicornis. The sequence goes on along the minus strand of CM038669.1, from coordinate 422,310,039 downwards.
AAGTTGTAGAATATTGGCACGGGACAATAAAAAATTATAGATACGACGGAGAAGTATGTAAAAGTTGTAGAATATTGGCACGGGACAATAAAAAATTATAGATACGACGGAGAAGTATCAGCATCCCCAAGCTTAATTCCTGCTCGTCCTCGAGTAGGTAAATGATAAAAAAGTTAATTTTTGATGTGGAATGCTACCTAGCATAATCTTGATCACATAATCTAATCATGGCATGAATATTAAGATACGAGTGATTCAAAGCAATAGTCTATCATTTTACATTAAGACAATAATACTTCAAGCATACTAATAAAGCAATCATGTCTTTTTCAAAATAACATGGCCAAAGAAAGCTTATCCCTACAAAATCATATAGTCTGGCTATGATCCATCTTCACCACACAAAATATTCAAATCATGCACAACCCCGATGACAAGCCAAGCAATTGTTTCATACTTTTGATGTTCTCAAACCTTTTCAACTTTCATACAATACATGAGCGTGAGCCATGAATATAGTTATTGAGGAACGTAACAGAAAATCAAAATTTAACTACGTGTCACCAAGATCTATCTATGGAGAAACTAGCAACGAGGGGAAGGAGAGTGCATCCACATACCCTTGTAGATCGCTAAGCGGAAACGTTCAAGAGAACGGGGTTGATGGAGTCGTACTCGTCGTGATCCAAATCACCGATGTCCTAGCGCCAAACGGACGGCACCTCCGCGTTCAACACACATACGGAACGGTGACGTCTCCCATGCCTTGATCTAGCAAGGATAGAGGGAGAGGTTGGGGAAGACTCCGTCCAGCAGCAACACGACGGCGTGGTGGTGGTGGAGGAGCGCGGTACTCCAGCAGGGCTTCGCCAAGCACTACGAGAGACGAGGAGGGAGAGAGGTAGGGCTACACCAAGATGGAGATGTTCTCGTGTGTTAGGCAGCCCCAAAACCTCCACTATATATAGGGGGAAAGGGAGGAGGCGCCTAAGGTTTCCACAGGGGGCGGCGGCAGGCAGATGGGATCTCCCTTGGGTGACTTGGCCCCAAGCCAGAGGTGGGAACCCTAGATGGGGCGCCCCAAACCCCTAGTCACGTGGGAATAGGTGAGAGGGGCGACAGCCCCTTAGTGGGCTGGTTTTCCCCATCCCTTGGCCCATGAAGCACCCCAACACTTGTCGGGCTCCCAAACACCTTTCGGTCATGCCGGGTCATCACTCAGTACCTCCGGAACACTTAGGACTCCAAAACCCTTCATCCAATATATCAATCTTTACCTCCGGACCATTCCGAACTCCTCGTGACGTCCGGGATCTCATCCGGACTCAACAACATTCGGTAACCACGTATATCTATTCCCTATAACCCTAGCGCCACCGAACCTTAAGTGTGTAGACCCTACGGGTTCGGGAACCATCTGAGAACATGACCGAGACGTTCTCCGGTCAATAACCAACAGCGGATCTGGATACCCATGTTGGCTCCCACATGTTCCACGATGATCTCATCGGATGAACCACGATGTCGAGGATTCAATCAATCCCGTATTCAATTCCCTTTGTCTAGCGGTATTGTACTTGCCCGAGATTCGATCGTCGGTATCCCGATACCTTGTTCAATCTCACATCGGCAAGTCTCTTTACTCGTTCCGTAACACATCATCCCGTGATCAACCCTTTGGTCACATTGTGCACATTATGATGATGTCCTACCGAGTGGGCCCAGAGATACCTCTCCGTCAACCGGAGTGACAAATCCCAGTCTCGATTCGTGCCAACCCAACAGACATTTTCGGAGATACCTATAATCACCTTTATAGACACCCAGTTAAGTTGTGACATTTGGTACACCCAAAGCATTCCTACAGTATCCGGGAGTTGCACAATCTCATGGTCTAAGGAAATGATACTTGACATTAGAAAAGCTTTAGCATACGAACTACGATCTTTGTGCTAGGCTTAGGATTGGGTCTTGTCCATCACATCATTCTCCAAATGATGTGATCCTTATCAACGACATCCAATGTCCATGGTCGAAACAAAGAACCATCTGTTGATCAATGAGCTAGTCAACTAGAGGCTTACTAGGGACATGGTGTTGTTTATGTACCCACACATGTATCCGAGTTTCCTATCAATACAATTATAGCATGGGTAATAAGCGATTATCATGAACAAGGAAATATAATAATAACTAATTTATTATTGCCTCTAGGGCATATTTCCAACAGTCTCCCACTTGCACTAGAGTCAATAACCTAGTTCACATCGCCATGTGATTAACACTCACAGGTCACATCACCGTGTGACCAACATCCAAAGAGTTTACTAGAATCAATAATCTAGTTCACATCACTATGTGATTAACACTCAATGAGTTCTTGGTTTGATCATGTTATGCTTGTGAGAGAGGTTGTAGTCAACGGGTCTGCAATATTCAGATCCGTATGTACATCGCAAATCTCTAGGTCATATTGTAAATGTTGCTTCCACGCTCCACTTGGAGCTATTCCAAATGGTTGCTCCACTATACGTATCCGGTTTGCTACTAAGAGTCATTCGGATAGGTGTTAAAGCTTGCATCGATGTAACCCTTTACGCCGAACTCTTTATCACCTCCATAATCGAGAAACATGTCCTTATTTGCTGCAAGGACAATTTTGATCATTGTCCAATGATCCATTCTGGATCATTCTTGTACCCCTTGACCGACTCATGGCAAGGCACACTTCGGTGCGGTACACAACATAGCATACTATAGAGCCTACGCTCGAAGCATAGGGACGACCTTCGTCCCTTTCTCTCTCTTCTGCCGTGGTCGAGCTTTAACTCTTAACTTCATACCTTACAACTCGTGCAAGAACTCCTTCTTTGGTGATCCATCTTGAACACCTTCAAGATTATGTCAAGGTATGTGCTCATTTGAAAGTACCATTAAGCATTTTTGATCTATCCTTATAGATCTTGATGCTCAATGTTCAAGTAGCTTAATCCAGGTTTCTATTGAAAACACCTTTCAAATAACCTGTATGCTTTCCAGAAATTCTACATCATTTACGATCAACAATATGTCAACAACATATACTCATCGAAATTATATAGTGCTCCCACTCACTTCTTTGGAAATACAAGTTTCTCATAAACTTTGTATAAACCCAAAATCTTTGATCATCTCATCAAAGCGCACATTCCAACTCCGAGATGCTTACTCTAGTCCTTAGAAGGATCATTGGAGCCAAAGATACCTTTTAGCATCCTTATGATCGACAAAAACTTTCTGATTGTATCACATACAACCTTTCCTTACGAAGACTGGTAAGGAAACTCGTTTTGACATCCATCTGCCAGATTTCATAAATGTAGCTAATGCTAACATGATTCCGACGAACTTAAGCATCGCTACGGATGAGAATATCTCATCGTAGTCAACTCCTTGAACTTGTGAAAACTCTTCGCCACAAGTCTAGCTTCATAGAGCGGTGACATTACCGTCCTTGTCCGTCTTCTTCTTCTTAAAGATCCATTTATCTCAATGGCTTGCCGATCATCGGGCAAGTCCACCAAAGTTCATGCTTTGTTCTGATACATGGATCCTATCTCGGATTTCATGGCTTCTAACCATTTATCGGAATTTGGGCCCACCATCGCTTCTCCATAGCTCGTAGGTTCATTGTTGTCTAGCAACATGACCTTCAAGACAGGATTACTGTACCACTCTGAAGTAGTACGCATCCTTGTCACCTTACGATGTACGGTAGTGACTTGATCCAAAACTTCATGATCACTATCATAAGCTTCTACTTCAATTGGTGTAGGCGCCACATGAACAACTTCCTGTGCCCTGCTACACACTAGTTGAAGTGACGGTTCAATAACCTCATCAAGTCTCCACCATCCTCCCACTCAATCCTTTCGAGAGAAACTTTTTCCTCGAGAAAGGACCTAATTCTAGAAACAATCCTTTTTGCTTCCTAATCGAGATCGGAGGTATACCCAACTGTTTTGGGTGTCCTATGAAGATGCATTTTATCCGCTTTGGGTTCGAGCTTATCAACCTGAAACTTTTTCACATAAGCGTCGCAGCCCCAAACTTTTAAGAAACGACAATTTAGGTTTCTCCAAACCATAGTTCAAACGGTGCCGTCTCAACGGAATTACGTGGTGCCCTATTAAAGGTGAGTGTGGTTGTCTCTAATGCCTAACCCATGAACGATAGTGGTAATTCGATAAGAGACATCATGGTATGCCCCATATCCAATAGGGTGCATCTATGATGTTCGGACACACCATCACACTATGGTGTTCGGTGCGGTGTTAGTTGTGAAACAATTTCCACAATGTCTCAATTGTGTACCAAACTTCGCAACTCAAATATCCATCTCTATGATCACATCACGGACATTTTATCCTCTTGTCACGAAGATCTTCAACTTCACTCTGAAATTACTTGAACCTTTCAATAATTCAGTCTTGTGTTTCATCAAGTAAATATACTCAACATCTACTCAAATCATCTGTGAAGTAAGAACATAACGATATTCACTACATGCCTCAGCACTCATTGGACTGCACACATCAAAATGTGTTACTTCCAACAAGTTGCTATCTTGTTCCATTTTACTGAAAACGAGGCTTTTCACCATCTTGCCCATGTGGTATGATTTGCATATCTCAAGTGATTCAAAATCAAGTGAATCCAAACGATCCATCTGCATGGAGTTTCTTCATGCGTATACACCAATAGACATGGTTCGCATGTCTCAAACTTTTCAAAACGAGTGAGTCCAAAGATCCATCAACATGGAGCTTCTTCATGCGTTTTACACCAATATGACTTACATGGCAGTGCCACAAGTAAGTGGTACTATCATTCTATCTTATATCTTTGGAATGAAAATGTGTATCACTATGATCGAGATTCAATAAACCATTCTTTTAGGTGCAAGACCATTGAAGGTATTATTCAAATAAACAGAGTAACCATTATTCTCCTTAAATGAATAACCATATTGCGATAGACATAATCCAATCATGTCTATGCTCAACGCAAACACCAATCTCGATGGTAGAGGGAGCGTGCGATGCTTGATCACATCAACCTTGGAAACACTTCCAACACATATCGGCAGCTCACCTTTAGCTAGTCTCCACTTATTCCGTAGCTTTTATTTCGAGTTACTAACACTTAGCAACCGAACCGGTATCTAATACCCAGGTGCTACTAGGAGTACTAGTAAAGTACACATTAACATAATGTATATCCAATATACTTCTATCGACCTTGCCCCGCCTTCTTATCTACCAAGTATCTAGGGTGGTTACGCTTGATGTCTGTTCCTCTCATTACAGAAGCACTTAGTCTCGGGTTTGGGTTCAACCTTGGGTTTCTTCACTAGATGCAGCAGCTGATTTGCCGTTTCATGAAGTATCCCTTCTTGCCCTTGCCCTTCTTGAAACTAGTGGTTTCACCAACCATCAACAATTGATGCTCCTTCTTGATTTCTACTTTCGCGGTGTCAAACATCGCGAATACCTCAAGGATCATCATATCTATCCCTGATATGTTATAGTTCATCATGAAGCTCTAACAGCTTGGTGGAAATGACTTTGGAGAAACATCACTATCTCATCTGGAAGATCAACTCCCACTCGATTCAAGTGATTGTTGCACTCAGACAATCTGAGCACAAGCTCAACGATTGAGCTTTTCTCCCTTAGTTTGCAGGCTAAGAAAATCGTCGGAGGTCTTATACCTCTTGACGTGGGCACGAGCCTGAAATCCCAATTCAGCCCTCGAAACAACTCATATGTTCCGCGATGTTTCGAAAAACGTCTTTGGTGCCTCAACTCTAAACTGTTTAACTGAACTATCACGTGGTTATCAAAACGGGTATGTCCGATGTTCGCAACATCCACAGACGACGTTTGGGGTTCAGCACACTGAGCGGTGCATTAAGGACATAAGCTTTCTTCCGTCCGCATAATCGCCATCTTGTCAACTTTCAACTATATTTTCTCTAGGAACATATCTAAACAGTGGAACTAAAACGCGAGCTTACGACATAATTTGCAAAGATCTTTTGACTATGTTCAGGATAATTAAGTTCATCTAATGAACTCCCACTCGAATAGACATCCTCTAGTCATCTAAGTGATTACATGATCCGAGTCAACTAGGCCGTGTCCGATCATCACGTGAGACGGACTAGTCATCATCGGTAAACATCTTCATGTTGATCGTATCCTCCATACGACTCATGCTCGACCTTTCGGTCTCTTGTGTTCCGAGGCCATGTCGTACATGCTAGGCTCGTCAAGTCAACCTAAGTGTTTCGCGTGTGTAAATCTGGCTTACACCCGTTGTATGTGAACGTAAGAATCTATCACACCCGATCATCACGTGGTGCTTCGAAACGACGAACTTTCACAATGGTGCACAGTTAGGGGGAACACTTTCTTGAAATTTTAATGAGGGATCATCTTATTTACTACCGTCGTTCTAAGCAAATAAGATGCATAAACATGATAAACATCACATGCAATCAAATAGTGACATGATATGGCCAATATCATTTTGCTCCTTTTGATCTCCATCTTCGGGGCTCCATGATCATCATCATCACCGACATGACACCATGATCTCCATCATCATGATCTCCATCATTGTGTCTTCATGAAGTTGTCTCGCCAACTATTACTTCTACTGCTATGGCTACCGGTTAGCAATAAAGTAAAGTAATTACATGGCGTTGTTTAATGACACGCAGGTCATACAATAAATTAAGACAACTCCTATGGCTCCTGCCGGTTGTCATACTCATCGACATGCAAGTCGTGATTCCTATTACAAGAACATGATCAATCTCATACATCACATATCATTCATCACATTCTTCTTGGCCATATCACATCACATAGCATACCCTGCAAAAACAAGTTAGACGTCCTCTAATTGTTGTTTGCATGTTTTACGTGGCTGCTATGGGTTTCTAGCAAGAATGTTTCTTACCTACGCAAAAAGCCACAACGTGATATGCCAATTGCTATTTACCCTTCATAAGGACCCTTTTCATCGAATCCGATCCGACTAAAGTGGGAGGCGGCACCCGCTAGCCACCTTATGCAACAAGTGCATGTCAGTCGGTGGAACCTGTCTCACGTAAGAGTACGTGTAAGGTCGGTCCGGGCCGCTTCATCCCACGATGCCGCCGAATCAAGATTGGACTAGTAACGGTAAGCATATTGAACAAAATCAACGCCCACAACTACTTTGTGTTCTACTCGTGCAAAGAATCTACGCAATAGACCTAGCTCATGATGCCACTGTTGAGGAACATAGCAGAAAATCAAAATTTTCCTACGTGTCACCAAGATCTATCTATGGAGAAACTAGCAACGAGGGGAAGGAGAGTGCATCTACATACCCTTGTAGATCGCTAAGCGGAAGCGTTCAAGAGAACGGGGTTGATGGAGTCGTACTCGTCGTGATCCAAATCACCGATGATCCTAGCGCCGAATGGACGGCACCTCCGCGTTCAACACACGTGCGGAACGGTGACGTATCCCATGCCTTGATCCAGCAAGGAGAGAGGGAGAGGTTGGGGAAGACTCCGTCCAGCAGCAAAGACGACGGCGTGGTGGTGGTGGAGGAGCGCTGTACTCCAGGGCTTCGCCAAGCACTACGAGAGACGAGGAGGGAGAGAGGTAGGGCTGTGCCAAGAGGGAGATGTTCTCGTGTGCTAGGCAGCCCCAAAACCTCCACTATATATAGGGGGAAAGGGGAGGGGAGACGCCCTAGGGTTTCCCACAGGCGGCGGCCGGGCGGATGGGATCTCCCCTTGGGTGACTTGGCCCCCAAGCCGGGAGGTGGGAACCCTAGATGGGGCGCCCCAAACCCCTAGTCACGCTGGGAATAGGTGAGGGGGGCACAGCCCTTAGTGGGCTGGTTTTCCCCTTCCCTTGGCCCATGAAGCCCCACAACACTTGCCGGGCTCCCAAACACCTTTCGGTCATCGGGTCATCACCAGTACCTCCGAACACTTACGGACTCCAAAACCCTTCGTCAAAGATATCAATCTTTACCTCCGGACCATTCCGGAACTCCTCGTGACGTCCGGGATCTCATCCGGGACTCCGAACAACATTCGGTAACCAAGTATATCTTTTCCCTATTAACCTAGAGTCTCAGAACCTTATGTGTGTAGACCCTACGGGTTCGGGAACCATCGAACATGACCGAGACGTTCTACGGTCAATAACCAACAGCGGGATCTGGATACCCATGTTGGCTCCCACATGTTCCACGATGATCTCATCGGATGAACCACGATGTCGAGGATTCAATCAATCCGTATTCAATTCCCTTTGTCTAGCGGTATTGTACTTGCCCGAGATTCGATCGTCGGTATCCCGATACCTTGTTCAATCTTCAGCATCGGGCAAGTCTCTTTACTCGTTCCGTAACACATCATCCCGTGATCAACCCCTTGGTCACATTGTGCACATTATGATGATGTCCTACCGAGTGGGCCCAGAGATACCTCTCCGTCAACCGGAGTGACAAATCCAGCCTCGATTCGTGCCAACCCAATGACATTTTCGGAGATACTGTAATGCACCTTTATAGCCACCCGATACGTTGTGGACGCTTTGGTACACCCAAAGCATTCCTACGGTATCCGGAGTTGCACAATCTCATGGTCTAAGGAAATGATACTTGACATTAGAAAAGCTTTAGCATACGAACTACGATCTTTGTGCTAGGCTTAGGATTGGGTCTTATCCATCACATCATTCTCCAAATGATGTGATCCCGTTATCAACGACATCCAATGACCATGGTCAGGAAAGCGGTAACCATCTGTTGATCAACGAGCTAGTCAACTAGAGGCTTACTAGGGACATGGTGTTGTTTATGTACCCACACATGTATCTGAGTTTCCTATCAATACAATTATAGCATGGGTAATAAACGATTATCATGAACAAGGAAATATAATAATAACTAATTTATTATTGCCTCTAGGGCATATTTCCAACAATAGCACTATAGGTGGAATAGAATATGATGGTGGAGGTTGTGTGGAGAAGACAAAAAGTAAGAAAGTCCCACATTGACGCGGCTAATCAATGGGCTATGGAGATGCCCATCAATTGATGTCAATGCGAGGAGTAGGGTTTGCCATGCAACAGATGCAGTAGAGCTATAAGTGTATGAAAACTCAAATTGAAACTAAGTGGGTGTGCATCCAACTTGCTTGCTCATGAAGACCTAGGGCATTTGAGGAAGCCCGTCGTTGGAATATACAAGCCAAGTTCTATAATGAAAATTCCCACTAGTATATGAAAGTGATAACTCAAGAGACTCTCTATATGAAGAACATGGTGCTACACTTTGAAGTGGGTGTGGTAAAAGGATAGTAACATTGTCCCTTCTCTCTTTTCTCTCATTTTTATAGGCTTCTTTGGCCTCTCTCTTTTTATTACGGCTTCTTTGGCCACTTTTATTTTGATAACCTCACATGGGACAATGTTCTAATAATGATGATCATCACACTTTTATTTACTTACAACTCAATATTACAACTCGATATCTAGAACAAAGTATGACTCTATATGAATGCCTCCGTGATGTGCAAGGGATGTGCAATGATCTAGCATAGCAATGACATCAAAAACGGACAAGCCATGATAACACCATGCTAGCTATCTTACGATCATGCAAAGAAATATGACAATAAATGCTCAAGTCATGTATATGATGATGATGGAAGTTGCATGGCAATATATCTCAGAATGGCTATGGAAATGCCATGATAGGTAGGTATGGTGGCTGTTTTGAGGAACGTATAAGGAGGCTTATGTGTGACAGAGCGTATCATATCACGGGGTTTGGATGCACCAGTGAAGTTTGCACCAATTCTCGAGGTGATAAAGGGCAATGCTCGATACCGAAGAGGCTAGCAATGATGGAAGGGTGAGAGTGTGTATAATCCATGGACTCAACATTAGTCATAAAGAACTCACATACTTATTGCAGAAGTCTATAAGCTATCAAAAGAAAGCATTAGACGCATGCTCCTAGGGGGATAGATTGGTAGGAAATACCATCGCTCGTCCCCGACCGCCACTCATAAGGAAGACAATCAATAAATAAATCATGCTCCGACTTCGTTACATAACGGTTCACCATACGTGCATGCTACGGGAATCACAGACTTCAACATAAGTATTTCTACTCCACAATTACCCACTAGCATGACTCTAATATCACCATCTTTATATCGCAAAACTATTGCAAGGAATCAAACATATCATATTTAGTGATCTACAAGTTTTATGTATGATTTTATGACTAACCATGTGAATGACCAATTCCTGTCATCTCTCTAAATAGATATAAGTGAAGCAAGAGAGTTTATTTCTTTCTACAAAAGATATGCCCATGCTCTAACAAATATAAGTGAAGCAAAAGAGGATTCTACAAATGGCGGTTTTCTATGTGTAGGGAAACAGGCAATCCAAACTTCAAATGATATATGTGATGCACATGAAGCATTCTATAAAGCCATACTCAAAAGATATAAGTGAACTGCAATGAGCATTCTATAAATCAACCATGGACTATCTCATACCAGCATTGTGCATCAAAGAAAAGTGAAAACTAAATGCAAAAGACGCTCCAAGATTTGCACATATCACATGAACGAAACGAAACCGAAAACATACCGATACTTGTTGAAGAAAGATGGGATGCCTTCCGGGCATCCCCAAGCTTAGACGCTTGAGTCTCCTTGAATATTTACTTGGGGTGCCTTGGGCATCCCCAATCTTGAGCTCTTGCCTCTCCTCCTTCTCCTCATATCGAAACCTCCTCGATCTTTGATCACTTCATCCACACAAAACTCAACAGAAAGTTCGGTAAGATCTTTTAGTATAACAAAGCAAATCACTACTCTAAGTACTGTTGAAAACCAATTCATATTTTGTTTTTGCATTGTAGATACTGTACTATAAATTTTTCACGGCTTAATCCACTAATAGAATCAATAGTTTCATCAAAACAGGCAAAACAATGCATCAAAAACATAATCTGTCTTAAACAGGACAGTCTGTAGTAATCTGAACATTCACCATACTTCTGGTACTGCAAAAATTCTGAAACAATTAGGAAAAATAAAAAATTTGTATAGAAAGACAGTGCAAAAGGTTTCAGAACAGTTTGATGTTCCAGTAAAAAATGTAAAATCGTGCACTACTGCCAAAGTTTCTGTTTTGCACCGCATGAATCAATAAGCAATCTAAACATCCTAAAGGCAAATCTTGGCACATTATTTTTATAATACAATGGAATTGTACAAGGGGATAAATTTTTTTGTTGAGAAGTTTCTGTAATTAAAATTCACAAAGTTTCCGTGAGCATGAACAAAGTTCAAGGACGCCCCCCACTTTCTCAATGCTCGTCTATCTCACTTTCACTTTTCTTTTTGTGAAGTTTTAAGTTCCACTATAATTTTTTTTGTTTTTAAACTATATAAAAGCAGTCAACAGAAATAAATGACTCTATAAAACTTCTGGGTTGTCTCCCTGGCAGCGCTTTCTTTAAAGCCATTAAGCTAGGCATAAAGTGCTCAAGTAATGGATCCACCCGGATCCCAAGGTATATCAAAGACAATTTTAATTAACAATGATTTTGCATTTAGTAGTGAGCACAAAGCAACATATATCAAGCAATGACGAAGTCTAACTCTCTTCCTATGCATCGGCATGTCATACAAGAACAATTCATGCACATCAAGTAAAGGCCAATGCATAGCATAAGAAGTTTCTTTCAATTTTATCGTATTGGAAACATAGAGAGGCGGAGATGTAGTCCCTCTCTCATAATAATTGCAAGTAGGAGCAGCAAGCACATGCATATTATATTCATCAAAATTATCATGTGCAACGGTAAAAGTCCACCCATCAATATAATTCTTAATAAATGCAAACTTCTTCTATATCGTGTAGTTTGGAGAATTCAAAAAGATAATAGGACTATCATGTGTGGGTGCAATAGCAACAATTTCATGATTAATATAAGGAACAATAGCAAGTTCATCTTCATAAGCATAATTCATATTGTCATCTTGGCCACAAGAATAGCAAGCATCAAGTTCAGTCAAAAGGGATATTTCAAACGAATCAACGGGATCATAGCAATTATCATGGCATTCATCCTTCGGTAAGAACGAAGGGACATTAAATAATGTATGAGTTGGAGAGTTACTCTCATTAGAAGGTGGGCACGGGTAACTAATCCGATCTTCCTCCTTTTGTTCTTCGCTCTCCTCATCATCTTTTTCATCCAATGAGCTCACAGTTTCATCAATTTCTTCTTCCATAGACTCCTGAAAATATTAGTCTCTTCTCGGACAGCGGAGACTTTCTCAATAAGTTCATCAATATCATAATTGTATTTATAATTCTCATTGCAATATTTAAGGATAGCTAAATTTTTAGGTCTATAAACTGAATCATAAAAATCTTCAAACTCTTTAAACAAAGATTCAATTTCACATGCACCCTTAAAAGCAACAAATTCTTCTATTCGTTCCACATCATAGTAATCATATATACCATTAGCATAAGAAGCTAAGATTTCATTATCATTAAATTTGCATGAAAAGGGAAGGTGTGGAGCCTTCATCCTAGAGCAACAAGTATAATCATATCTCAAGCATAGTTGCCGAGCATACCAATGCAACATATAAATTTGATCCCATAATAGTTTCCCTTTTTGTGTTAAGCGATAATCCCTAAAGTATTCACGTTGATCCAACGTGTCTCCCATTATATAATTGAATGGGGTTTTCTTAGGATTATTAAAGTAGTGCATAATATCTTTCACATAATGAGCATCGAGGGTTTTAGGAGGTTCCCCATCTCCATGAGTAGCAAGTAAACCTTTTTTTTGGTATTTCGTGTTCCATATCTATAACTAAAGATAGAGAACAACCTAGAACAGCAAATAAAATCCACTTAGTGATAAAGCAAACAAGCACACATGAGAATATTCACCCCATGCTATTGCTCCCCGGCAACAGCGCCGGAAAAAGGTCTTGATAACCCACAAGTATAGGGAATCAATTATAGCCTCTTTCGATAAGTAAGAGTGTCGAACCCAACGAGGAGCTAAAGGTAGAACAAATATTCCCTCAAGTTCTATCGACCACCGATGCAACTCTACGCACGCTTAATGTTCGCTTTACCTAAACAAGTATGAAACTAGAAGTACTTTGTAGGTGTGATAGGATATGTTTGCAAGATAATAAAGAGCATGTAAATAAAATCTAGGGGTTGTTTAGATAAAGACACAACTAAGTTAGTTTTAGTAGAGTTTTTGTCAACAAGAAAGTTATTTGTCCATAGGCAATCGATAACTAGACCGGTAATCATTATTGCAATTTTATTTGAGGGAGAGGCATAAGCTAACATACTTTCTCTTCTTGGATCATATGCACTTATGATTGGAACTCTAGCAAGCATCCGCAACTACTAAAGATCATTAAGGTAAAATCCAACCATAGCATTATAAGGCATCAAGTCCTCTTTACTCCCATACGCAAACAACCTACTTACTTGGGTTTGTGCTTCTGTCACTCACGCCACCCACCATAAGCAGATCAAGAACATATTGCAAACCCTACAGCGGGGATCCCTCACGCTTGCGCGACACGGAGGGCACCATAGGACAGCACCAATAATAAAACATGCAACTCAAACCAATCACGATCATCAATTAACCCATAGGACAAAATGGATCTACTCAAACATCATAGGATAGCCATACATCATTGGGAAATAACATATAGCGTTGAGCACCATGTTTAAGTAGAGATTACAGCGGTAAAGTGGTGTTACACCGCTGCATAGCTGGGTGAAGAGTTGGTGATGATGGCTGTGAAGTTTTTTGTTTATATCATTGTCGCGATGATGGCCCCGGCGGCGTTCCGGCGCCACCGGGAGAGAGGGGGAGAGATCCCCCCTTCTTCTTCTTCTTCCTTGACCTTCCCCCTAGATGGGAGAAGGGTTTCCCCTCTGGACCATGGCCTCCATGGTGGCGGAGGGGCGAGAGCCCCTCAGAGATTGGATCTCTCTCTCTCTCTGGTTCCTTCTGTTTCTGCGCTCTCTAATTCTGCCCTTTCACCGTTTCTTAAATTCACGGAGATCCGTAACTTCGATTGGGCTGAAATTTGGACATGGTTTTTATCCGGATATTGGCTTTCTTGGGGCGAAAGAAGGGCACCCTACCCCCTGGGGCGCGCCACTCACCCTCTTGGGCCCCTCGGGCATCGTCTCGCGTTGATTCCACTTCCCAAAATTCACATATATTCCAAAAAAAATCTCCGTAAGTTTTCATCCTGTTTGGACTCTGTTTGATATGGCTTTTCCGCGAAATAAAAAACATGCAACAAACAGGAACTGGCACTGGATCAATATGTTAGTCCCAAAAATAGTATATAAAGTTGCCAAAAGTATGTAAAAGTTGTAGAATATTGGCATGGAACAATCAAAAATTATAGATACGATGGAGACGTATCATGTAGTGACCAGCTATTAACAAAGGTGGTCAATCTTATTGACCCTATTTCTGGTTCTTGGGACGAACAATTAATTCGCCAAACTTTCTGAGAAAGTTGTTGTTGATTGGATCCTCTCTATTCCATTATCTTCTTATGGGATGTCGGGCTTTATTTCATGGAGCTTTGCTGAAACTGGTAGCTTTACTGTGAGAAGTGCTTATTGTGGAGTAGGAATATCAATATGGGCTCAAGCTGGAAGGAGACGGTGAACTGGAAGTTTTTAATACGTATAATATTTGGGAAACATTTTGTAATTTGTTCTGTCCATCATAAGTTAAGGTTTTTATTTGGAAGACCATGCATGCATTGTGCTTTACCATGTCGGACTATCTTGGCTAATCAACACCTAAAGATACCACCACAATGTCCCACATTAGTATGTGTGTTGAAACTGTTAAACATCTCTTGTTTGAATGCCCAAAAGCAAATGAACTTTGGAACATTTTGGGGCTTGGTGATGCCATCAGGAAGGCATGTGTGATTGATGATGAGGTCGTTGTTCTCGGTCAGGCTAGATTAGAAGAGACAGTGGCAACGATAACATGGTACTTCTGGTTGGAAGGAAGGAAGCCGGTCCATGGAGACTAGATGAATTCACCAAACCAAATTAGTATGTCAATGCAGACCCTAGTAGCAAACTTCTTCACCACAAACTCACTGAAGGCAACGATAAAATGTGATGGGTCTAAGCCAATGAAGGGGCATGTCAAACTCAATGTTGATGTAGCTTTTGATTTCCTTCGATGGGTAGTTGGTGCCATCATTAGAGATGACAAAGTCTAATGGATGGGTAGCTTTTGATTCCTGGTTACACCTAGCGAGGAGGTTGATGGATGTTCAACTCTCAGATCAGGGAGATACATCGAACTGGAAGTTAACGAGTAATGGAGTGTTTACGGTTAAATCGATGTACTTAGATCTCATTAATTTTGGCCCAATCACAAGATCGTTACACATTTGGAAAGTTAAGGTTCCCTTGCATATTAAAATTTTTATGTGGTTTATTCGATCCTCACCAAAGATAACTTAATAAAGCGGCGATGGTTAGGTAGTTCACGATGTTGCTTTTGTGTTCACGATAAAACAATTCAACACCTATTTCTTGATTGCCCTCTTGCGAAGTTACTTTGGAGGTCTGTCCATATAGCCTTTAATATTACGCCTCATGTTAGCATTGACGCATTGTTTGGGACGTGGCTAAATGGAGTGCTTCCTCATGTTGCGTCAAGTATTCGGATTGGAATATGCGTACTTCTTTGGGCTATATGGAACTGCAGGAATGATATGGTTTTTAACAGATTATCTATTATTATTTCTTGCAGGTTATCTTCAGGGCTACGGTATGGATCCGTATGTGGTTGTTACTCACTCCTACGGGCTCTAGGGAGCAGCTGGCTACTGGGTGCAACCGGTGGGAGATGGTAGCACGGGTTATTTTCAATCGGTTTGGATGGCGGTCGCATAATAAGATATGTCCTTAGTATCTTTTCGTTCGGCCGGTTGTAGCTTTGAGTTGCTCTTGTTTTATTTATTTAGCTCCTTCTGTGAGCCGTACTTTGCAGACCCGATTATTTGTTTTCTTCCGGCAGGTTATAAAGTGGATGTATGCATTTTTTCGATGCAGAGGCCGGGGATGACTTCCTTTTCAAAAAAAAAATTAGAGATGACAAAGGTAACTTTGTCGAACAACAAATGTGAAGACTAACTTATGCTCGGATGTTTTCATGGCTGAAGCCATGAGATTTGGACTGAATCTAGCACAGACTGTTGGTTGCAACAGGCTGGTTATCAACTCAGTTGGATAATGTTGATATGATCAGTATGATGCAAGAGGCTTTGCTGGCGCCGTGGCTGCAATTGTTGAAGATTGTTCACACGCGCGTTATCAGTTATGTAACCTTGGTGACCAATGAATTAAGAGAGGGATTTCAGGTGTCAAAATAAGAAGAAGAAACATCCAAGGAGTGTGCGCTCAACTCTTCTGATCACGCATTCGCGCATCGGCGGAAGTTAAATAGTTGCAGAGTTATTCATGCTCGTGTACGATGAAATATTGAACTTAGAAAATCGGGATCACCGTCTAGTCGTCCAGTTAGCAAGCATGTCCGCGAACATCAGCCTTGCTTATCTGCAGCTGCAGGGTCCAGCTCCTGAAGCATGGCCATCAGCTTCGGGTCCCGGAAATCCTCGATCAGCAGGCTCGCCCCCGCGTCCCTCAGCACCTTCTCCGGGTTCCCGGTGGTCAGGCCCACCACTGCCACGCCGGCGGCGACGCCGGCCCGGATCCCGGACGCGGAGTCCTGACAAACCAAATGAACAGAAACATCACGATCGGCAATCCAAGGCGTGCATTCATCGACGTCGTCGCATGCGGGCTGCGGTAAATGAACAGATGAACAGTGGATCTTGATTACCTCGAAGATGAACGTGTGATCGGGCGACGCGCCGATGAGGTCGAGGGCCTTGAGGTACGGGTCCGGGGACGGCTTGGCCCGCTCGCACTCGCTTCCGATGACGAGCACCGGGAAGAAACTGGTGAGGCCGAGGAGCGACAGCACGAGCTCCGCGTCCGCCCTCGGCGCGTTCGTCACCGCCGCCCGCTTCAGGTTGCGGCCTTCGATCCATGTGCACAGTTCCTGCAGGCCGTCCAGTCCCTTGAGCTCTCCTGCCTCCAACCTGCATGGTCTCTAAGCTTGAGGTTTCCAGGAAGAATCAGAGTAACAGAGCAAGAAGAACACATGGGAATTGAGAATTTCGGGGCATTGTACTGAAATCTGCCTGCTCTGTGCCTGTACCCAATCGGTGCCATATCTGAAACTGAATCATTCAGAGTGATTGATGCTTAACAGCATCCTCTAAAACATTCCATATATGCGAGATTCGATATTATTTATGCGACAGTGTACACAGACCGTATATACAATAAATAAATCATGCTGCAGTATGAAGGCATGGGAAATGTTGGTTACTTTCTGAACAGGGCTTCCTTGCGATCCATGAACTCCATGCCCTTGGCGTGCTCGAGCTCCGGGAACAGAGCACCGGCGAGGGCGTCGTTGTGCCACCCGCTGATGTTGGCGCTATAGAACTCCTCGGTGATGGGGACTCCATTGTTGAAACCAACCTGCAGGGAGATTCAGTTCAGAGATCCGCCGAATTAAGCAAGGACACTCGGGGTCACAGCACTGCAGACGCTTCGCCGGCGAGAGAGGAAAGGCGAGCGACGCAAAAGCAAAAGCGCGCACCTCCTGCAGCAGCTCGCGGAAGGCGAGGAAGTGGAAGGGATCCGAGTCGCAGAGGGTGCCGTCGATGTCGAACAGGACCGCCTCCAGCGGCGCCAGCTCCCGCAGATCCCTGTTCCACGCGGATTCAGGTTTTCAGACGGTCAAGAACCAACAACGCAAGCAAGCAAAACAGAAGATATTTCATCCAAGGGGAGGAAACGGAAGCGGGCAGTGTAGCTGACCTGTCGCTGGCGGCCGACATGTCCGGCGCTCCGGTGCCCCTCCGGTAGGCGCGCGCGGTGTGGTTCTTGTATCTGCTGAATCGGGCGCTGGTGATGCGAGGTGAGCGTGGTAGCGATGCAGTAGAGTGGTGGACTGTAGGAGGGGGGGAGACGGGGCAGGCGTGTGGCTGCGAACCACGCACGGAGGGGTACATGGGAATCTCGTGCTTTGATGCTGCCTCGCTGTTGCAACGGACGGACGATGGTCGTCGGCAGTTTCCTCTGCTCCAGTCAGTCTGACCAGCAGCGTGGGATGTTTTTCTTTTTGAGGGAAAAATATTGGATTCCCGTTCCCACGAGGCCGAGAACAAGATGCGTAGTGAGACCAGTAGCGTGGCCCTAGGACGGAGTTGTACATGCTCGTCGCTCCTAGAGGACAGGAATTTTTTGTTTTTCTTTCCTTCACGGAGGCTGGAATCCTGGCCGCCGCCAGAAGAGGCCATCTTTTAACGCCGTCCTTCGCCGGCGAACTCGGTCATCGGTGGTGGGGTGGGGAGGGAGGGGCGGATCCACGTGTGTGGATTATTTTTACTACCTTGTAGTTTAGGTTTCTGTTACGCAATCTTGGGTCTGCTAACACCAGAGTTTTCGACCCACCTACGTCAGTAGGCCCAACCGAAGAGCAACATCGACTTATGAGAGGTCTTGGGTTCTCTCCCCCAAAAGGCTAGCGTGTTAGAAGGGGATACACCCGCCTTTATAAGTCGTGTAATGTCTTCCTCCATAACCGATATGGGACTAAACCCAACAGTCTCTCCCTCACACATCGGTCATCCATGGGCCTGCTAACACCAGCGTTTTCAGCCCATCAACCATGACCGACCACATGTGAGTCCACTGAGACTTATTCCGGGCACCTGGGCTTTGATACCACTTGTTAGAATAAATTCAAGGTGGTGAAAAATATTCGTCAAGGTGAAGTTTGTTAGAATTATGTCAAATATTGTTGTACAATGTAGGTTACAGTTGGACTTGGTTTTAAAACTCTGTGTAGACAGGGTAGAAGTTGTGTCCTAATAGGACACTTGTATCCTAGGCCTCTCATATATATCGAGGTAGACACACGATATAACCTATGCCAACATAATAGCACAGGCACGCGGGGGGAGCTGGCGTGTGTGCCAGCATCCGGGCGGCCAGGGGTGCGGTATTGTAGCCGTGTCATGAGGAGAAGCGCCCATAGTCAGGCCCCGGGGATGTAGTCATATCGATGAACCTCGTTAACAAATCTCGTTGTCGTGCTTGTGTGATTGCTTGGTCCTCAGTAGATCAACTGTGCGCCTCAGATTTATTCTAACAGTTTTTAGGTTGTTCATCGTCTTTCTTCGACGGCGACGATGACGGTGCTGAATAAAGATTCTTCGGATCCTTCTCTGACGAGGCCATCCGTCCTATGGTTGGGGATGAATTTGAAAATCAGTCTGTTCAGGCAAGGATGGCGTGGCGGCGCGGCATCCTCGTGGTGGACATGTGTCCTCGGGCTCCGTCGTTGCGACAACGTTTGCTACAGCGTCGGCGTGGAGCTTGGGAGGTAGTCCAAGAGCGGATGCAGATTGTGGTCTGTATCTGTGACGCCCACGATTCAATCATACACGCAAATGTGTACGATCAAGATCAAGGACTCACTGGAAGATATCACAACACAACTCTAGACACAAATTAAAAATAATACAAGCTTTATATTACAAGCTAGGGGCCTCGAGGGCTCGAATACATCAGCTTGAATACAAACGAGCCAGCGGAAGCAACAATATCTGAGTACAGACATAAGTTAAACAAGTTTGCCTTAAGAAGGCCAAAGACAAAAGCATCTACGATCGAAAAGGCAAAGCCTCCTGCCTGGGAGCCTCCTAACTACTCCTGGTCGTCGACGGTCTCCACGTAGTAGTAGGCATCGACGGTGGCATCCGCCTCTGGGCTCGGCATCTGGTTGCATCAACCGGAAAGAAGAAGAAAAGGGGAAAAGGGAGCAAAGCAACCGTGAGTACTCATCCAAAGTACTCGCAAGCAAGGATCTACACTACATATGCATCGGTATCAATAAAAGGGTTGTATCTGTGGACCGGATCGCATAATGCCGGAAGAGAAGGGAAAGCCTAGCCTATCGAAGACTAGCATCTTCAAGCAGCTCCAAGCATCTTGCAAAGATCGTAAGAGATAAGAGTAGCATAAAGTAAAGTAGTAGTAGTGTAATCAACCTCGGCCAGAGATCCATTCTCGACTCCCTGCGAGAAAGCAATCCCAGAGCCATACTATCCGGTTATCACCTCAAGTATCCAGTTCTAGTTGTATCGATCGGGATACAACTCCAAGTGTCCGTTACCGTAGGACAAGCTATCGATAGATGTTTTCTTCCCTGCAGGGGTGCACCAACTTACCCACCACACTCGATTAACTCCGGCCGGACACACTTTCTGGTCATGCCCGGCCTCGCCAAACAATACGCCGCAACCCGACCTAGGCTTAATAGAGAGGTCAAGACGGACTAAACCTATGCCCTCAGGGTCATGGGCCATCGCCCGAACTCCTCAAGACGCGTTGTAACGCAGCCGGTGAGCGCACCTAGCTACCTCCTTCAAAAAGGCGGTGCTTACCGGTCAAACCCGGCGCCGCCCGCTCGATTGATCAGCGTCTATTAAGCTTCGGCCGATGCATATGACGCAGAACGCCCATACTATGCCCATGAGATGGTTAGTGCTATCAGGCCAGAGGCCCCTCGGATCAAATATCCAAATCGTAGTGGATTAGGAACGCGTGTTAACAAGCAGAGACTCACGAAAGATGTGACCCCGTTGCCCCGTCTCGAGGACTTGCGGCAAGGGCTAAGAATGCCCGGCCATGCCTCGTAAGTATCTTGCGGGCACCTTCCAGGTCAACCCATCTCCACATCACTCGCGGGTACCCCTCAGGGTCGACCCGCCTTTCCAAGTAACAGTTGTAAATTCCAAGTATCTGTGTGTCCAAACATCAAGGGGAAAACCCGAGGAATCACCCCCGGTGAATTCCACTTGATGTAATCATCAAGGTGAACGTAAGAGGATCCACCCTTGAGGTTCACACTTGAGGGGTTGCACGACAGAGTCGTATCGGAAGTGGTTAAGGAGGAAATCACCCTCGATGACCACGACCGAATAGCTACACTACAGAGATCTCATCAGGAGTGATGTATGAGGTTCCACCCTCGGCACTCCATGGTAACTCTGCAGAGTTGAGCAACAAAGGGGGCGTGATGTGATGTGAGGTGTCGAGCTCTGGTCATCGATCACGTTGATCGAGTCATCGATGATGAAGCAGGGGCGACAAGGACAAGGTGGGGGTCACTGATGGATGACTAACCAACCTATACTAAGCAGTTTAGGATAAGCAGGTAAGGTACAATGAGTAGGTTACAAAAGCAGGCTATACATCAGAATAGGAGCAAACAATAACAGTAGCAAAATCTAATGCAAGCATGAGAGAATGGAATGGGCGATATCCGGATGATCAAAGGGGGGCTTGCCTGGTTGCTCTGGCAAGGAGGGGTCGTCGTCGACGTAGTCGATCACAGGGGCAGCATCGGTCTCAGGGTCTACCGGAGAGAAGAGGGGGAAGAAACGATAAATATAATGCAAACATAGCATCACAAAGCATAACGTGGCAATATGATGTGACGGGTGTGACCTAACGCACGACTTAGGTGAAGGGGCAATTCAACCGGGAATGGATTCCTGATTCCGGACCTGTGTCAGACAGATGACCGGAGGGGAATGTTCCATGTTCAAATAGTTAGAGGCATTTGACAGGTATGTGGTTAGCGTATTCGGGTTCGTCTCGTCGTTCGGAGCAACTTTCATGTATAAAGTTTTCCCATCCGAGCTACGGTTTATTTTCTATGAATTTCTAAAGATTTAACCATTTTCTGGATATATTCATATTAACAGAAATGGAACATTGCATCAGCATGACATCATAGTGACGTCAACAGTCAACAGCCGCACTCACCAGGTCAAACCTGACCAGTAGGGCCCGCGTGTCATTGGCAGTGGGCTATCAACAGTTCATTTTAATTTAAACAGGGTAATTAGTGACTGGACCCCACCAGTTAGTGACTCCTTAGTTTAGCAAATTATTTTTATTCTGGAAAATGTTTTAATTAGGTTAATTAGGCGGGGGCCCGTGTGTCAATGGCACTGAGTGCCCAGTCAGCATAGTTGACCACGGGCAACGTGGTCGACTGGTTCTAGGGGCCCACGGACAGCGCCCAGAGGCGGGCCCCGCCGGTGCCAGGTCAGCGTCGGCGCCGGAGCAACGCCGGCGAAGCCATTCGCGGCGGCCGAACGCCGGAGACGCCGGAATCGCACTACGACGCATCATTTGAGTCGTGGTCGGGCGCGTTCGGAAGCTGACGATCTCGCGTGTTGAATGGTACCAACGTTTGGTCCTGGGAATGGCCGAAACATCGCCGGTGTCGACGTTTGGCGGCGGCGGTTTTCGGGCGACGGTGGAATCGACGAAGTCGTGCGTGTTAGCTCGAACTAAAAGTGTGGGGGGTGATCTACACGAGCGCCAAGCGGGCGAGCTCGATGGATACGCGCAAGTGGTCAAAAGGTCACCGGAGTAGCTCCGGCGAACAGCGAGGCGGCGGCGTGTTCGGTCAAAGTGGCAGCGTGCGCTAGCGGGCTCGGGGAAAAGCATGCGCGTGGGCGTTGGGCTCTTGGTAACCTCACGAGCTAAGAACGACTTCGGACGCAGTCAGCGGTGGCCACTGCGACGAGCTTCACCATGGCGGCGGGGCTGGGTTTGGGCGGCGATGGCAGAGGCTGCCACGGTGCGGGGAAGAGCACGGGGAGAGAGGAAGAGGGAGGAGGAGCTCACTAGGCGCCTGTAGGGTGTGCTCAGTGGGCTCGGGGGAGGCGCGAGGTGGCTGAATTCGACGTCGGTGTTCGTCGGAGCAGAGGAGGAAGAAGAGGTCGCCGCGCTTGCTGTGGGGGCTCCTGGCTTGGTCCGGTGGTCGAGGAAGACATCGCGGGGCACCACGGTGCTCGGGGACTCGTCGGAGAGGGACGGGGACAGCGGTGGCCGCGGGATCGATCGACGCACGACGACGGTGGCGCTCGGGAGGAGTGAGCGCGTGAGGAGAGGGGAAAGGTGGATCTGGGGGAGGAGAGGTACAAGTGGGAGTGGGGAGTGGGGAGGGAGCCCGAGGCGTCGGGGCTGCCCTTATCCCTTCGCCCGTGACGTGGCAGTACGGGGTGGCGTGCCCGGTCCGGCAGGGACATGCCCCGGTCGGAGGAGCAGTGGGAAACGGGGCCGACCGCGCGGCGGGGGAGGGGGGGTGGGCCGGCCTGCTGGGATGGGCCAAAGCCCAAGGGGAGGCCAGGGGCTCTCCCACCACCCCTTCTTCTTTCCTTTCCTTTTTCCTTTTGATTTTCCCCTTTTTAGCAGCTTTTGCATTTTCATTTAGCCACAAATAACTTTGCAAAAATATGCCACTGGCCAAAACAATTTTAAACAATTATTGGGCATTGCCACAAAAAGTTTGGGGCCATCAGGAGTTGTCCAAGCATTTTAGAAAATGAAAAGGACATCTTAAATCTTCTTTGGACGGATAATAAATTCGAGGGCAATTTGGGAATTCCAAAAATGTTGGCTTCAACATGACAAATATCTAGGGATTATATGCCATAGGGTGAACTATTTTATTTGCATGAAAGAAGAAGCAAATATTTGACATGCAATTTGAATTTGAATTTGAAGCAGATTTTGGACAAGTGGCATTTTGGCATGATGATCATGATGACATGACCTTCATTAGCGGGAGATTATTGTAGTGTGATGCTGGGGATGTTACAAATCTCCTCCACTACAAGAAATCTCGTCCCGAGATTTAAGTGGGGAAGTAAAGAGTAACTTCGGGTGAACTGACCCTTATAGGGTTAATTGTCTGGTGAACAATGCAGGGAATGTGATAGAAGTATCTCTCGAGTTGAAATTTAAAACGCCAAGAGCAAAATACGAAGGTACAATAATAAGTTTCAAGCAAATGGACAAACGATCGATACCTAAACAGAGTGTGAGAAGGGGTTCAGAGCATCGGGAATAGATCATCTCTCGGAGGGTGGCTCGTGATAACACACAAAGCCAAGAGCATAAGATACTTCGGCATCAAGGTTGTACAGGAGAGTCGGGCTTCGATCCTCTGGAACTATGGGTTATGGGCCCACCATGTGGGTTAAAAGTAGAAAGAGCGGTGACATGTTACACGGTTATGATAGCAAGCTTTGTCGGAGGATAGTCTGTCAGTTATGTTGGCAACCACGTTGGTACCAAGGGCGAGGGACGAAGAGAACCATATTCCTGCTCATTGAACGAGGTGGACCAATCGGCAAGAGTCGCGTCCATCGGTGGTTACCGGAATGTCATCAACAATAGTAATAGGGTCTCACCGACAAGGTTGTACATCGGGGGGTTTTGTAAGCAGGGAATTATTTCTGCTTATATCGTATAGATCACAAGGAGGTTAAACAAACCAATGGAAAGGAAAATGAAATTATCGGATTAATTAGACCAATGGAAAGGAAAATGTGTTTACACACCAGAATTGGGAGTATATCCTTCCCAAGGGGAAGCGGAGCAGGATATACATGATATGACAAAGAAGTTCAAAAGCATTTAGATAAAGGGGGCGAGGGAAGAATCATGATATTACCCATACAATGGTGTTTGGATAATAGATCAAGAAACATTCGACAATGTGCTTCCAATGTTCTTGTTGATATTCGGAATACCTCGGTCATGCTTCGAGGTAGCATTAACATGGTGTTCCAAGTAGGGGTTGGAGTTGAAGATCACAAGAAACACTCAAAGAACAATTGCAGGAATAGCAAGGAGTCCAAGGTATAACTAAGACATGATCAAACATGTGTTAGAAAGAAGACAAGGGGGTAGTCGATGACAACTCAAATCATCGTAGGTCAAGGATGGTATTTCTCACCATGAATTCAATTGTTATTTCAACAGAAGTCAAAATTTTGATGTTGATCACGACGCATTTGTCGAGAGGCTCTATGAAGATGCCATCGAGGAGCGATGCCATCAAGCAACAGGAAGGATGAGCGAAAGGCTATTGGAACCACGGATACGACACAGGCTCAAAATCAAGCTTGTTGTTCGAGGTGAATTGATAAAATGAGGAAGATCGACGTAAGCTTCGCTCATCGTCGAAAAGTTGTGCTCCGGGAATAAGGACCAGATAGCACAGTTAAATTAGCACGATAATGATATAGCCGATCAGGCTAGGAATGATGTGATGGAGTATCACTCCAATTAACAATTTACAGAGGTAGTGCAATGACACAATATCATCGAGATAACATGAGGATACTTTAAGGTAGATCAAATTAGAGGTTGGACAGATGAAATGACTTGCAGGAGACAAGTATTTTAACTTGTCCGGGAAATGAATTAAGGAGAAACTATGGTCCAAACCACGATTATGAATGATCAAAGCACCGATACAAGATGAACTTATAACAAGGGGTAATTATTTTTACGAGCAGCTTCCATGATAAGTTCTACGTCGGTTCCATGGGCATGAACACAAAGGTTCAAGGTCGACTCCCACTTCTTCAATGCATAACCTTTCATTCACTCCTTGTTTTCGAAGAATTTGTAGTGCAAAAGATTTATCTGGTGAAGCACCAGAAGAGTATGACTCACATATCTTTCGAGTTCACACGGATTAGGGAAGGCATAGGTTCAACCCGTAGGGGTATCTTAGGAACATATACCACTAACTTCAGATTAAAATATACCAGCTCGAAAGCAGAGCATGGTTGACAAAAGCAGATGATAGAATTTACCAAAGGCATTATGTGTCAGGGCAAAAACTCACAAGTTTAATGAATATGAAGGACATTGTTGTATAATAATCCAACCAAGGATATGGCGGTCCATAAAAGATCTGATGTGAGTATCGATACTCATCCAGAAGAAGAAAGAATCAAAGGCATCAGGTTATAGATATAAGTGGATAACTTCAAAGCTTGAGTACAAAGGAATTACGATTTTCAAATCAGAAGATCTGAAGCAGAGGCTCTGATCAAAAGATAACTGAGTTGAATCGATACAGATCGACAATCAATCAAGGTTTGATTTGACAAGAACAAGCTCATGTTTGGAGTGATGTCTGAGCCGGAAGGATGAATGCTAGGATCTGATTGAGGATTACGAGCATTCACGACATATTGGATCAAACAAGAAGATGCTAGAAATATGGAATTAACCATAGCGCAAGCAAACAAGAATTTCAACAACAATAGGCTGCTGAGGATTTTCGGAAGATCGAATGGTATTTCGAAGACTTTTGTGAAATACCTAAACAATTGGGGATGAACGAATCCCCGATAATTGTGAGGAATTATCCGCATTACGTATTCAAAGCGGAAAAGGAGCTGCAACACAGCAGGCACAATGGATTCTCGAAATACCTGAAAGTATTACAAGGCATCTTGTAATAACAAGATCAACTGGGGATGACAATATGAACAACAGGTGTATGTAGTTATCCAGAGGGATTTGTCGGTGTTAAGGGATTGCAAAAAATTAACACCATTTCTCGGGAGTAGATTGGAGAGTATCTTCGAAGTCTTCTGGTGAAGCAGGCAACCATCCGGAATGTAGGGGCTCACCGGGTAAAGTCGTTACGAGAACCTAATGTAGTTAGTAAATTCATTTAACCCGAATGGAAGAGAGATCAGAGTCCCGGAGTATAGACGAGGAGTAAAAGATCCTAGTACCACCCAATGGCGACGTGGGCCAGTAAGACACACAACCATGTTAGTAAAAGTTTTTGTAGTGACTAGAGTCGACTTCGGCCAAGGAGTTGGAAAGGGGGCTACCTACAGGCAGTCGGCTCTAGTACCAACTTGTGACGCCCTCGATTCAATCATACACTAATCATACACGTAAATGTGTACGATCAAGACCAAGGACTCACTGGAAGATATCACAACACAACTCTAGACACAAATTAAAAATAATACAAGCTTTATATTACAAGCCAGGGGCCTCGAGGGCTCGAATACTTCAGCTTGAATACAAACGAGTCAGCGGAAGCAACAATATCTGAGTACAGACATAAGTTAAACAAGTTTGCCTTAAGAAGGCCAGCACAAAAGCATCTACAATCGAAAAGGCAAGGCCTCCTGCCTGGGAGCCTCCTAACTACTCCTGGTCGTTGACGGTCTCCACGTAGTAGTAGGCATCGACGGTGGCATCTGGCTCTGAGCTCGGCATCCGGTTGCGCGCCAACCAGAAAGAAGAAGAAAATGGGGAAAAGGGGGAGCAAAGCAACCGTGAGTACTCATCCAAAGTACTCGCAAGCAAGGATCTACACTACATATGCATCGGTATCAATAAAAAGGGCTATATCTGTGGACTGGACTGCAGAATGCAAGAAGAGAAGGGGAAAGCCTAGCCTATCGAAGACTAGCATCTTCAAGCAGCTCCAAGCATCTTGCAAAAGATCGTAAGAGATAAGAGTAGCATAAAGTAAAGTAGTAGTAGTGTTATCAACCTCGGTCAGAGATCCTTTCTCGACTCCCTGCGAGAAATCAATCCCAGAGACATACTATCCGGTTATCACCTCAAGTATCCAGTTCTAGTTGTATCGATCGGGATACAACTCCAAGTGTCCGTTCCCGTAGGATAGGCTATCGATAGATGTTTTCTTCCCTGCAGGGGTGCACCAACTTACCCACCACGCTCGATTAACTCCGTCCGGACACACTCTCCTGGGTCATGCCCGCCCTCGGCGAAACAATACGCCGCAACCTGACCTAGGCTTAATAGAGAGGTCAGCACGCCGGACTAAACCTATGCCCCCAGGGGTCATGGGCCATCGCCCCGGGAACTCCTGCACGTTGCGAATGCGGCCGGTGAGCAGACCTAGCTACCTCCTTCAAAAAGGTAGGTGCTTACCAGTCCAACCCGGCGCGCACCGCTCAGTCGCTGACGTCTATTAAGCTTCGGCTGATGCATACGATGCAGGACGCCCATACTATGCCACGTGATGGTTAGTGCTATCAGGCCAGAGGCCTCTCGGATCAAATATCCAAATCGTAGTGGATTAGGAACGCGCGGTAACAAGCAGAGACTCGCGAAAGATGTGACCCCATCGCCCCGTCTCGAGGACTTGTGGCAAGCGCTAAGAATGCCCGGCCACGCCTCGTAAGTATCTCGCGGGCACCTTCCAGGTCAACCCGTCTCCACATCACTCACGGGTACCCCACAGGGCCGACCCGCCTTTCCAAGTAACAATTGTAAAGTCCAAGTATCCGTGTGTCCAAACATCAAGGGGAAAACCCCAGGAATCACCCCCGGTGAATTCCACGTAATGTAATCATGAAGGTGAACGTAAGAGGATCCACCCTCGAGGTTTGCACTTGAGGGGTTGCACGGCATAGTCGTATCGGAAGTGGTTAAGGAGGAAATCACCCTCGATGAGCACGACCGAGTAGCTACACTACAGAGATCTCCTCAGGAGTGATGTATGAGGTTCCACCCTCGGCACTCGATGGTAACTCTGCAGAGTCGAGCAATAAAAGGGGTGTGATGTGATGTGAGGTGTCGGGCTCTGGTCGTCGATCACATTATCGAGTCGTCGATGATGAAGCAGGGGCAACAAGGACAAGGTGGGGGTCACTGATGGATCACTAACCAACCTATACTAAGCAGTTTAGGATAAGCAGGTAAGGTACAATGAGTAGGTTACAAAAGCAGGCTATGCATTAGAATAGGAGCAAACAATAACAATAGCAAAATCTAATGCAAGCATGAGAGAATGGAATGGGCGATATTAGGATGATCAAAGGTAGGGTTTGCCTAGTTGCTCTGGCAAGGAGGGGTCATCGTCGACGTAGTCGATCACAGGGGCAGCATCGGTCTCGAGGTTTACCGGAGAGAAGAGGGGGAAGAAACAGTAAATATAAAGCAAACATAGCATCACAAAGCATAACGTGGCAATACGATGTGCCGGTTGTGACCTAACGTATGGCTACATGATTTAGGTGAAGGGGGAATTCAACCGGGAATGGGTTCCTGGTTCCGGATCTGTGTCACACAGATGACCGGAGGGGTATGTTCCATGTTCATATAGTTAGAGGCATTTGACAGGTATGTGGTTAGCATATTCCGGTTCGTCTCGTCGTTCTGAGCAACTTTCATGTATAAAGTTTTTTCATCCGAGCTACGGTTTATTTTCTATGAATTTCTAAAGATTTAACCATTTTCTAGATTTATTTATTTTAACAGAAATGGAATATTGCATCAGCATGACGTCATAGTGATGTCAACAGTCAACAGCCGCACTGACCTGGTCAAACCTGACTAGTAGGGCCCGCGTGTCATTGGCAGTGGGCTATCAGCAGTTCATTTTAATTTAAACAGAGTAATTAGTGACTGGACCCCACCAATTAGTGACTCATTAGTTTAGCTAACTATTTTTATTCAGGAAAATGTTTTAATTAGGTTAATTAGGCGGGGGGGACGTGTGTCAGTGGCACTGAGTGCCCAGTCAGCATAGTTGACCACAGTTAACATGGTCAACTAGGTCCAGGGGCCCCACGGGTAGCGACCCAGAGGCGGGCCCCGCTGGTGCCAGGTCAGCGCCGGCGCTGGAGCAACGCCGGCGAGGCCATTCGTGGCGGCCGAACGCCGGAGACGGTCGGAATCGCGCTACGACGCATCATTTGAGTCGTGGTCGGGCGCGTTCGGAAGCTGACGATCTCGCGCGTCGAATGGTACCAACGTTTGGGCCCGAATGGTTTAACATCGCCGGCGTCGGCGTTTGGTGGCGGTGGTTTTCGGGCGACGGCGGAATCGACGAAGCCGTGCGTGTTAGCTTGAACTAAAAGCATGGGGGGAGGGGTGATCTACGCGAGCGCCGAGCGGGCGAGCTCGATGGACACGCGCAGGTGGTCAAAAGGTCACCGGAGTAGCTCCGGCGAACAACGAGGTGGCGGCGTGTTCGGTCAAAGTGGCAGCATGCGCTAGCGGGCTCAGGGAAAAGCATGCGCGTGGGCGGTGGGCTCCTGGTAACCTCACGAGCTTCAAGAACGAGCTCGACGCTGAAGCCGCGCAACATGGCCATCAGAACGAGCTTCACCATGGCGGTGGGGCTGGGTTCGGGCGGCGATGGCAGAGGCTGCCATGGCGCGAGGAAGAGCACATGGAGAGAGGGAGAGGGAGGAGGAGCTCATTGGGCGCCTGTAGGTGTGCTCAGTGGGCTCGGGGGAGGCGCGAGGTGGCCGAATTCGACGTCGGCGTTCGTCGGAGCAGAGGAGGAAGAAGAGGTTGCCGTGCTCGCTGTGGGGGCTCCTGGCTTGGTCCGGTGGTCGAGGAAGACGTCGCGGGGCACCACGGTGCTCAGGGACTCGCCGGAGAGGGACGGGGACAGCGGTGGCCGCGGGATCGATCGACGCACGACGACGGTGGTGCTCGGGAGGAGTGAGCGCGTGAGGGAGAGGGGAAAGGTGGATCTGGGGGAGGAGAGGCACAAGTATGAGTGGGGAGTGGGGAGGGAGCCCGAGGCATCGGGGCTTCCCTTATCCCCTCGCCTGCAACGTGGCAGTACGGGGCGACGCGCCCGGTCCGGCGAGGATGCGCCCCGGTCGGAGGAGCAGTGGGGAAGGGGACCGACCGCGCGGGGGGGGGGGGGGGGGGGGGGCGGTGGGCCGGCCTGCTGGGATGGGCCGAAGCCCAAGGGGAGGCCAGGGGCTCTCCCACCACCCCTTCTTCTTTCCTTTTCTTTTTCCTTTTGATTTTCCCCCTTTTTAGCAGCTTTTGCATTTTCTTTTAGCCAAAAATGACTTTGCAAAAATATGCCACTGGCCAAAACAATTTTAAACAATTATTGGGCACTGCCACAAAAAGTCTGGGGCCATCAGGAGTTGTCCAAGCATTTCAGAAAATGAAAAGGACATCTTAAATATCTTTGGACGGATAATAAATTCCTGAGGGCAATTTGGGAATTCCAAAGATGTTATTCAACATGACAAATATCTAGGGATTATTTGCCATAGGGTGAACTATTTTATTTGCATGAAAGAAGAAGCAAATATTTGACATGCAATTTGAATTTGAATTTGAAGCAGATTTTGGACAAGTGGCATTTTGGCATGATGATCATGATGACATGACCTTCATCAGGGGGACATTACTGTAGTGTGATGATGGGGATGTTACAGTATCGACGACATCTGAAAAATGAAACATGTACTGGGTTCATGGTTCGTGGATTGCAGGTATGGTTTCCTCCTTCGGCGTCTTAGTCGTGGTGGGGTGCCAGATCTGGAGTTTGATGCGTGTCTGGGGTGTTGCACCGGTCTGATCCGTTCAACGGCAATGGTTACACTTTTGGTGAGCCACCTTGGAGGTCCGCAAAGCTGCATATCAGCGATGGAGCCACGTCGAGCTCTTGTGAGGAGGTGATCCGTCATTCTTTTCTTCGGTGGCTGCTGTGGTGGTGCCGGAGGTAGGTGACGGGCGTTGGTGTTAAGCTCAGAGATGTGCTGCTATCTTTTCAGTTTTGTCATGTCGGTTCTTACATGACTTGTGTTTTGTTATTTATGATATGAATGAGACATGTATTACCATGTAAAAAAAAGAGGACATGAATTTTTCGAACATGGTTCAACACCCACCGTTCGAACAGTAACTTCGAAAAAGATTACTGAATAATTTTAAAATATAATTTTTTCGTAACAGCCATAGGCACGGGGTATGCTCTCTGTATAATGTTTCACCAAGGAATGGCATCCGTGGTAATCTAGAAAAGAAATTCAAACTTATATAAAATAACAGATCAAAAGTTTTTTAGAAAAAAATAGATTGATAGTAAGGTCTCAATTGTATTTTCTTCACTAAAAGAGTACCACGGGTGTCAATACTTCATATTACTTCACACATGAGTAGAATGGTATACGATTTTTGATTAAAAAATGATACTTCAAAATTTCAGAATTTTTATCTTTTTCGAGTAGGTTTTTGAATTTACTATTCATATGGGTGTGCGGGGAACCATGCTCACCTTTGTATTCTACGCCCACCTCTCTTGGGATAAAACAATTCTACAAAATAGTGTGAGTTTCTTTCCTACAGGATAATTGTTTTTACATTCGAAGAAAAAACATTATTTTATATGAAATCTTCATAATTTGTCTATTATTTTATTATTGAATGTCTAGATACATTCGTTTGAGCGATAATTAATATGAAACGGAGGTAGTAAATCAACAAGATATGGGACAGTTGAGCCGGTTTTCAAGGAATTCTGTGAGGAAAGATAGAGAAAAAATAAATTTTCAAGTTAAAACTAAATATAAATACAAGATTAAAATTAAGGCAAAAATCTAAAATCTGAACGAACGGAGTATTGCAACAGATATGAACAATCTCGTAACTGTTCGATCCCGCTTTCCCCGCTCACGATCCGCCAAACGAATCAAATGCGCCCAGAATCAGGATTGTTCTTCTCCCGTGATTTAAGGATGGTTTCAATTATCATTAAAGCAGACATATTTTTTCCTGCGAATTAAGGACGGTTTTTATTTCTCATTAATACAGAAATATTTCCCCTGATTTGAGAACGGTTTTCAATTCTCATTTAAGGAGAAAGAAACATGCCTGGCTTTTTTTTCTTTTAAGGACGGAGAGAAGGTAACCCTACCCTGTTTCTTGGCATGAATAAAGGAATCAACCAATAAGAAACATGGGGCGTGTATGTTTAATGACTTGAGACTACCTAGCACGACATGTAGTGCTTAGTTCATTACATGCAATGGTATTAATTACTCCCTCCGTTACTAAATATTTATCTTTCTAGAGATTTCAACAATAACTATATATGGAGAAAAATGAGTGAATCTATACTCTAAAATATGTCTATATATACATCCTTATGTGGTAGTCCATTTAAAATCTCTAAAAGGACAAATATTTAAGAATAGAGGGAGTAGCAAATAAACATTAAATTCTCTCATTTTTTTCACCTCTGCCACAACGAAAGATGACTTATGCACTGGTATGGAGGGATGCTTTTTCGCGGTAAAAGGATTGTCAAATGTGGGATTTGAACCCTCAACCTCTCCATTGAGGATTGAGTAAGATAACCACTAAACTATCTAATCATTTGTGTGATTTGACTAATTGAGATCTAATTTATAGACATGTGAATCACACTGGAAAATCTGAGCATTGTATCGAAGAGAGGCTTGGTAAAAGAGATTTGTCGAGGGAAGTTGTGTAATGAGATCTTTATAGGTACGGTTAACAGACTAACGTGATTAGAGCTTATGCACCGTAGAGTTGTGGTATTTTTTGTGTAAATATCTCTTCTGTAACTTTTGTGTGAATAACATGGTAACTAACACTTCGCAAACCTGATAACTTATGTATCCTAGTCCTGGAAACTTTATCGACGAGGGTGGGGGTGGGGGAGTTGTTGAAACATACCACAGTAAGTTTTGTGCAAATAACATGATAACTCATACATGGCAAACCTGATAACTTATGTACCCCGGTCCTGATAACTTTGTTGGCAGGGGTGGGGGGGTTGCTAAAACATACCACAATAACTTATGTGCAAATAACATGATAACTCACACATCGCACACATGATAAGTTATGTACCGCGGTCCTGGTAATTAACTTTGTCGGCGGGGGTAGGGGTGGGGGAGTTGTTGAAACATACCATGATAACTTCTGTGCAAATAACATGGTAACTCACAAATCGCAGACCTGATACGACTAGGGAGGGCTGATGACCCGGTAATTTCTGTGTAAATAGCATGGTAATGTACATGTACAGAGTTGATAACTCACATACAGATGCCACTGTAACTTTTCACTCGAGAATTTGTACCATCGAAAGTATATCTAGAGAGGGGGACTACTTGACCAAATAAAAACTTATCTTTTTCCCAATTTTAGTTGTAGACAACTTTTAGCAATTCTACATAGTCAAGCAACACCCTACACATGCAAGTCTAAGAGTTGAGCAGCGGAAAGTAAAGACTCTACATATGAAAATAAAGGAGAGATCGAAGATATCAAATGTAATGAATACATGGTGATTTTTGGCATGGTTCCGATAAATGGTGCTATCGTACATCCACGTTGATGGAGACCTGAAGCCACGAAGGGTAACAGCTGCGCGAGTCCATGGAGGACGCCACCCACAAAGGGTCCATGAAGAAGCAACCTTGTCTATTCCACCGTGGCTTACGCCCACGAAGGACTAGCCTCACTCGGGGTATATCTTCACAAAGTAGGCGATCTCCTTGCCCTTATAAACTCCTTGGTTCAACTCCACATGATCTTGAAGGCTCCCAAGTGACACCTAACCAATCTAGGAGACACCACTCTTCAAAAGGTAATGGATGTTGTTGTTGATGACGAACACCTTGCTCTTGTGCTTCAAAAGGTAGTCTTCTCAACATTCAATTAGTCTCTCATAGATTTGGCTTGGGGTAGGAGAAGGATAGGAGTGGAAAGCAACTTGGGAGGCTAGAAATCAAGGTCCAAATGGTTGGATTGGAACGTCATGATCTCAACACAAGTGTAGGTGGTTCTCTCTCAAAAAATGTATATGGGAAGTGTAGTTTCGTCCTAGTTGCTCTCTCTGAGAGTGAGTGGTGGTGGAGGGGTATATATAGCCTTCACCAAAGATCCAACTGTTACAAACTTTAAGCACAACTCGGTGACACCGAAAAGAAATCTCGGTGAGACCGAATAGTGTAAAAGATTCAAACGTTAGGATCATCGGTGAGACCAGATAAATCCACTCAGTGAGACCGATATGTGATGACCTAAGAAGATTCCTCATCTCGGTAGTTCCAATAAGTTCATCTCGGTAATTCTAAAATGAATTCGACTGGGTACAGAAACTTGGTCACTGCACTTCGGTGGGACCGAACGCCATCTCGGTTGTATCGAGTTTCTAGGTTTGTCTCATGGCACTGTCTTAAGTAACTCAGTGGGTCCGAATGTGAGTGGTTCAGTGGGACCGAATTTGACCTAGGGTTTTGGACAGTTGGAATGTGGGAAAGTGGTTGAGGGTTTTTAGAGAAATATCTTGAAGCATTTGAGCAAATCACTAATGGTCGAAACCTCATCCCCTTTTAATAGTGTTGGTGTTCCTATGGACTCAATGTGATCTTTGATCACTTAACAAAAAATGTAGTCTTGGAACTTTTGCCAATGTGTATCCTTAGCATTTTCAGGGGTCCACAATCACATGTCCTTGCATGCCAACACTCAACTTTCCTCAAATTATCTTCGAATGAACATTAGTTTAATGACATATATGTTGTTATTAATTACCAAAACCACTCAGGGATTAGTTGCACTTTCAGAATTTTTTTGTTGAAAAACATACGCCCTGTAATTTCTTTTTAAATAGCATGGTAATGTATATATCTCAGACTTGATAACTTAAATACAAATAGTGTGTTAACTTTTGACTTGAAAAAAGGTTATTGAAAACATGCCCCGTTAACTTTTGTGTAAATAGAATGGTAATATACGCACCGTCGACCTAATAACTTACGCACAAACACCATGGTAACTTTTGAACCGGGGGAAAAGTCTATGAAAAGATAGCCCAAAACCTTCCATGTAAATAGCATGTTTTTTTACACATCGTAGAGTTCATAACTCGGGTACACAGACCATGGTAATTTTTTAACCAGGGGAAAAGTTGTTGACATTATGCCCCGGTACCTTTTGTGTAAATAACATGGTAATATACGAACCTGTCTTATACACAAACACAATGATTATTTTTGACTGAGACAATAAAATGTTCAAAACATATCCACAGTAAATTTTGTACAATAGCATGGTAACATACGAACAACAAAGATGATAAGTCACACACAAACACCATGATGACTTTTGACCCGGAGCGTGTTTGAAAACATACCCCCCGATAACTTACGTGTAAATAGAATGTTAATACACATCATATATCTAATAACTCACGCACAAACACTGCGGTAACTTTTGACCCGGGGTGTGGGGGCAGGAAGTTGTTTGGAGACATACCCCCTTCCGATAACTTCGATGTAAATAGCACGGTAATACACACACCGTAGACTTGATAACTCACATACTACTGTGGTAACTTTGACCCTGGGGAAGGAAGTTGTTTGAAAACATACCCCTCGATAATTTATGTGTAAATAGTGGGGTAATATACGGACCGCAGACGCGGTAACTCACACACAAACACCGTTGTAACTTTGTCCCAAGAAAAAGGTTGTTGAAAATGTATCAGGTAACTCATGTGTAAATAGCATGATAATATACACACACATCAGAGCTGATAACTTACTTAGACTAGGTCTGGTAACTAAGTGCATGCACTAGAGAAAGGTTGGAATACCATTTTTCATACCTGGTAATTTTTATGAAAACAACTTGATTACTTATGTGTCACATACGTGATAAGTTACATAGCTTAGGCCTGACTACTTTGTATACGAGAAAAAATCATCAGAACATACCAACATGGAATCTAGTTTTAAAGGTCTTATAATGAAGAATTTTTATGTGAAAACGATTTTTTAACCAGACCAATAATTTAAGCTACAAAACAGTTTGAAGTTTTAAAATAAGAAGAAACTAGGATAACATCTGCGTTTTGTCCTCTAGTGCATGCATGATTGTGAATGCGGGGAGTAAGGTTGGAAGACAATTTTTCATGCCCGATAATTTATATGAAAACTGCTTGTTAACTTATGTGTTACAGACATAATAACTTATGTAGCCCAGCTTGTTAATTTTTTACCTGAATTTTTTTTGTCGAAACATATCAATATGTGATCTAGTTTTGAAAATCTAGTCATGACAAATTTTTTTGGAAAGTAGTTTTTTAATTGAACCGACGGTTTGAGCTACAAAATATTTGAAGTTTCACAATAGAAAGAATATTTTGCTGACATAATTTGTTTTGTTTTGTACTCCCTCCGTTCCCAAATAATTGTCTTTCTAGCCATTTCAAATGGATTACAACATACGGATGTATGTAGGCATGTTTTAGAGTGTAGATTTATTCATTTTGCTTCGTATGTAGTCACTTATTGAAATCTCTAGAAAGATAATTATTTAGGAACGGAGGGAGTAGTTTGCATGCATGCATGGAATCACAAATAAACGTCAGCATGTCTTTCACCCGAGAACGCAATTAACAATTAAGAAAAAAGAGAATTAGACGAGTGATTAGTACTCCATCCGTTCCATAATGTAACACTTTTTTGACACTAGGATAGTGTGGTGTCAAAAAAAGTCTTATATTATAAAAGGGAAGAAATAGTTAGAAAAAAAGAGAAAGCCGCGTTCGGATCCGGAGTTAACTTCCGACTAGCAGTCCTAAAATTCAAAGTGAACAGAAAAAAAGGAAACATATTAAACATTTTAAAAGATCCGCCGCCTCGCGGGTCATTAGATGCGGCACAATCTAGCGGTTGAACGTATTCCTCCACTTCGCAACAAAGGTCTTGTTGCAGAAACATTTACAAGAGAAATTGTGTTGCGTTTTATTTTGCAACATAAATTGTGTTGCGGGACTTTTTCTGCACTATAGGTTGTGTTGCGGTTTTTTTCGCAACAAAGTTCTTGTCGTAGATATTTCTTGCAACAGAGGTTTTGTTGTGGATTTTTTTTGTTGCAACAGAGCTGATGTTGCAAAAACTTGTCTAAGTTGCCGTTGTCGTTTGCCGACGTGGTTTGCAACATCATTGTTGTTGCAAGATAAGGTAAACGTGTGTGAGTGTGCTGAAGGACGTGTGGATCAAGGATGGTCCAACGGTCGCGCGGGTGGCGGAACTCTCCGCGCCATCAGCCGGCAGAGCATTAGCGTTTTCCAAAAAAGAAATGAAAGAGAAAAGAGGAAAATGATAACCCGAGTTGGGCTGGGCCAAGACGCGGGTTGGGCTGCGCATTACGTCCACAGTTTGTTTTGACGCAACGGTCGGCCCCGAGCACGAGAGCAGAGGCCTCAACCCAACACGGCCCACGAACCGAGCGACCCCATCCGCACAATAATCTCGCGACCACGCGACGCACTCTCCCCCTCGCACGCGCCGGAATGGCGTCCACGCTCGCACCTCCTCGGTGGCATCACCCCCCACCGCCGTCGACCGGGACCAGCCGCGGCCGCCTCATCCACCTCTCGCGCTTCGCTGTTCCCGCCCGCCGTGGTCAGCTCGGGCGGGCCTCGACGGTGTCCCCTCGCGCCTTCTTCGGCCGCGCCGACCTCGACGGCCTTCTGCAGCGCGCTTGGCGGGGCGCCAACGCGGGGGCCGAGCGCCTCTCCTTCGAGGCGCGACAGGCCGCGCAGCGCCTGGACGGGCGGTACTCGATCTCGCGCCGCGTGGCCGAGGCCGCGCGCGCGGCGCGGGAACGAGCCGCTGAGATCGACGCCGAGCTCGGCGTCGGCCGGCGATGGCGGTCCTTCTCCGTCGACTTCTCCCGCAGCTGGCCTAGGGTACAGATGCTCTCCACCATGCTATGACCTATTAGCGCCTAGCTGCTGGCTCAATTTATGGCTAATTTGTGCTTTGGTGTGCAGTATCGGAGGGAGCTGAGTGACTTCCTGGCGACTCCTATCGGGAGAGCCTTGTCTGTGAGTTCACTGGCAGCTTGAAATCAATCCGTTATCCTGCGTACTCATTCACATACTTGCGTAGATCATCACCGTTTGGATTTTGCTAGTGATATATAAGCATGTTTTGCATCAATCAGATAGACCTATTGAGCTATACTAGTCTGTTCCTAAGTCCTGATCTAGTTTAGGAATAGTGGGTGAGTTGTTAGCTGAGGCTAATTTTGCAGAAAGAATTTGTTGTTTGCAGTCAAGGTCAATTAATTTACAGGCTTGAAGTGGTGTCTGACTGATTGTTGTGGTTACTTTGGTAGACCGTAAGTTAGGGTAAACAGGTTCCCGGTAGTTGATTGTTTCTCAGGTCTGATGCTTGAGCTTGGATGCCTAACACTAAGTTAACCATAGCATGATCATAAAATATCGAGGAAGCTAGGAGCGCAAAGGTGATTCGTGTGAAATAGCCACTTGAAGATCGCATTGGGACATGTGATGTTACAGTAACTACCTAAGTTACTCAAACTACCTCTCTCCTCATTAACTCAATGCCACATAAGCAAATTTTCTGAGTTGGACTCGATGTTACTGCTGAAGTTACTCCCATTGTGGCTAGTCTTAGATATGGCTGCCTGCCTACACTCACACTATGTGTGTCCGCTGGATCAAGGAGCTTGCCACGAATGTCTACTTTTCCTGATGTGGTTGTACCGCCAATGTGTCCGTTGGATCTTTGTTTTTGACAGCTAATGGTGGTTATGGATCAAGATCTGTATTTTTCTTGTAATCTGCCTCTCTGTAATGGCTGCAATCCTGATGATTAATGAATTAATGAATGCTCCTCCTTGTTGATATCATTTGTGTATGTAAGAACAAACATAGGATGTAGGAACAAGAACATATGAAAAGAAGTGAGACTTATCACCCATGCATTCACAATTCATTTCTCTCGCTGCATTTTTAATAATTGGGGGAACAGTCAATGCAAAATTTACCCATATACGGAGTTTTATTAGATACACCTTTACTTCAGCTGACTGGGTTGTGCCCACTTATATTTTTTAGGATCCAAGTTGTATAAATAGTTCTAACTTTGAGCACCTTCTCATACCCAAAATTTTCGACTTCAATATTATGCTGCAAAAATAATATTCCATATTTGGATGCAGACACTTACTTTCGTGTGGCTTGCACTGTCGGGGTGGCTCTTCAGAATTTTCATTTTCAGTACATTCGTGCTACCATTTGCAGCCCCTCTTCTCCTTGGGACCTTTGCTAACAGGGTTGCTATTGAGGTAAATGACCATCTTTCTAAATTTAGTATTTCGTCCTCCACTTATTTAAATCACTTCAAAGGAAGTCTGCAGCAGTCCCTATGTGACTGGGTGTGGCTGACTGGCTGTTGTTGCTTTATACGTATGGTTTTCGTATTAATTGTTAGAACCTAAGCATTTTGTTCAATCCCTTTGAGTGTTTGTCTGTACAACGAAGCATTTCATCAGTTTAGACTTGGATCTATAGTTATATCTCACATCAGTGACTCAAATGTGGTCACCCTTGCATTATAGAAGAGTAGTTCAACCTAGATGCAAATATGGTTGCTCTGTTTTTATGCAGCATACCACTTTAGCAGGCCGATCCTCATACGTGCATAACATTTGGGTTTTTCATGTGTTATTTCGGGATGGTTGAAGGAATCCTCTGCAGTATCGCTGCTCGTCAATTTGTTCTTCTGCAGTAATCGGCTATAATACCAGCAGTCACTGACCTGGTAATTTTTACTTCCAGGGATCGTGCCCAGCATGTAAAAGACGGTTCATGGGCTACCGCAACCAGGTGATCCGGTGCATGAATTGCCAAAACATTGTGTGGCAGCCAAACAGCAGGTCCTCAGGAGGCGGTGGCGGTGGTGGTTCAAGAAGCTCAGGGCCTGATTACATCGACGTGGAGTTCGAGGAGAAGTGATGAACGCGCTGTTCTTGCAGTTTACACGGGCTAATCAGCGAGGAGGAGAGGGAATGAGAAGACCGTGTGCTCAGGCTGCGATTGGTGCGCCGTTTTGTATATGCGGCTGTGTTCGTTATTAGGTGTGTTGTTGTACATTATATGTGCCTGTTATTACAGATGGGCTGGCATGCGCAAACTCACTTCTGGCCTATGCAGTACTTGTTACATTTTGTGAGTGCAGTAGGGAGACTGTAATTTGTAAAGCATGCAAATGCCACTTCAGTAATGAATCTTGGAAAGCAAATAAATAAATAAAACCCGTGCACATCTATCATAGAAAAATCACGATGGGTTCAGCTGAGTCCATCGTCTTGGAAGTGAATGATGCCCTTGCTCGCCAAACATGAGATGGTTCATCCGGTCAATGCGGATGTCCGCGATGGGCTCGATGGCTTGATCGGCTCCCGTCCGCAGGGAAGACGACGCCGGCTCCCGGGCGTGTTCATCTGAGAATGGATAGAGGGATCGTCAGCCACAGGGTTTCTGAAGATGCGAAATGATCATAGCGGAATAAATTATGTTCCCATTTTTTGGACAGGAAGATGTCGATTCTCACCGGAGATGGTGTTGAAGCAAGCCGGCGGAGGAGCGAGGAGGAAGTTGGACGCGACGTACAGGACCACGCCCTGCGCCACGAACGCCGGAACGGCCACCGCCCAGCGCCTGAGAGGACAGCAGCAGCACGAGCGACAGTAAGTGACAGGATTCATTTCTAGGAGGAAGAAGCAACTGCGGTGGCGGCGGATACTTGTTGGGGTAGTAGGTCGCGCCGATGTGGCAGAGCCACGGCTCCGGCACGTACGCCCACGCGATGTACGCGAGCGCGGTGGCGGACGCGGCAATGGACCCCACGAAGCCGTACGCCTCCGAGTGCCTGGTGCCGTGGCCTCTGCATGTGGCCGCATGCCTGGGGCTGCGCTGTCGCGCCGCCGGGGAGGACTCCGTCGAGCCCGCCGGTCGCATGGTTGGTTGGTGCTCACGCCGTGTGGAGACCGGAAAAACCGCGGATCCGGGTTGGAGGAAGCCCGGGTCAGCGAGACGGCCCATTATTTGAGGCTGCCAGCCCGATCTGCCTTATTCATTCCGGCCAACTAGAGACAAACCAAAATACATGACCGAACGATATAAAGACGATGAGGTATCCCTCATGCAATACCGATCTCAAGATAACCGGATCACGCAGGAGCAAGCGACTACGCTATCGAAAGAGAGCATAAGAAAGACTGAGTACAACACCACATTACGCCATATAACACCTAAGATCCACGGCAATGCCCCCACAAAAGAGAACATCGTGAAGCGTCGTAGTTGTCGAGTTCAACGGGCAAACGCTTTCACCAGGAGCCCATAATACACGGAGAGGAGCACCACGACCACGTCTTCAAGAGTTCAAGAAGAGAGCGGCGATCCTGAGATAATCGGCACATCTATCTAGTTTGTCTGAAGCTAACAACACTATCTTCCCCTCTTGTTAGGGCTCTTTTCCTCTGGCGGCGATCCTCGCCACCGTAGAGACCCCTCCCCCCCCCCGCCTCCCCCTATATGACTCCTCCAATCGAACCAATTCAGACTGAACAAGAGACGATCTTGGATTTTCAGTAGCACCATGAATGAATTCAACAATATAACCAACACCTAAAGCATTCTTTTCATGATCTACTTGCATAGAAAATTTACTACTCTCCAGATAAGCAAAAAAATTCTCATTCGGAATAGCGGGATTATCATAAGAGACTTGAATACTATAAATTGTTTCCACATTAAAAGAGTGATGTTCAGAAAAAGGGTAATCACAATCATGACAAGTTTTATAAATATAATCATCACTATTTTTTATAGCATAAGTTTCATCACAATAATCATCATAAGTAGCAACTTTGTTCTCATCATAATCGATTGAAACCTCTTCCAAGATAGTGGATACATCACTAAATAAAGTCATGACCTCTCCAAAACCACTTTCATAATTATCATAATAAGATTCAACATCCTCCAAAATAGTGAGATCATTACTTCCTAAAGTTGACACTCTTCCAAACCCACTTTCATCAATATAATCATCATAAGTAGTAGGCATGCTATCATCACTATACATTTGCATATCAAAACTTGGGAGACTAAAAATATCATCTTCATTAAACCTAGCATCCCCAAGCTTGAGACAAACATTAATTACAGCAAATATATTCTCAAAAACATCATCTTCATCAAACATAGCATCCCCAAGCTTGGGCCTTTTCATATTATAAGCATAATCACTCCCATTATTAATAGTATGGATAGCACCAATAGTATAGCAATTATCATATTCTTCCAAGCAAGTGCCAAAAAGATTTTCAAGATCATAAGAAGTATCATTATCTTCCCAATCATAATCATCACAACAAGCAATAGGCATAACGAGATCATCATCAAGTGCATCATCTTCCATAATTATTTTTGATTCATTTTCATGAGGCACAACAATAATAGGAGCAACATTATTTGGGAGAGATATCTTTTTACCTCTCTTCCTTTTTCTTTTCTTCTTCTTCACCACATCATGTGTGGGTTGAATCCTCTTTTTGGAGCTCATTATTAATGTAATTGGTTGAATAGAAGTCTCCTCCTCGTTACCTGATTCATCATAAGAAATAATAGGAGGATATTGGGAAGTCTCTTCCCTTTCATTAGTATTCTCTTCATCTTATATTTGTTTTCTTTTCTTTATGTAATTGGCAATATAAGGGTTTTCAATGCAATTCAACGCACAATACATATAAATTTCCTCTAGATCAAAATCAAGAAATTTATCAAGATTAAATTTTGGAATACCCTCAGTTATACGTTTAATTTCTTCATAACCCAAAAGAAGACTAAGCTCTTTATGATGCTCAAGGGTAATCAAGTTATCACAATTTTTGGACACGACTTGATCATGAAACAAATAGCATTGGATCTTTAAATGACCATGTTCATTGCAAAGTTCACAAGGATGGCAACAAATATTGAATCTTTTAGCACAAACATCTAGCCTTTCTTGCAACAATTTAGTTTCTAAATACTTATGCCTCTTGCAATATCTATCTTCCCTATTTGGTGTATACTTGCAAAACCAATGCACTCCACAAAAATTGACATGTTTATAGGAGACATTTTCATCATAACTAGTGCAATCATCATTAGTGCCATGGATATTCAAGGAGTTCATACTAACAACATTTCAATCATGCTCATCATTCAAAGATTTAGTGCCAAACATTTTAATGCATTCTTCTTCTAACACTTTGGCACAATTTTCCTTTCCATCATACTCACGAAAGATATAGAAAGATGAAGCGTATGAGACAAACTCAATTCCATTTTTTGTAGTTTTCTTTTTAGACTAAACTAGTGCTAAAACAAGAAACAAAAGATTCGATTGCAAGATCTAAAGATATACCTTCAAGCACTCACCTCCCGACAACGGGCGCGGAAAAGAGCTTAGTTGACGGGTGTGAGTGCCGCTTACCTAACCTCCCGCAACGGGCGCTTTAAAAGAGCTTGATGTCTACTACACAACCTTCTTCTTGTAGACGTTGTTGGGCCTCCAAGTGCAGAGGTTTGTAGGACAGTAGCAAATTTCCCTCAAGTGAATGACCTAAGGTTTATCAATCCGTGGGAGGCCTATGATGAAGATGGTCTCTCTCAAGCAATCCTGCAACCAAATAACAAAGAGTCTCTTGTGTCCCCAACACACCCAATACAATGGTAAATTGTATAGGTGCACTAGTTCGGCGAAGAGATGGTGATACAAGTGCAATATGGATGGTAGATATATGTTTTTGTAATCATAAAATATAAAAACAACAAGGTAACTAATGATAAAAGTGAGCGTAAACGGTATTGCAATGCTAGGAATCAAGGCCTAGGGTTCGTACTTTCACTAGTGCAAGTTCTCTCAACAATAATAACATAATTGGATCGTACTAGAATAACACCTTAAGACACAAATCAAACAAAACCCTAATGTCACCTAGATACTCCAATGTCACCTCAAGTATCCGTGGGTATGATTATACGATATG
Organism: Aegilops bicornis; assembly: GCA_021605145.1. Classification (NCBI taxonomy): domain Eukaryota; kingdom Viridiplantae; phylum Streptophyta; class Magnoliopsida; order Poales; family Poaceae; genus Aegilops; species Aegilops bicornis. The sequence continues at coordinate 422,265,220 of CM038669.1, read as the reverse complement.
CATCACACAATCTCAGATTCATCTATTCAAACCAACACAAAGTACTTCAAAGATTGCCCCAAAGATTCTAACGAAGAATCAAGACGAAAACGTGTGCCTACCCCTATGCATAGGTTCATGGGCGGAACCCGCAAGTTGATCACCAAGACATACATCAAGTGAATCACGTGATATCCCATTGTCACCACAGATACGCACGGCAAGACATACATCACGTGTTCTCAAGTCATTAAAGACTCAATCCGATAAGATTACTTCAAAGGGAAAACTCAATCCATTACATGAGAGTAGAGGGGGAGAAGAAACATAAGATCCAACTATAATAGCAAAGCTCGCGATACATCAAGATCGTGCCAAATCAAGAACACGAGAGAGAGAGATCAAACACATAGCTACTGGTACATACCCTCAGCCCCGAGGGTGAACTACTCCCTCCTCGTCATGGAGAGCGCCGGGATGATGAAGATGGCCACCGGCAAGGGTTCCCCCCTCCGGCAGGGTGCCGGAACAGGGTCCCGATTGGTTTTTGGTGGCTACAGAGGCTTGCGGCGGCGGAACTCCGGATCTATTCTGTCCCCCGAACTTTTTAGGGTATATGGGTATATATAGGAGGAAGAAGTACGTCAGGGGAGCCACGAGGGCCCACGAGGGTGGAGGGCGCGCCCAGGGGGGTGGGCGCGCCAGGTGGGCGCGCCTACCTCGTGCCTACCACGTTGCTTTCTTGACGTGGACTCCAAGTCTCGGGTTGCTTTCCTTCCAAAAATAACTTCTCTAGAAGGTTTCATTCCGTTTCAATTCGCTTGATATTCCTTTTCTTCAAACATCAAACAAGGGAAAAAACAGAATCGCACTGGGCTCGGGTCAATAGGTTAGTCCCAAAAGTAATATAAAAGTGTTTAATAAAGCCCATAAACATCCAAAACAGATAATATAATAGCATGGAACAATAAAAAATTATAGATACGTTGGAGACGTATCAGCATCCCCAAGCTTAATTCTTGCTCGTCCTGGAGTAGGTAAATGATAAAAACAGAGTTTTTGATGTGGAATGCTACTAGGCATAATCTCAATGTGATTATTCTTAAATGTGGTGTGAATATTCAGATCCGAAAGATTCAAGATAAAAGTTCAATATTGACATAAAAATAATAATACTTCAAGCATACTAACTAAGCAATTATGTCCTCTCAAATAACATGGCCAAAGAAAGTTCATCCCTACAAAATCACATAGTTTAGTCATGCTCCATTTTCGTCACACAAGAATGCTCTCATCATGCACAACCCCGATGACAAGCCAAGCAATTGTTTCATATTTTAGTAATCTCAAACCTATAAACTTTCACGCAATACATGAGCGCGAGCCATGGACATAGCACTATGGGTGGGATAGAGTATGTGTAACATCCCAAATTTTCAATTTGGAATGTTATACATTAGGTCATCATGCATATCATATTTTTCTCGCATTTTTCCGATCCTAGAAAATTTCATGCAACTCAAGGACCCTCGAGAGAGTTGGAAGTTTCATTATTTTCATATTTGGGATTTCTCAAATTTTGAAAATAGGATCATTGGATTTATTTAATTATCTTCATAAAGTTTTTCCTATAACAATCTCAAGAGAGGGAATAATATGACTTTCCCAACATTTAGGAAAAATGAAGATATTATAAATAAACCAAATTTGGTTTTTGAAAGATTCATTTTGCTTAGGCAAAAATGAGCATTTTAAAAATATTGTGCATGTTTGCCGTTTTTAAAGTTCATTTTGTTCGACTCATTTTTAGGAGTCGGGGAAAATTTGTTTTATTTAAATCGGAGTTCGTTTGATTTTTTTTTTAATCCGTTCGGTTTTATTAAAAAAGCGCCGCTGGCCAAGGCCCAGCCGGCCCACCAGCCAGGCCCGGCGCCCGCCTCTCCTCCCTCGCGCGCCTGGAGCTCTCCCGCCGCCAAGACGCCACCGCCGCCTGTCCGGGTCGGGACACTCGCCGCCCCTCCCCAAGGCACCGGAGCCCCCTCCTATTTAACCTCACGGACCCCCTCTCTCCTCACCTCGCCCGCCGTCGCCGCCCCCCAAGCCGAGCCGCCCGCCGCCGCCGAGGACGCCGCCGTCGCCCAGAGCACCCGCCGCCTCGTCGCCTCCCGACCCGCCGCCACCCGCCGACCCCGCCCGACCCGCCGGAGCCCCGCCGGAGCCCCGCCGGCGACCGCCGGAGGTAGCCACCGCCCCGCGCCGTTCCGATCCGGTTTTCCCTAGAAAACCCGGTCCGGTTTTTTTTGCGATGTTCGGTTTTTTTCAAAAACCTAGATTGGTTTTTATTTTTTTCGGTTTTCTTATTTAGTGAACGTTCACCGACCCGTTCGTTTCAATGAACGCGTTCGTTGGATTAGTTCTGTTAACGAACGTCCGTTATTTAGTTCGTTCGTTGTTTTCTTTTAAATCGGATTTAATCCGTTATTTTTCAGATTCGATTTCTGATCCGATTTTCAAATCTGTTTTATTTCTTGCTCGTTTATCTAATCGGTGATTCAAGCGCTCGAGTTTCGTGGACGAAACCGCCGTTCCGACTACCCTACTTACACAGAGTTTTGCTACTATAAAATTTTGACCTAATTTCAGATTGCTAAACCGAGTCGTTCTCTCTCGAGTTCGACTTTCGATGCTTTATTTGATTCGATTCTTTTGCAACTGTGGTTCTTAAGTTGAACTATCTGGTTAGATCTTTTATTCGAGATTTCCTGTGCATTAGATGGGTACTTATTGTATGCTTGTTGTTTGTCTGCGTTAGATCACCCGGTGCGCCGCTTGTTACTTGAATCTCTAGGACTCATGGATCATCGGCAAGGCAAGTAACACTTTGATCATACCTTTTCTACTACCCAGTTTTATTGCATTAGATCAAGCCCTCAAACACTTGCATGTTTAGGATCTAATTAAATTGTGGGTTTGGGAAGTAGATTGAGGTAGTACCTATTACTGCTTTACTTATGAAACCTTGGGAGTTACTTCTCGTTTGCTTATTGTGCCATGCTATGCTAGTAGACGTGGATTGGGTGAGTGAATATCCATGACAGATGTGAGATTGTTAATTAATGGTTTATTTAAGGTGGCAACCTAAACACACATCCGGGTGGATTGAGGCACTGGTTTCTATCAGGACTTGCCTCAGTATTTCTTGGACCGCCACCTGTGCTCTAAGGGATCATAAGATTATTCAAACTGGAAACTTCCGTGTGCAGCCACAAGCCAATTATGGGCTCTGGCGTAGTTGACTAAGTTGTGCGAACTCTTACGGGTAGGCTAGCTGATGTAGGGGATGTAGGTTGGTACGGTCTACCCACATGTAAGGTGCTAAGCGCTTACGAAAGACTATGTCTCGGTCATCCGCTTTCTCAAACACCATGCGGTCACGAGAGAACCAAGCGGAGGCGATCGAGTCTTGTGGGGAAAAGTGCGCAAACCTCTGCAGAGTGTATAAACTAATCATGATTAGCCGTGTCCCGGTTATGGACATCTTGAGTATCTAGTACTTGAATATCATGTGAATCTCAACATGTTACTTCTAATAATAAAGTTATTGGGTTTTAATGAGTACTTTTAATGGGGATTGAGGATGTCAACCATTCTCAATGTTTAACAACCACCATGATAGTTAAATAAAATTATTCCTTTGATGTAGGGAAAAATCAGCTTTATGCAAAAATGTAACCGTAGAGCCTTACCACCAGCCATATATGCATGTAGTATAGGTTTGTTGCTTCATTGTTCTCTATGTGTTACATTGCGGCATATTCCATGTCTTGACCCGTTTTCGGGCTGCAACTTTTCATGTTGCAGACTTTTCGCATTGACAGTAAGGTGTTAGGTCGTGGTTCTATACTCGGTGATGCCGTTGGAGTTGATGGACTCACTGCTTTTCCAAGCCTTCATTGTTATTATTAGATGGCCTTAAGCCATATTATTGTATTAAGTTCCCTTGTGGACAACGATGTAATGAGTGTGTGATTGCTACTCGCTATAAATCCTTCAAATCTTGTGTGGTGTCGACATTCGATCCAGGGGATGACACTGAGCACAGAGCGTTAGATCCATTCGGGTGTGGTCGCTACAGAGAATGGTATCAGAGCACACGCTGACTGTAGGACACGACCACTAAGATAAAGCTATAGATCACTATTCTCTTCTCATTTTCTAACTCCTCATCTTTTCTACTCTCTTTAGGATGACGGACGCGAAGGTCAAGTACACCCAACCGGATGAAGGCACACCTTTTGGATTTCACTTGAAGGAAGTTACCAAATACCTGAACATTGGACTACCAAGCTTCACCGGGACTTTTAACGCCACTCTGCCTGAAGAGGAGCTGGAAGATTCACGCTCACGTTCCAGGGAAGGACATTCGCCCCAATCACCAAGCCTATAGATAGTGTTTTGGGCACCAACTTGGAGTCTGGGAAAGAGCATGGCAGCTCACATCACCATGGGACGCATTGGAGAAGTTTATCAAGAAGACCTCAAGGACACAATCTACCAGATTTGTGGACGCCGAGATGACAAATGGGACGTCGTCAGCACCAAGAAGGATAGATCCATTGCGGCATTCATCCAGAGTTAAACCGGCACATTCGACGTCGGAGAACCGGATGTGCAATGATATGTTGGAGTTGCGAGAATGCAAAAGGAAGGATCATCGAGCTTGAAGAAGAACTAAAGACAACTCGCAAGGACTATATGGACGAGATCGTAGCTCTAGCAAGACACAATAACGATCTTAAGTACGAGATTGAAGAACGAAGAAGAAGTTGGCGCCAGGAATGAAGACCATTATGTCGATTGCCCAAGCGACTACATCAACATCGACGACACCGATTCGGATCCAAGTGAACCCGACTTTGAAGACGAAGCCGAGCAGACATTATGGAGTCTTCCATCGGTTCAAATTAGTAGAAGTCCCCCACATATTAGTAGTATTCCTCCATGTAAATCCTTATAGTACACGCACTTTTGCGATAGTTAGATCGTTGTAAGCCTTTGTTTGATTGAATGAAGTGATTTTGTGTGTATTTGCTCATGTGCATTTGGGTAGTGATTCCCCTTAGACCTCATTCTATTCTAAATTCTCATCTTTTCTAAACCCATCGATGCCTCCGAGACGCGACTCGGATTCGCTTTTCCGCCAGAGATCACCCAACTGATCCAAAGAGCGTATCACCTGATTCAAACATTGGTGCGAGAACCAGGGCAACAACAACAACAACAACAACCCACCACCACCACCACCGCGGATCATCCGACTTGTTTCCTTAGACTAAACCCGCGGTGTATTCCAAAGAGCACCGAGCCAATTGTAGCAGTATGACCGGCTCCGCAAGATAGGAAGGGAGCTGACCAACTGCGGGATGCACGGATGGAGAAAGAGTGAAGTTTGCAGCACATCAGCTTGAAGGACCCGCTGAAGCATGGTGGGAGAATTTCACGACCACTTACCTGTAGAGACACTGTCACATGGGATCAATTTCAGCAAGCTTTTGCACTGCCCATGTTTCAGCAGGAGCTATGGCCATGAAGAAGCGTGAGTTTCGCAATTTACGCCAAGGAGGAAGGAATTTGTTGGCACAAGACGTGGATGACTTTAGTAAACTAGCACGTTATGCCCCGGATGACGTTACTCTTGATGCAGCTAAACAGGAGAAGTTTCTAGAAGGACTGAATGATGAGTTCAGCATGCCGTTGATGGTAGCCAGTTTCAATAACTACCAGGAGTTAGTAGATCGAGCCCTCATGATTGAAGGAAAGCAGCAGCAAATTGAGAACCGTAAGCGGAAGTATGGACAAGGGAAGTATAACTCTGGAGCTCAGCAGAAACCTCGTTATACCCCTAAGTCAGGAATTCAGTTTGGCATACCCATGGAGGAGGTAATTCGCATAACCATAACAAAGCACCAAGAATGGGAACGGGAATGGAGGAAGCAACGGACAGAATCGCACCAACCCGTCAACATCATCCAAAGTAGACACGAGTCATATTACTTGTTTTAAGTGCCGCAAGATCGGGCATTATGCCAATGATCGCCCGAAGGCGTAATGGAAATGGCAATGGAAGCTCTAGAAAGAAGCCCAACCCTTTCAATAGGGGACAGGTGAACCACATTGAAGTGGAGGAGGTTGAAGATCAGCCCGATGCAAGAATCGGTAAGTTTTTGGTTAAGTCATTTCTCGCAGTTGTTCTTTTTAAAATCTTGGTGCATCGCATTCATACATATCAAGGGATTTGTGGATAAGTACAAGTTACCAACCCAAGCCCTTAGGTCACCCATGCTAGTAACCTCACCCGAGCAGAGTACATGGCTAGTAAATGGTGTGATCGATCGCCATTAAGGATTGGACACTATGTTTTCCCTCGGACCTAATAGTTACGGAATCCCAAGGATTGGATGTGATATTAGGTATGGATTGGTTATCAAGGTATGGAGGAAACATTGATTGCTCCACTAGATCAATCTTACTCACCACACGGAGGGAAGAAGGATTAAGTATGTATCACGGCACGAGCCGAGAAGAGCGCAAGTTAATTGCTTATCGTGAGTGGTACAGGAAGAGGTACCGATGGTGAAGGATTTTCTGATGTATTTCGGGAAGTGTTGCCAGGAATGCCCCCGGTTAGATACATTGAGTTTTTGATCGTGCTATTGCCTGGAACTGGCCCGTTATGGAAGCGACCATATAGGATGCCAACACAGGATTTGGCGGAAATCAAGAAGCAGATTAAGGAGCTTTTGGATAAAGGTTTTATACGCCCAAGTTCTTCACCTTGGGGATCACCCGTTTTGCTAGTGGAGAAGAAGGATGGATCGTTAAGAATGGTTGTTGATTATCGTGGATTGAATGAAGTAACAATCAAGAACAAGTACCCACTACCTATGATAAATGATCTGTTTGATCGCTTGCAAGGAGCCAAGGTGTTTTCCAAGATCGACTTGCGATCGTGGTACCATCGATTGAAGATTCGGGAGCAGGACATACCCAAGACGGCATTTACCACGAGATATGGACTATCTGAGTATACCGTTATGTCATTTGGATGACTAACGCACCAGCCTATTTCATGAACCTGATGAACAAAGTGTTTATGGAGTTTTTGGATAAGTTCGTCGTGGTGTTCATTGATGACATTTTGATTTTCTTGAAGAATGAAGAGGAACACAAGGAACATTTGCGATTGGTTTTGGAGAAACTGAGGGAACACCAGTTGTATGCCAAGTTCAGCAAATGTGAGTTTTGGCTAAAGGAAGTTGGATTTCTCGGACATGTTATATCCGGAGAAGGGATAGCAGTTGACCCCACAAAAGTTGAGACCGTAACCAAATGGGAAGCACCAACGACAGTTGGAGAGATTCGGAGTTTCCTTGGACTCGCAGGATACTACCGAAGGTTCATTGAGAATTTCTCAAGGATTGCCAAGCCTATGACAGAATTGTTGAAGAAGGAAAACAAATTCATATGGACCGAGGACCGTGTGAGGCAAGTTTTCAGGAGTTGAAGAAAAGATTAGTTACCTCGCCGCTTTTGATATTGCGGATCGGACTAAGGATTATGAGGTGTATTACACGCTTCACGCCGAGGATCGGGAGCAGTGCTTATGCAGGAAGGAAGAGTTGTTTCAGATGCTTCACGACAACTTAAGCCCCATGAGTTGAATTATGCCACTCATGATTTGGAGTTAGCAGCGATTGTGCATGCCTCAAGACGTGGAGACATTTTCTCATTGGAAATCATTGTGAAGTATATACGGATCACAAGAGTTTGAAGTACATCTTCACACGTATGAAATTGAATCTCGAGACAAAGGAGATGGTTAGAGCTTATCAAGGATTATGACATGAGATTGCATTATCACCCGGGAAGGCTAATGTCGTAGCAGACGCATTGAGCCGTAAGAGCCACGTCAATACCCTAATGATGGGAGGAATACCCAATGAGTTAGCGAAGACCTTCGAGAGCTATGTTTGGAAATAGTTCGAGAGGCTATGTAGCAGCATTGGAGATTCGGTCAACACCGATGGACAAAATCGAGAAGCCCAAAGGGCGATAAGGAAGTTGCCTCTATAAAGGAGAAAATGAGCAAAGGAAAAGCTAAAGGATTTCGTGAGGATGAGCACGATACCCTATGGTTTGAGGACCGTGTTTATGTGCCCAATGACCCAGAGATCAGGAAGCTGATTTTACAAGAAGCCCATGATTCACCCTATTCGATTCACCCAGGAAATACCAAGATGTATTTGGATTTGAAGAATACTTTTTGGTGGACCGGAATGAAGAAGGATATTGCGGAGTATGTAGCAGATTATGACGTATGTCGAAAAGTAAAGGCGAGCATCGAAGCCAGCGAGGATTGTTACAACCATTGCCGATACCGAATGGAAGTGGGATAAACTAGGCATGGATTTTATCACAGGATTGCCAAAGACCTGCTCAGGATATGACTCGATTTGGGTTATAGTCGAATCGTTTGACTAAGGTAGCTCATTTTATTCGGTCAAGACTACCTATAGCGATTGCTAAGTTGGCAAAGATATACATGACCAGAATTGTGTGCTTACACGGAGTTCCGAGGAGCATCAGACGTATAGAGGAACCCAGTTTACCTCGAAATTTTGGAACCAGTTGCACGAGACTTTGGGAACTAGATTGGAATTCAAGACAGCTTTCCACCCATGCACCGATGGATGACCGAGAGAGTCAATCAGATTTTGGAGGACATCTTTGAGAGCTTGTGCCCTAGATTATGGATCTATTTGGGATGACAATTTGTCAGTATGCAGAATTTTCCTACAACAACAGTTACCAAACCAGCTTGAAGATGGCACCTTCGAGGCTTTGTATGGAAGAAGGTGCAGGACACCGTTGTTATGGGACGAAACCGGAGATCGTCGATTGTTTGGACCAGATTTGATTAAGGAGTGCGAACAGAAAGTTAAGTTGATTCGAGATGTGCTCAAGGTAGCCGATCCGGACAAAAGAGCTATGCCGATTCAAAGCGCAGCGATTGAGTATGAAGTTGGAGATAGAGTATATCTCGAGAGTATCCCGCCGAGGAGTTAAGCGTTTTGGAGTTAAAGGAAAGTTAGCACCCCGTTTCGTTGGACCGTATAAGATTTTGCAACGCATGGGAGAAGTTGCGTATAAGTTGGAATTGCCAGAAGGACTGCCAGGAGTTCATGATGTATTCCATGTTTCTCGATTGAAGAAATGTCACCCGAGATAGCAGAGGTACCGTTAAGAGACACAAGCACCGGAAGCAATTCAGTTGAAGGATGATTTGACATATGAGGAAAAACCGGTTAAGATTCTCGATTATGCCGCAGAGTTACCCGCAGCAAGGTTATCAAGTTTTGCAAAGTTCAAAGTGGAGCCACCACACCGAGGATGAAGCCACCGGGAAAGAGAGGAAGTTTTGCTCAAGGACCACCCTCACCTATTTTCTAGTTAACCCGAATCTCGAGGGCTAGATTCATCTTAAGGGGGTAGGTTTGTAACATCCCAAATTTTCAATTTGGAATGTTATACATTAGGTCATCATGCATATCATATTTTTCTCGCATTTTTCCGATCCTAGAAAATTTCATGCAACTCAAGGACCCTCGGAGAGAGTTGGAAGTTTCATTATTTTCATATTTGGGATTTCTCAAATTTTGAAAATAGGATCATTGGATTTATTTAATTATCTTCATAAAGTTTTTCCTATAACAATCTCAAGAGAGGGAATAATATGACTTTCCCAACATTTAGGAAAAATGAAGATATTATAAATAAACCAAATTTGGTTTTTGAAAGATTCATTTTGCTTAGGCAAAAATGAGCATTTTAAAAATATTATGCATGTTTGCCGTTTTTAAAGTTCATTTTGTTCGACTCATTTTTAGGAGTCGGGGAAAATTTGTTTTATTTAAATCGGAGTTCGTTTGATATTTTTTAATTCGTTTGGTTTTATTTTAAAAAAACGCTTCCCAAGGCCCAGGCCCAGCACCAGCCCGCCGGCGCCCGCCTCTCCTCCTCGCGCGCTTGGCCGGGGAGCTCTCCCGCCAAGACGCCACTGCGCCGCCGCCTGTCCGGGTCGGGACACTCGCCGCCGCCTCCCCAAGGCACCGGAGCCCCCCTCCTATTTAACCTCACGGACCCCCCTCTCCTCACCTCGCCATTGCCGCCGCCAAGCCGAGCCGCCGCCGAGGACGCCCGCCGTCGCCGAGCACCCGCCCGCCTCGTCGCCCTCCCGACCCGCCGCCACCCGCCGACCTCGCCCGACCCGCCGGAGACCCGCCCGGAGCCCCGCCGGCGACCGCCGGAGGTAGCCACCGCCCCGCGCCGTTCCGATCCGGTTTTCCCTAGAAAACCCGGTCCGTTTTTTTTGCGATGTTCGGTTTTTTTTCAAAAACCTAGATTGGTTTTTATTTTTTTCGGTTTTGTTATTTAGTGAACGTTCACCGACCTGCTCGTTTCAATGAACGTTCGTTGGATTAGTTCTGTTAACGAACGTCCGTTATTTAGTTCGTTCGTCGTTTTCTTTTAAATCGGATTTAATCCGTTATTTTTCGATTCGATTTACGATCCGATTTTCAAATCTGTTTTATTTCTTGCTCGTTTATCGGAATCGGTGATTCAAGCGCTCGAGTTTCGTGGACGAAACCGCCGTTCGACTACCCTACTTACACAGAGTTTTGCTACTATAAAATTTTGACCTAATTTCAGATTGCTAAACCGAGTCGTTCTCTCTCGAGTTCCGACTTTTCGATGCTTTATTTGATTCGATTCTTTTGCAACCAGGGTTCTTAAGTTGAACTATCTGGTTAGATCTTTTATTCGAGATTTCTATGCATTAGATGAGTACTTATTGTATGCTTGTTGTTTGTCTGCGTTAGATCACCGTGAGTGCGCCGCTTGTTACTTGAATCTCTAGGACTCATGGATCATCGGCAAGGCAAGTAACACTTTGATCATACCTTTTCTACTACCCAGCTTTTATTGCATTAGATCAAGCCCTCAAACACTTGCATGTTTAGGATCTAATTAAATTGTGGGTTTGGGAAGTAGATTGAGGTAGTACCTATTACCTGTTTTACTTATGAAACCTTGGGAGTTACTTCTACGTTTGCTTATTGTGCCATGCTATGCTAGTAGACGTGGATTGGGTGAGTGAATATCCATGACAGATGTGAGATTGTTAATTAATGGTTTATTTAAGGTGGCAACCTAAACACACATCCGGGTGGATTGAGGCACCTGGTTTCTATCAGGACTTACTGTATTTCTTGGACCGCCACCTGTGCTCTAAGGGATCATAAGATTATTCAAACTGGAAACTTCCGTGTGCAGCCACAAGCCAATTATGGGCTCTGGCGTAGTTGACTAAGTTGTGCGAACTCTTACGGGTAGGCTAGCTGATGTAGGGGATGTAGGTTGGTACGGTCTACCCACATGTAAGGTGCTAAGCGCTTACGAAAGACTATGTCTCGGTCATCCGCTTTCTCAAACACCATGCGGCGAGAACCAAGCGGAGGCGATCGAGTCTTGTGGGGAAAAGTGCGCAAACCTCTGCAGAGTGTATAAACTAATCATGATTAGCCGTGTCCCCGGTTATGGACATCTTGAGTATCTAGTACTTGAATATCATGTGAATCTCAACATGTTACTTCTAATAATAAAGTTATTGGGTTTTAATGAGTACTTTTAATGGGGATTGAGGATGCTGTCAACCATTCTCAATGTTTAACAACCACCATGATAGTTAAATAAAATTATTCCTTTGATGTAGGGAAAAATCAGCTTTATGCAAAAATGTAAATCAGAGAGCCTTACCACCAGCCATATATGCATGTAGTATAGGTTTGTTGCTTCATTGTTCTCTATGTGTTACATTGCCGCATATTCCATGTGTCGACCCGTTTGGGCTGCAAATTTTCATGTTGCAGACTTTTCTGCATTTACGAGTAAGGTGTTAGGTCGTGGTTCTATACTCGATGATGCCGTTGGAGTTGATGGACTCACTCGTTTTCCAAGCCTTCCGCTGTTATTATTAGATGGCCTTAAGCCATATTATTGTATTAAGTTCCCTTGTGGACAACGATGTAATGAGTGTGTGATTGCTACTCTGCTATAAATCCTTCGAAGTACTGTGTGGTGTCAGCATTACTGATCCAGGGATGACACTGAGCACAGAGCGTTAGATCCATTCGGGTCTGGTCGCTACAGTATGATGATGGGGGTTATGTGGAGAAGACAAAAAGGAGAAAGTCTCACATCAACGAGGCTAATCAATGAGCTATGGAGATGCCCATCGATTGATGTTAATGCAAGGAGTAGGGATTGCCATGCAACGGATGCACTAGAGCTATAAATGTATGAAAGCTCAACAAAAGAAGTGGGTGTGCATCCAACTTGCTTGCTCACGAAGACCTAGGGCACTTGAGGAGGCCCATTGTTGGAATATACAAGCCAAGTTCTATAATGAAAAATTCCCACTAGTATATGAAAGTGACAAAACAAGATACTCTCTATCATGAAGATCATGGTGCTACTTTGAAGCACAAGTGTGGTAAAAGGATAGTAGCATTGTCCCTTCTCTCTTTTTCTCTCTTTTTTTGGGCCTTCTCTTTTTTTATGGCCTTTCTCTTTTTTTTTGGACCTTCTCTTTTTTTATGGCCTTTCTTTTTTTTATTCCTCACTTGGGACAATGCTCTAGAAAATGATGATCATCACACTTCTATTTATTTATAACTCAATGATTACAACTCGATACTAGAACAAAGTATGACTCTATATGAATGCCTCACATGTGTACCGGGATATGCAATGAACCAAGAGTGACATGTATGAAAGAATTATGAACGGTGGCTTTGCCACAAATACGATGTCAACTACATGATCATGCAAAGCAATATGACAATGATGAAGCGTGTCATAATAAACGGAATGGTGGAAAGTTGCATGGCAATATATCTCGGAATGGCTATGGAAATGCCATAATAGGTAGGTATGGTGGCTGTTTTGAGGAAGATATAAGGAGGTTTATGTGTGATAGAGCATATCATATCACGGGGTTTGGATGCACCGCTAAGTTTGCACCAACTCTCAATGTGAGAAAGGGCAATGCACGGCATCAAGAGGCTAGCAATGATGGAAAGGTGAGAGTGCGTATAATCCATGGACTCAACATTAGTCATAAAGAACTCACAAACTTATTGCAAAAATCTACAAGTCATCAAAAACCAAGCACTACGCCAAGATGCTCCTAGGGGGATAGATTGGTAGGAAAATACCATCGCTCGTCCCCGACCACCACTCATAAGGAGGACACTCAAAGAACACCTCATGTTTCAAATTTGTTACATAACCTTTACCATACGTGCATGCTACAGGACTTGCAAACTTCAACACAAGTATTTCTCAAATTCACAACTACTCAACTAGCACAACTTTAATATCATTACCTCCATATCTCAAAACAATCATCAAGCATCAAACTTATCTTAGTATTCAACACACTCATAAGAAAGTTTTTACTAGTCTTGAATACCTAGCATATTAGGATTAAGCAAATTACCATGCTGTTTAAGACTCTCAAAATAATATAAGTGAATTATGAGAGAATAATAGTTTCTATAAAACAAAACCACCACCGTGCTCTAAAATATATAAGTGAAGTACTAGAGCAAACAACAAACTACTCTGAAAGATATAAGTGAAGATCAATGAGTAGTTTAATAATTATGCAACTATGTGAAGACTCTCTAACATTTAATAATTTCAGATCTTGATACTTTATTCAAACAGCAAGCAAAGCAAAATAAAATGACATGACGCTCCAAGCAAAACACATATCATGTGGTGAATAAAAATATAGCCCCAAGTAAAGTTACCGATGAACGAAGATTTAAAGAGGGATGCCATCCGGGCATCCCCAAGCTTAGGCTCTTGGTTGTCCTTGAATATTACCTTGGGGTGCATTGGGCATACCCAAGCTTAGGCTCTTGCCACTCCTTATTTCATAGTCCATCGAATCTTTACCCAAAACTTGAAAACTTCACAACACAAAACTCAACAGAACACTCGTAAGCTCCGTTAGCGAAAGAAAACAAAACACCACTTCAAGGTACTGCAGTGAACTCATTATTAATTTATATTGGTGTTAAACCTACTGTATTACAACTTCTCTATGGTTTATAAACTATTGTACTAGCCATAGATTCATCAAAATAAGCAAACAACACATGGAAAACAGAATCTGTCAAAAACAGAACAGTTTGTAGTAATCTGTAACTAACGCAAACTTCTGGAACTCCAAAAATTATAAAATAAATTGGTGGACCTGAGGAATTTGTCTAGTAATCATCTGCAAAAATAATCAACTAAATATCACTCTCTAGTAAAAAAAATTAGCTAATCTCGTGAGCGCTAAAGTTTATGTTTTTTACAGCATGATCATGAAGACTTCACCCAAGTCTTCCCAAAGGTTCTACTTGGCACAAACACTAATTAAAACACAAAACCACATCTAAACATAAGCTAGATGGATTATTTATTCCTAAACAGAACCAAAAAGCAAGAAACTAAAATAAATTTGGGTTGCCTCCCAACAAGCGCTAACGTTTAACGCCCCTAGCTAGGCATGATGATTTCAATGATGCTCACATAAAGGATAAGAATTGAAACATAAAGAGAGCATCATGAAGAATATGACTAGCACTTTTAAGTCTAACCCACTTCCTATGCATAGGGATTTTGTGAGCAAACAACTTATGGGAACAATAATCAACTAGCATAGGAAGGCAAAACAAGCATAACTTCAAAACTTTAAGCACATAGAGAGGAAACTTGATATTATTGCTATTCCTACAAGCGTATATTCCTCCCTCATAATAATTTTAAGTAGCATCTTGAATTAATTAAACAATATAACCATCACCTAAAGCATTATTTTCATGATCTACTTGCATAGAAAATTTACTACTCTCCACATAAGCAAAAAAATTCTCATTCAGAATAGTGGGATTATCATAAGAGACTTGAATACTATAAATTGTTTCCACATTAAAAGAGTGATGTTCAGAAAAAGGGTAATCACAATCATGACAAGTTTTATAAATATAATCATCACTACTTTTTATAGCATAAGTTTCATCACAATAATCATCAGAAGTAGCAACTTTGTTCTCATCATAATCGATTGAAACCTCTTCCAAGATAGTGGATACATCACTAAATAAAGTCATGACCTCTCCAAATCCACTTTCATAATTATCATAATAAGATTCAACATCCTCCAAAATAGTGGGATCATTACTTCCTAAAGTTGATACTCTTCCAAACACACTTTCATCAATATAATCATCATAAGTAGGAGGCATGCTATCATCACTATACATTCGCATATCAAAACTTGGGAGACTAAAAATATCATCTTCATTAAATGTAGCATCCCCAAGCTTGGGACAAACATTAATTGCAGCAAATATATTCTCAAAAACATCAACTTCATCAAACATAGCATCCCCAAGCTTGGGCCTTTTCATATTATAAGCATAATCACTCTCATCATTAATAGTATGGATAGCACCAATAGTATAGCAATTATCATATTCTTCCAAGCAAGTGCCAAAAATATTTTCATGATCATAAGAAGTATCATTATCTTCCCAATCATAATCATCACAACAAGCAATAGGCATAACGAGATCATCATCAAGTGCATCATCTTCCACAATTATTTTTGATTCATTTTCATGAGGCACAACAATAATAGGAGCAACATTATTTGGGAGAGATATCTTTTTACCTCTCTTCCTTTTTCTTTTCTTCTTCTTCACCACATCATGTGTGGGTTCAATCCTATTTTTGGAGCTCCTTATTAATGAAATTGGTTGAATAGAAGGCTCCTCCTTGTTACTTGATTCATCATAAGAAATAATAGGAGGATATTGGGAAGTCTCTTCCCTTTCATTAGTATTCTCTTCATCTTATATTTGTTTTCTTTTCTTTATGTAATTGGCAATATAAGGGTTTTCAATGCAATTCAACGCACAATACATATAAATTTCCTCTAGATCAAAATCAAGAAATTTATCAAGATTAAATTTTGGAATACCCTCAGTTATACGTTTAATTTCTTCATAACCCAAAAGAAGACTAAGCTCTTTATGATGCTCAAGGGTAATCAAGTTATAAGAATTTTTGGACACGACTTGATCATGAAACAAATAGCATTGGAGCTTTAAATGACCATGTTCATTGCAATGTTCATATGGATGGCGATAAATATTGAATCTTTCAGCACAAACATCTAGCCTTTCTTGCAACAATTTAGTTTGTAAATACTTATGCCTCTTGCAATATCTATCTTCCCTATTTGGTGTATACTTGCAAACCCAATGCACTCCACAAAAATTGACATGTTTATAGGAGACATTTTCATCATAACTAGTGCAATCATCATTAGTACCATGGATATTCAAGGAGTTCATACTAACAACATTGCAATCATGCTCATCATTCAAAGGTTTAGTGCCAAACATTTTAATGCATTCTTCTTCTAACACTTTGGCACAATTTTCCTTTCCATCATACTCATGAAAGATATTAAAAAGATGAAGCGTATGAGACAAACTCAATTCCATTTTTTGTAGTTTTCTTTTATAGACTAAACTAGTGCTAAAACAAGAAACAAAAAGATTCGATTGCAAGATGTAAATATATACCTTCAAGCACTCACCTCCCCGGCAACGGCGCCGGAAAAGAGCTTAGTTGACGGGGTGTGAGTGCCGCTTACCTAGCCTCCCCGGCAACGGCGCCAGAAAAGAGCTTGATGTCTACTACACAACCTTCTTCTTGTAGACGTTGTTGGGCCTCCAAGTGCAGAGATTTGTAGGACAAGAGCAAATTTCCCTCAAGTGGATGACATAAGGTTTATCAATCCGTGGGAGGCGAGGGATGAAGATGGTCTCTCTCAAGCAACCCCGCAACCAAATAACAAAGAGTCTCTTGTGTCCCCAACACACCCAATACAATGGTAAATTGTATAGGTGCACTAGTTCATGAAGAGATGGTGATACAAGTGCAATATGGATGGTATATATATGTTTTTGTAATCATAAAATATAAAAACAACAAGGTAACTAATGATAAAAGTGAGCGTAAACGGTATTGCAATGCTAGGAATCAAGGCCTAGGGTTCATACTTTCACTAGTGCAAGTTCTCTCAACAATAATAACATAATTGGATCATATAACTATCCCACAACATGCAACAAAAGAGTCACTCCAAAGATACTAATAGCGGAGAACAAACGAAGAGATTATGGTAGGGTACGAAACCACCTCAAAGTTATTCTTTCCAATCAATCCATTGGGCTATTACTATAAGTGTCACAAACAGCCCTAGAGTTCGTACTAGAATAACACCTTAAGACACAAATCAAACAAAACCCTAATGTCACCTAGATACTCCAATGTCACCTCAAGTATCCGTGGGTATGATTATACGATATGCATCACACAATCTCAGATTCATCTATTCAAACCAACACAAAGTACTTCAAAGATTGCCCCAAAGATTCTACCGAAGAATCAAGACGAAAATGTGTGCCAACCCCTATGCATAGGTTCATGGGCGGAACCCGCAAGTTGATCACCAAGACATACATCAAGTGAATCACGTGATATCCCATTGTCACCACAGATATGCACGGCAAGACATACATCAAGTGTTCTCAAGTCATTAAAGACTCAGTCCGATAAGATTACTTCAAAGGGAAAACTCAATCCATTACAAGAGAGTAGAGGGGGAGAAGAAACATAAGATCCAACTATAATAGCAAAGCTCGCGATACATCAAGATCGTGCCAAATCAAGAACACGAGAGAGAGAGAGAGAGAGATCAAACACATAGCTCTTGGTACATACCCTCATACGAGGGTGAACTACTCCCTCCTCGTCATGGAGATCGTCGGGATGATGAAGATGGCCACCGGTGAGGGTTCCCCCCTCCGGCAGGGTGCCGGAACAGGGTCCCGATTGGTTTTTGGTGGCTACAGAGGCTTGCGGCGGCGGAACTCCGGATCTATTCTGTCCCCCGAAATTTTTAGGGTATATGGGTATATATAGGAGGAATAAGTACGTCAGGGGAGCCACGAGGAGCCCACGAGGGTGGAGGGCGCGCCCAGGGGGGGTGAGCGTGCCCCCTACCTCGTGCCTCCTACGTTGCTTTCTTGACGTGGACTCCAAGTCTCCCGGGTTGCTTTACTTCCAAAAATAACTTCTCTAGAAGGTTTCATTCCGTTTCGACTCCGTTTGATATTCCTTTTCTTCGAAACACTGAAACAAGGGGAAAACAGGGACTGCCACTGGGCTCTGGGTTAATAGGTTAGTCCCAAAATTAATATAAAAGTGTTTAATAAAGCCCATAAACATCCAAAACAGATAATATAATAGCATGGAACAACAAAAAATTATAGATACGTTGGAGACATATCTGCTGCTCGGATAACAATGTTGATTACTATGACAATGAAGTTCATGAAGAGGAAGAGGAGGAAGTTGATGCGGATATGGTTGATGGTGATGGTAAATGAAGAGGGGAGCCGATGTTAAGATTATCTGGGTATGTCCATCGAGAAGGGCGCACGACTGGACCTTTCACCGGCAGGTGCGCTAACCATACCACCGAGCCCTCCCCCCCTTCGAAGCAACCTCCAAAGAGATCAAATACGGGTGCAAAGAAGAATACCACAACTCATGTAAGGCGGTCTCCCTTGAGGGGCACCGCTATGGGCAATGAGTCTTCTATGCTGGAATTGTCTTGGGGTGGGCTTACTTGCGTCAGCTCGAGACCTTCGCGAGCTTATGAATTTTGTTGTCAAACAACCAAAAAACAAATGGTTAATGTTTTTAGGTTTGGGACGGAAGAGACATGTAGAGTCTCCAATCCAATTCCACTTGTCCTATTGTTTTTGTTGAAGCGACATTATGCCAAATGAGCCATAGCCGAATCTTAATTTTTAAAGGGATTTTTGCTTTTCATAAATGCTTTAAGGATCTACGGGACCCATATCAGACAAGTGACCATATTGAAATTCTACAGTAAACTTTCCACACTTAGTCCACTTCCACATAGGAGAATCATCAATCCATGAAAAGTTCACCATATTCAACTCCTCTCCTGAAATTTGTAGCTAAAACCTCTCCAGATTCTAAATACCTAGCCCACCTATATCTTGCCACATCCCCTCTATATTCTCCAAATTCCGCACTATTTGCAGAGTAAGCTGGAATTAAAGCTTTTCTAGATTATTAATACTTAGCCCGCCTTTTTTCTTTTATCCACATATAACAGGCCATCTAACCATGTGATACTTCTTCTTAGTTCCACTTTATTTGAAAAAAAAAACTTCTAATAGATTTCTCCATCCGCCAACATTTGTTTTAGGAAATCTATACATGGAATGAATGGTAGATAGGGATGTCGGCCAAACAAGCTTCGATTCTTGTCACTCTACCACCAAGGGATAGAGTTCCAATCTCACAACCTTCGAGTTTTCTAATATATTTTCTTCAATATGAATCTAGTCAATCTCGTGTAATTTGGTACCACACATGGACACTCCTAAGTATCTGATAAGTCGTGACCAGGTTGACAATTGGAAAGATAAGCACACATCTGCTCCTTCTCATCATAATACTAAACCATGAGAGCCTCACTTTTTTGGAACTAAAATTTCAAACCAGTCATTTGCTGAAAGATGTGGTATAGCAATACATTCAAGTTTCTAGCTCTAGCAACATCATCTTGTATAAACAATATAGTGTCATCAACGTATTGCGGGATGGCTACCCCTTCATCAGTCATATGAAAAATCAAGCCTATATTTGCCCACTATTCTGAGCACGCCTGCAAGCAGTTAGCTGCAGTGTTGAATAGAAAAAGGAAGAGAGGCTCATACTATCTTGCTCCTTTGAACCTCGCAATATCTCCCCACAAAATTATTAACTTTAAAACGTAGTGCCCCCCCCCCCTTCACCACAACATCAAACCAGCCCATCCCAGTGAAGGAAATATGCCCTAGAGGGAATAATAAAGTTGTTATTTATATTTACTTATATCATGATAAATGTTTATTATTCATGCTAGAATTGTATTGACCGGAAACTTAGTACATGTATGAATACATAGACAAACAGAGTGTCACTAGTGTGCCTCTACTTGACTAGCTCGTTAATCAAAGATGGTTAAGTTTCCTAGCCATAGACATGAGTTGTCATTTGATCAACGGGATCACATCATTAGAGAATGATGTGATTGACTTGACCCATCTGTTAGCTTAGCACTATGATCGTTTAGTTTATTGCTATTGCTTTCTACATGACTTATACATGTTCCTATGACTATGAGATTATGCAACTCCCGAATACCGGAGGAACACTTAGTGTGCTATCAAACGTCACAAAGTAACTGGGTGATTATAAAGATGCTCTACAGGTGTCTCCGATGGTGTTCGTTGAGTTGGCATAGATCAGGAATAGGATTTGTCACTCCGATTGTCGAAGAGGTATCTCTGGGCCCTCTCGGTAATGCACATCACTATAAGCCTTGCAAGCAATGTGATTAATGAGTTAGTTACGGGATGATGCATTACGGAACGAGTAAAGAGACTTGTCGGTAACGAGATTGAACTAGGTATGATGATACTGACAATCGAATCTTGAGCAAGTAACATACCGATGACAAAGGGAACAACGTATGTTGTTATGCGGTTTGACAGATAAAGATCTTCGTAGAATATGTAGGAACCAATATGAGCATCCAGGTTCCGCTATTGGTTATTGACCGGAGATGAGTCCCGGTCATGTCTACATAGTTCTCGAACCCGTAGGGTCCGCACGCTTAACGTTCGATGACGGTCGATATTATGAGTTTATGTGTTTTGATGTACCGAAGGTAGTTCGGAGTCCCGGATGTGATCACGGACATGAAGAGGAGTCTCGAAATGGTCGAGACATGAAAATTGATATATTGGAAGGTTATGTTTGGACACCGAAATGGTTTTGGGTGAGTTCGGGCATCTACCGGAGTACCGGGGGGTTACCGGAACCCCCTGGGGGCTTAATGGGCCTACATGGGCTTTAGTGGGAGAGAGATGAGGCGGCCAAGAGGAGGGGCGCCCCTCCCCCCCCCCCAAGCCCAATCCGAATTGGGAAGGGGGCCCCCTTTCTTCTTCTCCTCTTCCCCTTCCTTCCCCCTCCTAGTTGGACTAGGAAAAGGGGGAAACCTACTCCTAGTAGGAATAGGAATCCCCCCTTGGGGCACACCATGAGGCCGGCCGGCCCCCTCCTCCCCTCCTTTATATATGGGGGAGGGGGCACCCCATAGACACACCAGTTGATTCTTAGCCGTGTGCGGTGCCCCCCTCCACATATTTCCACCTCGGTCATATTTTCATAGTGCTTAGGCGAAGCCCTGCGTTGGTAACTTCATCATCACCGCCAACATGCCGTCATGCTGACGAAACTCTCCCTCAACCTCAGCTAGATCTAGAAGTTCGAGGGACGTCATCGAGATGAGCATGTGCAGATCACGGAGGTGCCGTGCGTTCGGTACTTGATCGGTTGGATCGCGAAGACGTTCGACTACATCAACGCAAGCATTTAACGCCTTCGCTTTCAGTCTCACGAGTGCGTGGACACACTCTCCCGCTTGTTGCTATGCTTCTTCTAGATAGATCTTGCGTGATCGTAGGATTTTTTTTGAAATACTACGTTCCCCAACAAAGGGCATCAGAGCCAGGTCTATGCGTAGATGTTATATGCACGAGTAGAACACAAAGAGTTGTGGGCGATAATAGTCATACGCTTACCAGCATGTCATACTTTGAATCGGTGGTATTGTTGGACGAAGCGGCCCAGACCGACATTACATGACCGCGTTCATGAGACTGGTTCTACCGGCGTGCTTCGCATTACGTGGCTAGTGGGTGTCTGTTTCTCCAACTTTAGTTGAATCGAGTGTGACTACGCCCGGTCCTTGTTGAAGGTTAAAACAACAAACTTGACGAAAAATCGTTGTGGTTTTGATGCATAGGTAAGAACGGTTCTTGTTAAGCCCGTGGCAGCCACGTAAAGCTTGCAACAACAAAGTAGAGGACGTCTAACTTGTTTTTACAGGGCATGTTGTGATGTGATATGGTCAAGACATGATTATATAAATTGTTGTATGAGATGATCATGTTTTGTAACACAATTATCGGCAACTAGCAGGAGCCATATGGTTGTCGCTTTATTGTATGAAATGCAATCGCCATGTAATTGCTTTACTTTAACACTAAGCGGTAGCGATAGTCGTAGAAGCAATAGTTGGCGAGACGACAACGATGCTTCGATGGAGATCAAGGTGTCAAGCCGGTGACGATGGTGATCATGGCGGTGCTATGGAGATGGAGATCAAAGGCACAAGATGATGATGGCCGTATCATATCACTTATATTGATTGCATGTGATGTTTATCCTTTATGCATCTTATTTTGCTTAGTACGACGGTAGCATTATAAAATGATCTCTCACTAAATTTCAAGGTATAAGTGTGCTACCTCTTGAGCACTGCGTTGGATTTCCTTGAAGAGGAAAGGATGATGCAGCAAAGTAGCGTAAGTATTTCCCTCAGTTTTTGAGAACCAAGGTATCAATCCAGTAGGAGGCTACACATGAGTCCCTCGTACCTGCACAAAAGAAATAACTCCTCGCAACCAACGCGATAAGGGGTTGTCAATCCCTTCACGGTCACTTACGAGAGTGAGATATGATAGATATGATAAGATAATATTTTTGGTATTTTTGTGATAAAGATGCAAAGCAAAATAAAAGCAAATTCAAAAGCAAAGGAAATAACTAAGTGTTGGAAGATTAATATGATGAAGATAGACCCGGGGGCCATAGGTTTCACTAGTGGCTTCTCTCAACAGCATAAGTATTTACTTGGGTGAGCAATTCTTGTTGAGCAATTGTGAACTGAGCATAGTTATGAGAGTATCTAGGTATGATCATGTATATAGGCATCATGTCCGAGACAAGTAAACCGACTCCTGCCTGCATCTACTACTATTACTCCACTCATCGACCGCTATCTATCATGCATCTAGAGTATTAAATTCAAGAAAACAGAGTAACGCCTTAAGCAAGATGACATGATGTAGAGGGATAGATTCATGCAATATGATAAAACCCCCATCTTGTTATCCTCGATGGCAACAATACAATACATGCCTTGCTGCCCCTACTGTCACTCGGAAAGGACACCGCAAGATTGAACCCAAAGCTAAGCACTTCTCCCATTGCAAGAAAGATCAATCTAGTAGGCCAAACCAAACTGATCATTCGAAGAGACTTGCAAAGATAACCAATCATACATAAAAGAATTTAGAGAAGATTCAAATATTGCTCATAGATAATCTTGATCATAAACCCACAATTCATCGATCTCAACAAACACACCGCAAAAAGAACATTACATCAAATAGATCTCCACGAGAGAGGGGGAGAACATTGTATTGAGATCCAAAAGGAGAGAAGAAGACATCTAGCTACTAACTATGGACCCAAGGTGCAAGTAAACTACTCACACTTCATCGGAGAGGCTATGATGTTGATGTAGAAGCCCTCCGTGATGGATGCCCTCTCCGTGAGCTCGAACAGGCCCCAAGATGGGATCTCGTGGGTACAGAAGGTTGCAGCGGTGGAATTAGGTTTTTGGCTCCGTATCTGATCGTTTGGGGGTACGCAGGTATATATAGGAGGAAGGAGTACGTCGGTGGAGCAACAGGGGGACCACGAGGGTTGGGGGCGCGCCTAAGTGGCCTCCTCCCTTGTTTCTTGACGTAGGGTCCAAGTCTCCTTGATCATAATCTTCCTAAAAATCACGTTCCTGAAGGTTTCGTTCCGTTTGGACTCCGTTTGATATTTCTTTTCTGCGAAACTCTGAAATAGGCAAAAAACAACAATTCTGGGCTGGGCCTCCGGTTAATAGCTTAGTCCCAAAAGTAATATAAAAGTGGATAATAAAGCCCAATAATGTCCAAAACAGTAGATAATATAGCATGGAGCAATCAAAAATTATAGATACGTTGGAGACGTATCAGGCATCCCCAAGCTTAATTCCTGCTCGTCCTCGAGTAGGTAAATGATAAAACAGAATTTTTGATGCGGAGTGCTATTTGGCATAATTTCAATGTAATTCTTCTTAATTGTGGTATGAATATTCAGATCCGAAAGATTCAAGACAAAAGTTTAATATTGACATAAAAATAATAATACTTCAAGCATACTAACAAAGCAATCATGTCTTCTCAAAATAACATGGCCAAAGAAAGTTATCCCTACAAAATCATATAGTCTGGCTATGCTCTATCTTCACCACACAAAGTATTTAAATCATGCACAACCCCGATGACAAGCCAAGCAATTGTTTCATACTTATGACATTCTCAAACCTTTTCAATCTTCACGCAATACATGAGCGTGAGCCATGGATATAGCACTATATATGGAATAGAATGGTGGTTGTGGAGAAGATAAAAAAAAGGGAAGATAGACTCACGTCAACTAGGCGTATCAACAGGCTATGGAGATGCCCATTAATAGATATCAATGTGAGTGAGTAGGGATTGCCATGCAACGGATGCACTAGAGCTGTAAGTATATGAAAGCTCAACAAAAGAAACTAAATGGGGGTGCATCCAACTCGCTTGCTCACGAAGACCTAGGGCATTTTGAGGAAGCCCATCATTGGAATATACAAGCCAAGTTCTATAATGAAAAATTCCCACTAGTATATGAGAGTGACAAAATGGGAGACTCTCTATCATGAAGATCATGGTGCTACTTTGAAGCACAAGTGTGGTAAAATGATAGTAACATTGTCCCTTCTCTCTTTTTCTCTCATTTTCTTATTTGGGCCTTTTCTCTTTTTTTATGGCCTCTTATTTTCTTTTTTTATTTAGTCTGGAGTCTCATCCCGACTTGTGGGGGAATCATAGTATCCATCATCCTTTCCTCACTTGGGACAATGCTCTAATAATGATGATCATCACACTTTTATTTTCTTACAATTCAACAATTACAACTCGATACTTAGAACAAAGTATGACTCTATGTGAATGCCTCCGTGATGTGCGGGATATGCAATGAATCAAGAGTGACATGTATGAAAGAATTATGAACGGTGGCTTTGCCACAAATACGATGTCAACTACATGATCATGCTAAGCAATATGACAATGATGGAGCATGTCATAATAAATAGAACGGTGGAAAGTTGCATGGCAATATATCTCGGAATGGCTATGGAAATGCCATGATAGGTAGGTATGGTGGCTGTTTTGAGGAAGGTATATGGTGGGTGTATGATACCGGCGAAAAGTGTGCGGTATTAGAGAGGCTAGCAATGGTGGAAGGAAGAAAGTGCGTATAATCCATGGACTCAACGTTAGTCATAAATAACTCATATACTTATTGCAAAAATCTACAAGTTATCAAAGCAAAGTATTACACGCATGCTCCTAGGGGAGTAGATTGGTAGGAAAAGACCATCGCTCGTCCCCGACCGCCACTCATAAGGAAGACAATCAATAAATAAATCATGCTCCGACTTCATCACATAACGGTTCACCATACGTGCATGCTACAGGAATCACAAACCTTAACACAAGTATTTCTCAAATTCACAACTACTCAACTAGCATGACTCTAATATCACCATCTTTATATCTCAAAACAATTATCAAGCATCAAACTTTTCTTTAGTAGTCAACACACTCATAAGGAAGTTTTACAAATCTTGAATACAAGCATATTAAGATTATTTAAGCAAATTACCATGCTATTTAAGACTCTCAAAATAATCTAAGTGAAGCATGAGAGATCAATAGTTTCTATAAAACAAATCCACCACCGTGCTCTAAAAAATATAAGTGAAGCACTAGAGCAAAACTATATAACTCAAAAGATATAAGTGAAGCACATAGAGTATTCTAATAATTTCCAAATCATGTATGGCTCTCTCAAAAGGTGTGTACAGAAAGGATGATTGTGGCAAACTAACAAACAAAGACTCAAATCATACAAGACGCTCCAAGCAAAACACATATCATGTGGTGAATAAAAATATAGCTCCAAGTAAAGTTACCGATAGAAGTAGAGGAAGGAGGGGATGCCTTCTGGGGCATCCCCAAGCTTTGGCTTTTTGGTGTCCTTAGATTATATTGGGGGTGCCATGGGCATCCCCAAGCTTAGGCTCTTTCCACTCCTTGTTCCATAATCCATCAAAATCTTTCACTCAAAACTTGAAAACTTCACAACACAAAACTCAACAGAAATCTCGTGAGCTCCGTTAGCGAAAGAAAACAAAAGACCACTTAAAGATACTGTAATGAACTCAATATTTATTTATATTGGTGTTAAACCTACTTTATTACAACTTCTCTATGGTTTATAAACTATTTTACTGGCCATAGATTCATCAAAATAAGCAAACAACACACGAAAAACAGAATCTGTCAAAAACAGAACAGTCTGTAGTAATATGTAACTAACGCAAACTTCTGGAACTCCAAAAATTCAGCCAAAATAGGAAGACCTAAACAATTTCTTTATTAATCAGCATCAATTGGAATCAGTATTTTATCACGTTCTGGTGATTTTTAAAAATTGTTTTCGTGAACAGAAAGTTTCTCGAAATTACAGCAAGATCAAATAACTATCATCCAAGAAGATCCTATAGGTTTAACTTGGCACAAAAACTTATTAAAACATAAAAAAACATCTAACCAGAGGCTAGAACACATATTTATTCCTAAACAGAAGCAAAAAGCAAAAAACTAAAAATAAAATTGGGTTGCCTCCCAACAAGCGCTATCGTTTAACGCCCCTAGCTAGGCATAATAGCAAGGATAGATCTAGGTATTGCCATCTTTGGTAGGCAATCCATAAGTGGCTCTTATGATAGATTCATATGGTAGTTTTATTTTCTTCCTAGGGAAGTGTTCCATGCCTTTCTTTAATGTAAATTGGAATCTAATATTCCCTTCCTTCATATCAATAATTGCACCAATCGTTCTAAGGAAAGGTCTACCAAGAATAATAGGACATGGAGGATTGCAATCTATATCAAGAACGATAAAATCTACGGGCACATAATTCCTATTTGCAACAATAAGAACATCATTAATTCTTCCCATAGGTTTCTTAATAGTGGAATCCTCAAGGTGCAAGTTTAAAGAGCAATCATCGAAATCATGGAAACCTAGCAAATCGCACAAAGTTTTGGGAATAGTGGAAACACTAGCACCCAAATCACATAAAGAATAAAACTCATGATCCTTAATTTTAATTTTAATAGTTGGTTCCCACTCATCATAAAGTTTTCTAGGGATAGAAACTTCCAACTCAAGTTTTTCTTCATAAGATTGCATCAAAGCATCAACGATATGTTTAGTAAAGGCTTTATTTTGACTATAAGCATGAGGAGAATTTAGCACGGATTGCAACAGGGAAATACAATCAATCAAAGAGCAATTATCATATTAAATTCCTTGAAATCCAAAATAGTGGGTTTAGCAACATCTAGGGTTTTGATTTCTTCAGTCCCACTTTTATCAATTTTAGCATCAAGATCTAAAAACTCCGAATTTTGGGAACGCCTTCTAGGTAAGGGTGGATCATATTCAATCACATCATTATCAAGATTCATATTGCAAAACAAATATTTAATAGGGGATACATCAATAACTTTTAGATCTTCATCTTTATTTTCATAGGAAATAGAAGAACACGCTCTTATAAAGGCATCTTTCGTAGCACGCATCCTAGCGGTTCTTTCTTTGCACTCATCAATGGAAATTCTCAAGGATTTGAGAGACTCATTGAAATCATGCTTAGGAGGGATAGATCTAAGCTTTAAAGAATCAACCTCAAGAGAAATTCTATCAACGTTCCTAGCCAAATCATCAACTTTAAGCAATTTCTCTTCAAGCAAAGCATTGAAATTATTTTCCGAATTCATAAACTCTTTAACACTAGTCTCAAATTCAGAGGGCATCTTATTAAAATTTGCATAAGAGTTGTTGTAGGAATTTCCATAATTATTAGAGGAATTACTAGGATAAGGCCTAGGATTAAAGTTTCCTCTATACGCAGTGTTACCAAAATTATTCCTACCAACAAAATTCACATCCATAGATTCATTATTATTCTCAATCAAAGTAGACAAAGGCATATCATTAGGATCAGAAGAAACACTCTTACTAGCAAATAATTTCATAAGTTCATCCATCTTTCCACTCAAAACATTAATTTCTTCTATCGCATGCACTTTTTATTAGTAGATCTTTCAGTGTGCCCGAGGGAGTCCCGGATTAGGGGGTGTCCGGATAGCCGAACTATAACCTTTGGCCGGACTCCTGGACTATGAAGATACAAGATTGAAGACTTCGTCCCGTGTCCGGATGGGACTTTCCTTGGCGTGGAAGGCAAGCTTGGCGATACGGATATGTAGATCTCCTCCCATTGTAAGCGACTGTGTAACCCTAGCCCTCTCCGGTGTCTATATAAACCGGAGGGTTTTAGTCCGTAGGACGAACAACAATCATACCATAGGCTAGCTCCTAAGGTTTAGCCTCTCTGATCTCGTGGTAGATCTACTCTTGTACTACCGATATCATCAATATTAATCAAGCAGGAGTAGGGGTTTACCTCCATCGAGAGGGCCCGAACCTGGGTAAAAACATCGTGTCCCTTGTCTCCTGTTACCATCCGCCTAGACGCATAGTTCGGGACCCCCTACCCGAGATCCACGGTTTGACACCGACATTGGTGCTTTCATTGAGAGTTCCTCTGTGCCGTCGCCATCGGGAAGGATGCCTCATCCCGTCTTTAAAGGCGACATCATTGCTAAAGGAGCTTTGGCTATCGGCCAAACTCTCCGGCTAAGCGGTTTTCTTATGACCGCATGTTCGACGCCGCCAGCGACGATGACTTCTCGGGTCATCGAAAGCAATCTTCACGTCAACTCGAATTCGCGGCGGTTAGATCCGACGGAGCTCTCTTCCTTAAGCGAGCTCATGTATCGCGCCGCAGCCACAGGAGTCGCTTCTGGACTACGATCAGATTGGGCCTAAACCCGATCTGAGAGAGATTAACTCTCCCCAGGTCACCCATCACGTTGCTGTGGTGGAGGAACAATGCGGCGACCCTTCATCTATCTTGAGGACTAGCTATGTTCGAATTCCCGATCCCTCCAAGCCGGATACCCGCGGAGGGGAGGACATCACTCAAGACCTGAACTTAGAGTCAGGCAACGGGCTAGATTCATTGGACAACATCCAAGAATCCAAGCTTCCGAGTTCGGAAACTCCTTGACCCTTGAGCCTCAGATTGGGTGAGGTTTCGGATCTAATTCCACCCACCCACCCGAACATAGGCGATCTATCCAAAATTAGGCAAGAGCACGAGGAAAGCGATGCATCATTCTTGGGCGATTCCTCCACAGTTATGAACAGGATAAAGGACTGCAGCGAGGAAGACGCATAATTTCATTCTTACGCAATAATTGCACGGACAAGGGAATCCTCAACGCCATAGGTCGCCATGAAATTACACGCTTTGCTGACTTGGCGTCCATTGTACGAAAGTACTGTGCGATGGAAAGCGCCTGGAAAACCGAAGTAAGATTTTGGGTAATCCGGCTCTGAATACAAACCCAGTCCGAAATAAAGGGTGCATTATCGCCAATCACCCGGGTTTAACACCAAAAAACAAAAAAAAACCTACGGGGCATGGAACCGTACTGGAGGGATGGCTCAACGGACCCTGTAAAATTCATAATCTGAGAGGCGCCACACCAACTCATAGCCTTAGAGCATGTTGGATACTCCGTGGTGGCCAAAAGTGGCGAAGAGCTTCTAACCCGACATCCACGAGCACCAGCCGAGGATACCAAAGACGGTATTAACAGTCTTGAGACTTTCGCATCAAACAATATGCGAAAATGAACACTCCATAGCCTTGCGAAGTCTACCAAGTAGCAACAATAAATCCATGGGTAACCACGACTATTACCTTCAATGCCGATGATGAACCTAAATTTGAACAACCCGAGCACCGGCTGACATTGGTCCTCAGTCCAATAGTGGACGGCTTTCGCCTTACCAAGGTACTCATGGACGGTGGCAGCGGATTGAACCTCATTTATGAGGAAACCCTATGAAAAATGGAAATAGACTGGAACCGCATTGAGCGAAGCAGCACAACCTTCAGAGGAATAATACCCAACAACGCAGCCGAATACGAGGCCCTTCTACATGGTCTCCGGATGGCAGTATCCATGGGCATTCAACGCCTAGAGGTGCGCGAGGATTCGAACCTCGCGATATCCCAAATAAATGGAGACTTTGATGCCAAGGATCCGAAAATGGCAGCTTATCGCAACGCCGTCCTAAAAATGTCAGCTCGGTTCGAAGGGCTCGAATTTCACCATATAGCTCGGGAAAACAATCAGGTAGCAGACGTCTTGGCACGCATTGGGGCGAAGCGCGATACCATCCCCCCAATATCTTATTCGAGAGGCAGTTCAAGCCATCCGTATTATGGGAAGGGGAGTCCGGAAATAACAGCCCGGACCCAACAGCACTGCCCGACACCGAACATTCTGACACAATTGGAGGCTCTTCCAACGAAGTAATATCTTCAGCCCACGTAATAGTGGCAGTCATTGCCCCATGGACGGAACCATTCCTAGCCTACCTAACCAGGCAGGAACTTCCCGAGGACCAAAATGAGGCACGCTGCATAGTGCGGCGATCTAAAGCCTATAAAGTCCATGAGGG
Organism: Aegilops bicornis; assembly: GCA_021605145.1. Lineage (NCBI taxonomy): Eukaryota > Viridiplantae > Streptophyta > Magnoliopsida > Poales > Poaceae > Aegilops > Aegilops bicornis. The sequence continues at coordinate 422,234,303 of CM038669.1, read as the reverse complement.
AGAGCTTTATAAGAAAAGCACCACCGGAGTCCTTCAAAGGTGTATCTCTGAAGAGGAAGGGCGGAATCTTCTGGCGAAATTCATGCCGGACTCGGCGGGCACCACGCCGCAGCTCAGGCCCTTGTAAGCAAGGCCTTCCGTACAGGATTTTATTGGCCGACCGCCCGGGCAGATGCTCAGGACTTAGTCCAACGATGCGTCGGTTGCCAGCTCTTTGCTAATCAAATCCACATGCCACCCACCGCCCTCCAAACTATACCCATCACCTGGCCCTTTGCGGTGCAGGGGCTTGACATGGTTGGACACCTTAAAGGAGGAACCCACAAGCAAAAATACCCTCTGGTCATGGTGGATAAATTCACCAAATGGATAGAGGCCAAGCCTGTTAAGGCGGCCGAGTCCGGACGGTGATAGACTTCATATCGGGGTCGTACACCGTTACGGCGTCCCCATAGCATCATCACCGATAACGGCACGAACTTCACGGCCGACGAGGTCAAACTACGGTGCAAAAACATGGGCATCAAGCTCGACTATGCTTGATCTATCACCCTCAAACTAACGGTCAAGTCGAGCGAGCAAATGTTCTAATAATGAGCGGCATCAAACCCAGATTAGTGCGGTCCCTCAAGGAATCTAACACGCACTGGGTAGAGGAGCTCGACTTCGTACTCTGGGGGCTGCGGACCATGCCGAAATCGCACCACCAGATTCACACCATTCTTTATGGTATACGGTGCAAAGGCAGTTCTGCCCTGCGACATAATTCATGACTCACCTCGCGTGCGCATGTACGAAGAAAGAGAAGCCGAGCTCGATCGACAGGACAGTTTGGACGCCTTGGAGGAGGAGCGTGACGTGGCCAAAGCCCGTTCCGCATTCTATCAACAGCAGGCCCGAAGATATCAAAGCGAGAAATGCGGGCCAAAACTTACAATGTTGGCGAAGTTAGTTCTCGCTGCGGACAAGAAACAGGAGAAACTCAAGCCCAAATGGGAAGGTCCCTTTATTATCGACCAAGTCCTGACCGGCGGAGCGTACCGTCTGCGATTTGCAACGGATAACCGACTCGAGCCGAACCCATGGAACGCAGCCCGTCTCCGAAGATTCTACGCCTAGCGCCGGATTCTGAGTTTGTCTCCTTCCTCTGTCTATTTTTTACACATTAGTTGTCTTATATTTCTCTCTTTCTCCCTCCTTTTCTCTTACAGCCTTTAAAGGCTCGTCCCGTATTGTTCACACACACTTGATGCGCTATCCGCGCTCATTATACCTGGGGGCTTCTTTAAAATAAGCTTATTTATACGTGCTTCATGCCCAACACATGTGCACACTTCCGCATGTACCTTTTATTCACCATTATATGCATCGATATGACTTAAGTTTTGGCCAAGCTGGGTTGCCTGGCTCCTGTGCTTACCCCTGCGTTCCCGATTGTTCGGCTAGGCGGTAAAGGGAGCACCTCTGCGATTATTCTTGCCCGGTCACCGGATGTGTACCTCGACCGGGTGAAGCCAAAGCTAGTGTTCTTAAGGGAATATTCGGTCGGTGAACTAAAGATGATTTCTCACTTATTTATTTATACGCCCCGATGCTTTTCTGCTTTTTTCGCAATCCGGACATGCACTTTAAGGCATGCCTCCCAGGGAAAGGAACCCTTAACGAAACTATTCTCCCTGGAAGGTGTTTCTTACTAACCATGTAATATAACATAACTAGTTGGGCACTTGTCTGTTCAAGCACTAATGACCCCTACGCCTGGTCTCCACGTATGCCCCGGTTTTTACATAACCGCGAGGGTATTCGGACACACTCCGGACTATAGGGTCCCTAGGTTGAAGCGAAAAGGTCCGCCATGACAAACGATCTACAATCCGGCTAGAAGGCATTTTCACATGTCATCTTAAATTACATAGTCAATTTGACTGGGCATATTCCTCCTCAATACCATCTAATAGGATGTCTAGTTTACAGTCCTGTTGGGAATATTTGGCGGCCAATTCTACTTGGCCGTACACTAAGCTCACAGGGATCTCCTTCCCATCGGGCCCCACAAGTCCGACCACGGCCATGTGGTTTGGGTCAGCCTTCATGTACCGCGTCTCCACCATGGCCCAGGCCTCCCTGGCGCCTTGACGGCAGGCCGATATCTTCCATAATCGGAAGCGCCACCGCACTCCCTTAAGCCTCTCTACAAGCTCTCCAAGGCCTTGGGCAGGGAGGCAGATAGCCACAAGGCCTGGGCGACACCTTTCATCACCTGCCAACTTCGTTAAATGCGGTTGTAAGACTTCGGGAAGAAGGTCACCCGAGAACCGGGCATTTCCTCTACAGGGCGACTGTGAGCATACCTCTGAGACATAACTACGTTAGTCGACTTCCTCGCCGAACTCTTTTTCAAAGTTCGTTCAAGCACTTACTAAAAATGCCGCGTCGAAGCCGCCGATTCTCCTTCACGGAGTCCGGCCACGGGCACGAACATCCTTTAGTTCCTCGCCCAGCTGGGTGTTGGCATCTTGGAGGTTATTCTTCTCCTGCCTCACCCTCGTAAGCACGCTCTCGCCGGCCTTTAACCGGCGCAAGAGTTGTTGCTTGTCCGGATCCACTCTGGCGCCATCTGCAATAATATTGTCAGATTTACACACACGCGGCACTTCACAACATACTTATCTTTCGAAGCGTATATTACCAGAGGGGGTCTCCTTAGCCTCCCCTGCAGCGGCTAGTGCGGCCTCAAGTTGGCCTTTGCACTCTTCCAGCTCCCGGGACAATTGAGTATTCTTTTTTGTAAGATCCTGCATAACAAATGATCCTTAAATCAGTTATTATAACTGTTTCAAGTCTCGGGGGCTACTGGCATATATAACCATCAAATTTTTTCACCCGTATGTCTTTCACATACTGCTCTGTGGCTCTGGCTAGACCATTTTGAGCGGCACGGAGGTGCGCATCTCCCGAATTGAAGGCATCTAATGCCTCTTGGGAGGAACATGCGTCACGAAGAACTGTCCGGCGACGCCTGTGATTCATGGCACTCTCCACCTCGGAATTGGTGGCAGACAGTCTGTCGGCATCCTCTGTCGGAGGAGCGTCCGATGCACGCCTCGTGTTTGCCTCTGCTTCCGAACCTGGCTTTGGAGCCTGGCTGGTGGAGGCTTGATTGGCAACCTCTCCGGATATAGTCCGGCGAGCGCTCTTTTTCCTGAAGAGAGCACGAGCGTTAGTATGCCTTCCGGGAATAAAACCCGGGAATAAGATGGCACGCCATACCGTTGCGCCGGTGTCTCAATCTGGACCGCACTTCTTTTCAACCTGTTGGGCCTTGCTGCCCCTTGTTGGCTAGCCACCGCAGGCTCGGCCTTCCGCCTCAAGGGCTCCCCCTGCAAAACACCATTGGTATACGGTGATAAAAAATAAGCACAGATGGATCATTTTCAAAGTATTGGGACCTCGATCTCAGTTACCTGCGAGGCTGGAAGTATTCCGGGGTAATCGGCCGTAATGGCGACCAAGGCATTGTCGATGCTCAATTGTTAAAATACCCCATCAATCAGCTCCACGGCTATGTCCGGATCCTCTTGGGAGGCCGGATCGAGGGACCGCTCTGGATCCTCGGGTTGTGGAGAAGGGCTGTTTATATCCTTCACAGCCCGGCGCAATTCCTGCGTCAAAATCACAAGATAAGGTACTTAACTATGGGAATATGGAACGGATGGGCAAAAAGAAGTGTTCGCTTACCCAGCTTGGAGGATTGTATATAGAAAATCCGTCCTGTGGATTGACGTAGAGGAACTCCTCCTCTTCTCCCTTGTACAATGCGGACAAGGCCTTCGTCAGAGCAAAGAATCGATCCGGCCCTTTACGGCCGCAGCGGGTGGCATCATCCTCCCGTTGAAATCCCACATGGGGTGGCCTCTATCTTGAAGCGTCGCACCCCGCGCATAATGCATGTGGCCATGACCCCGATCATGGTCAGGCCGGAATGAGCTAACAACCTTATCCGGCTCATCAGGTAAAGGACGTCCTTGTCATTTTCCCTCTGAGGGCTCCGTGGACGCCAGCTTAGGCGCTTCTTCAGGGGAGCATTATTGAACTCGGGGAGGCCGATCCGAATAGGGTCCGGCAGGGGGACGTCTTCTATATAAAACCATTCTAAAGGCCAGTCTTCGGACGCCTTCCTTGGGGTTCCGGATAGATATCCGGTCCCGGCGATGCGCCATAGTTCGGCTCCGCCCACTTGATATATCGACCCCTCCTGAGAACGGGGCACAAGGCAGAACATCTTCTTCCATAGCGCGAAATGAGCCTCGATGCCCAAAAACAACTTGCAAAGGGCTACGAAGCCCGCAATATGCAAAATGGAGGCAGGCGTAAGGTTGTGCAACTGGAGGCCGTAGAACTCCAGGAGCCCCCGGAGAAACGGATGAATTGGAAATCCGAGCCCTCTTATCAAACAAGGGACAAGGCATACCCGTTCTCCTCTGGAGGGATTGGGGACGCTCTCCGCCTGCTTTCCGCCATTATAGGTGGTGAGTCCGGCTCGAACCGGGACCATGAAGGCTGGGGGAAGAAATCCCTTGGTTTGGAGCGTCACAAGCTTCATTGTGCGGGGAACATCTCTCCCAATCTCCAGGCTGAGGACTGGAGGCGGCAGGAGGAGCTGCGTCGACCGCCATGATGGAATGGATTTCTGTCGGATGTGCTCCGATGAACGCTCGCGAAGGGAAGATGGTGTGATTCGGATCTGAATCCTCGTCTCTTTTATAGGCAGCTCATTTGCGCAGCTAGGGGGGTAAATGGAAAAACACCCTGGCTTTTCGCATTTTGTTTGACACGTGGAAGACGGCCATTATTGGGCGTGGAAGCCAAGGAGCACAATATTCACGAGAAGCCGGACACTATTCAACAAGTACACAGAATTTGGAGAAGAACCCGCCTTGCAATGCCGAAGACAAATCTGCGCGCCGGATTCATCGTCATTGAAGCCTAGTTCGGGGGCTACTGAGGGAGTCTCGGATTAGGGGTGTCCGGGATAGCGAACTATAACCTTTGGCGGACTCTGGACTATGAAGATACAAGATTGAAGACTTCGTCCCGTGTCCGGATGGGACTTTCCTTGGCGTGGAAGGCAAGCTTGGCGTCTGGATATGTAGATCTCCTCCCATTGTAACCGACTCTGTGTAACCCTAGCCCTCTTCGGTGTCTATATAAACCGGACGGTTTTAGTCCGTAGGACGAACAACAATCATACCATAGGCTAGCTCCTAGGGTTTAGCCTCTCTGATCTCGTGGTACATCTACTCTTGTACTACCCATATCATCAATATTAATCAAGCAGGAGTAGGGTTTTACCTCCATCGAGAGGGCCCGAACCTGGGTAAAAACAGAGTGTCCCTTGTCTCCTGTTACCATCCGCCTAGACGCACAGTTCGGGACCCCCTACCCGAGATCCGCCGGTTTTGACACCGACAGTGCCATTGAGAATAATTAACCATAATATTATCTAGGAGTTTAGTAGCTTCTCCTAAAGTGATTTCCATAAAAGTGCCTCCCGCGGCCGAATCTAAAAGATTTCTAGAAGCAACATTCAATCCGGCATAAAAGTTTTGTATAATCATCCACAAATTCAAACCATGAGTAGGGAAATTACGTATCATTAATTTCATCCTCTCCCAAGCTTGTGCAACATGTTCATGATCAAGTTGCTTAAAATTCATAATATCGTTTCTAAGAGAGATGATCTTAGCGGGAGGAAAATACTTAGAGATAAAAGCATCTTTGCACTTATTCCAAGAATCAATACTATTTTTAGGCAAAGACGAAAACCAAGCTTTAGCGCGATATCTAAGCGAAAAAGGAAATAGCTTCAATTTAACAATATCATTATCAATGTCTTTCTTCCTTTGCATATCACACAAATCAACGAAGCTATTTAGATGAGTAGCGGCATCTTCACTAGGAAGGCCGGCGAATTGATCTTTCATGACAAGATTCAACAAAGCAGCATTGATTTCACAAGATTCAGTATTAGTAAGAGGAGCAATCGGTGTGCTAAGGAAATCATTATTGTTGGTATTGGTAAAGTCACATAATTTGGTATTATCTTGAGCCATCGTGACGATCAAGCAATCCAACACACAAGCAAACAAGAGGCAAGCGAAAAAGAAGGTGAACGGAAAAGAGAGGGCAAATAAAACAGCAAGGGTGAAGTGGGGGAGAGGAAAACAAGAGGCAAATGGCAAATAACGTAATGCGAGAGATAAGGGATTGTGATGGGTACTTGGTATGTTGACTTTTGAGTAGACTCCCCGGCAACGGCGCAAGAAATTCTTCTTGCTACCTCTTAAGCACTGCGTTGGATTTCCTTGAAGAGGAAAGGATCAGCAAAGTAGCATAAGTATTTCCCTCAGTTTTTGAGAACCAAGGTATCAATCCAGTAGGAGGCTATGCGCGAGTTCATTGTACCTGCACAAAACAAATAACTCCTCACAACCAACGCGATAAGGGGTTGTCAATCCCTTCATGGTCACTTACGAGAGTGATATCTGATAGATATGATAAGATAATATTTTTGGTATTTTTGTGGTAAAGATGCAAAGCAAAATAAAAGCAAATTCAAAAGCAAAGGAAATAACTAAGTGTTGGAAGATTAATATGATGAAGATAGACCCGGGGCCATAGGTTTCACTAGTGGCTTCTCTCAAGAGCATAAGTATTTTACGGTGGGTGAACGAATTAATGTTGAGCAATTGACAGAATTGAGCATAGTTATTAGAGTATCTAGGTATGATCATGTATATAGGCATCATGTCCGAGACAAGTAAACCGACTCCTGCCTGCATCTACTACTATTACTCCACTCATCGACCGCTATCCAGCATGCATCTAGAGTATTAAGTTCAAGAAAACAGAGTAACGCCTTAAGCAAGATGATATGATGTAGAGGGATAGATTCATGCAATATGATAAAACCCCCATCTTGTTATCCTCGATGTCAACAATACAATACGTGCCTTGCTGCCCCTACTGTCACTGGGAAAGGACACCGCAAGATTGAACCCAAAGCTAAGCACTTCTCCCATTGCAAGAAAGATCAATCTAGTAGTCCAAATCAAACTGATCATTCGAAGAGACTTGCAAAGATAACCAATCATTCATAAAAGAATTTAGAGAAGATTCAAATATTGCTCATAGATAATCTTGATCATAAACCCACAATTCATCGGTCTCAACAAACACACGGCAAAAAGAAGATTACATCAAATAGATCTCCACGAGAGAGGGGGAGAACATTGTATTGAGATCCAAAAGGAGAGAAGAAGCCATCTAGCTACTAACTATGGACCCGAAGGTCTGAAGTAAACTACTCACACTTCATCGGAGAGGCTATGATGTTGATGTAGAAGCCCTCCGTGATGGATGCCCTCTCCGTGAACTCGAACAGGCCCCAAGATGGGATCTCGTGGAGTAAGAAGGTTGCGGTGGTGGAATTAGGTTTTGGCTCCGTGTCGATCGTTTGGGAATGCGTAGGTATATATAGGAGGAAGGAGTACGTCGGTGGAGCAACAGGGGGCCCACGAGGGTGGAGGCGCGCTGGGGGGGTAGGTCGCCCCTACCTCGTGGCCTCCTCCCTTGTTTCTTGACGTAGGGTCCAAGTCTCCCGGATCATAATCTTCCTAAAAATCACGTTCCCGAAGGTTTCGTTCCGTTTGGACTCTGTTTGATATTCCTTTTCTGCGAAACTCTGAAATAGGCAAAAAACAACAATTCTGGGCTAGGCCCCCGGTTAATAGGTTAGTCCCAAAAGTAATATAAAAGTGGATAATAAAGCCCAATAATGTCCAAAACAGTAGATAATATAGCATGGAGCAATCAAAAATTATAGATATGTTGGAGACGTATCAAAGTGTTCTCCCTGAGTATGCACCGTTGCTACAGTTCGTCGTGCCGAGACACCACGTGATGATCGGGTGTGATAAGCTCTATGTTCAGATACAACGGGTGCAAGCCAGTTTTGCACACACAGACTACTCGGGTTAAACTTGATGAGCCTAGCATATGCGGATATGGCCTCGGAACACTGAGACAGAAAGGTCGAGCGTGAATCATATAGTCGATATGATCAACATAGTGATGTTCACCATTGAAAACTACTCCATCTCACGTGATGATCGAACATGGTTTAGTTGATGTGGATCACGTGAGCACTTAGATGATTAGAGGGATGTCTATCTAAGTGGGAGTTCTTAAGTAGTATGATTAATTGAACTTTAATTTATCATGAACTTAGTACCTGATAGTATTTTGCATGTCTATGTTGTGGTAGATAAATGACCCGTGCTGTTGTTCCGTTGAATTTTAATGCGTTCCTAGAGAAAGCTAAGTTGAAAGATGATGGTAGAAATTACACGGACTGGGTCCGTAACTTGAGGATTATCCTCATTGCTGCACAAAAGAATTACGTCCTGGAAGCACCGCTGGGTGCCAAACCCACTGTAGGAGCAACGCCAGATGTTGTGAACACCTGGCAGAGCAAAGCTGATGACTACTCGATAGTTCAGTGTGACATGCTTTACGGCTTAGAACCGGGACTTCAATGACGTTTGAACGTCATGGAGCATATGAGATGTTCTAGGAGTTGAAGTAATTATTTCAAAAAAATGCCCGGATTGAGAGACATGAAGTCTCCAATAAGTTCTATAGCTGCAAAATGGAGGAGAATAGTTCTGTCAGTGAGCATATACTCAGAATGTCTGGGTACCACAATCACTTGACTCAATTTGGGAGTTAATCTTCCAGTTGATAGTGTCATTGATGAGTTCTTCAATCAACGCCACCAAGCTACAAAAGCTTCGTGATGAACTATAATATGCAAGGGATGGATAAGACGATTCCCGAGCTCTTCTCAATGCTAAAGGCTGCGGAGGTAGAAATCAAGAAGGAGCATCAAGTGTTGATGGTCAATAAGACCACCAGTTTCAAGAAAAAGGGCAAAGGGAAGAAGGGGAACTTCAAGAAGAACGGCAAACAAGTTGCTACTCAAGTAAAGAATCCCAAGTCTGGACCTAAGCCTGAGACTGAGTGCTTCTACTACAAAGGGATTGGTCACTGGAAGCGGAACTGCCCCAAGTATTTGGCGGAAAAGAAGGATGGCAAAGTGAAAGGTATATTTGATATACATGTTATTAATGTGTACCTAACTAATGCTCGCAGTAGTGCTTGGGTATTTGATACTGGTTCTGCTAATATTTGCAACTCGAAACAGGGGCTACAGATTAAGCAAAGATTGGCTAAGGACGAGGTGACGATGCGCGTGGGAAATGGTTCCAAAGTCGATGTGATCGCCGTCGGCACGCTACCTCTACATCTACCTTCGGGATTAGTTTTAGACCTGAATAATTTTTATTTGGTGCCAGCATTAAGCATGAACATTATATCTGAATCTTGTTTGATGCTAAACGGTTATTCATTTAAATCAGAGAATAATGGTTGTTCTATTTACATGAATAATATCTTTTATGGTCATGCACCCTTGATGAGTGGTCTATTTTTACTAAATCTTGATAGTAGTGATACACATGTTCATAGTATTGAAGCCAAAAGATATAAGTTTAATAATGATAGTGCAACTTATATGTGGCACTGCCATTTAGGTCATATTGGTGTAAAGCGCATGAAGAAACTCCATTCTGATGGGCTTTTGGAATCACTTGATTATGAATCACTTGATGCTTACCAACCATGCCTCATCGGCAAGATGACTAAGACTCCGTTCTTCGGAACAATGGAGCGAGCAACAGACTTGTTGGAAATAATGCATACTGATGTATGTGGTCCGATGAGTATTGATGCTCGCGGCGGGTATCGTTATTTTCTGACCTTCACAGATGATTTGAGCAGATATGGGTATATCTACTCGATGAAACATAAGTCTGAGACATTTGAAAAGTTCAAAGAATTTCAGAGTGAAGTGGAAAATCATCGTAACAAGAAAATAAAGTTTCTAAGATCTGATCGTGGAGGTGAATATTTGAGTTACGAGTTTGGTCTTCATTTGAAACAATGTGGAATAGTTTCACAACTCACGCCACCCGGAACACCACAGTAATGGTGTGTCCGAACATCGTAACCGTACTTTATTAGATATGGTGTGATCTATGATGTCTCTTACTGATTTACCGCTATCATTTTGGGGTTATGCTTTAGAGACGGCTACATTCACGTTAAAGAGGGCACCATCTAAATCCGTTGAGATGACACCTTATGAACTGTGGTTTGGCAAGAAACCCAAGTTGTCGTTTCTTAAAGTTTGAGGCTGCGATGCTTATGTGAAAAAGCTTCAACCTGATAAGCTCGAACCCAAATCGGAGAAATATGTCTTCATAGGATACCCAAAGGAGACTGTTGGGTACACCTTCTATCACAGTTCCGAAGGCAAGATAATCGTTGCTAAGAATGGATCCTTTCTAGAGAAGGAGTTTCTCTCGAAAAAAGTGAGTGGGAGGAAAGTAGAACTTGACGAGGTAATTGTACCTACTCCTTTATTGGAAAGTAGTTCATCACGGAAATCAGTTCCAGTGATTCCTACACCAGTAAGTGAGGAAGCTAATGATGATGATCATGAAACATCTGATCAAGTTACTACCAAACCTCGTAGGTCAACCAGAGTAAGATCCGCACCAGAGTGGTACGGTAATGCTGTTCTGGAGGTCATGTTACTTGACCATGACGAACCTACAAACTATGAGGAAGCGATGATGAGCCCAGATTCCGCAAAATGGCTTGAGGCCATGAAATCTGAGATGGGATCCATGTATGAGAACAAAGTGTGGACTTTGGTTGACTTGCCCGATGATTGGCAAGCCATAGAGAATAAATGGATCTTCAAGAAGAAGACTGACACTGACGGTAATGTTACTGTCTACAGAGCTTGACTTGTTGCGAAAGGTTTTGGACAAGTTCAAGGAGTTGACTACGATGAGACCTTCTCACCCGTAGCGATGCTTAAGTCCGTCCTAATCATGTTAGCAATTGTCGCATTTTATGATTATGAAATTTGGCAAACAGATGTCAAAACTGCATTCCTTAATGGATATCTTAAAGAAGAGTTGTATATGATGCAACCTGAGGGTTTTATCGATCCAAAGGATGCTAACAAAGTGTGCAAGCTCCAGCGATCCATCTATGGAGGTGCAAGCATCTCGGAGTTGGAATAAATGTTTTGATAGTGTGATCAAAGCATATGGTTTTATACAGACTTTTGGAGAAGCCTGTATTTACAAGAAAGTGACTGGGAGCTCTGTATTATTTATGATATTATATGTGGATAACATATTGTTGATCGAAAATGATACTGAATTTCTGAATAGCATAAAAGGATACTTGAATAAGAATTTTTCAATGAAAGACCTCGGTGAAGCTGCTTATATATTGGGCACCAAGATCTATAGAGATAGATCAAGACGCTTAATTGTACTTTCACAAAGCACATACCTTGATAAAGTTTTGAAGAAGTTCAAAATGGATCAAGCAAAGAAAGGGTTCTTGCTTGTGTTACAAGGTGTGAAGTTGAGTCGGACTCAATGCCCCACCCTTTGTAGAAGATAGAGAGAAAATGAAAGTCATTCCCTATGCTTCAGCCATAGGTTCTATCATGTATGCAATGTTGTGTACGGACCTGATGTGTGCCTTGCTATTAGTTTAGTAGGGAGGCACCAAAGTAATCCAGAGTGGATCCTTTGGACAACGGTCAAGAACATCCTGAAATACCTGAAAAGGACTAAGGATATGTTTCTTGTTTATGGAGGTGACAAAGAGCTCGTCGTAAACGGTTATGTCGATGCAAGCTTTGACACTGATCTGGATGACTCTAAGTCACAAACCAGATACGTATTTTTATTGAATGGTGGAGCTGTTAGTTGGTGCAGTTCCAAGTAGAGTGTCGTGGCGAGATCTACGTGTGAAGCGGAGTACATAGCTGCTTCGGAAGCATCGAATGAAGGAGTCTGGATGAAGGAGTTCATATCCGATCTAGGTGTCATACCTAGTGCATCGGGTCCAATGAAATTTTTGTGACAATCTTTGGTGCAATTGCCTTGGCAAAGGAATCCAGATTTCACAAGAGAACCAAGCACGTCAAGAGACGCTTCAATTCCATCCGCGATCAAGTCAAGGAGGGAGACATAGAGATCTGCAAGATCCATACGAATCTGAATGTTGCAGACCCGTTGACTAAGCCTCTCTCACGAGCAAAACATGATCTGCACCCAGACTCCATGGGTGTTAGAATCATTACAATGTAATCTAGATTATTGACTCTAGTGCAAGTGGGAGACTGAAGGAAATATTCCCTAGAGGCAATAATAAAGTTGTTATTTATATTTCATTATATCATGATAAATGTTTATTATTCATGTTAGAATTGTATTACCCGGAAACTTAGTACATGTGTGAATACATAGAGAAGCAGTGTCACTAGTATGCCTCTACTTGACTAGCTCGTTAATCAAAGATGGTTAAGTTTCCAAGCCATGGACAAAGAGTTGTCATTTGATGAATGGGATCACATCATTAGAGAATGATGTGATTGACTTGACCCATCCGTTAGCTTAGCACTATGATCGCTTAGTTTATTGCTATTGCTTTCTTCATAACTTATACATGTTCCTATGACTATGAGATTATGCAACTCCTGAATACTGGAGGAACACTTAGTGTGCTATAAAACATCACAACGTAACAGGGTGATTATAAAGATGCTCTGCAGGTGTCTCCAATGGTGTTTGTTGAGTTGGCATAGATCGAGGTTATGATTTGTTACTCCGATTGTCGGAGAGGTATCCCTGGGCCCTCTCGGTAATGCACATCACTATAAGCCTTGCAAGCAATGTGACTAATGAGTTAGTTACGGGATGATGCATTACGGAACGAGTAAAGAGACTTGCCGGTAACAAGATTGAACTAGGTATTGAGATACCGACGATCGAATCTTGGGCAAGTAACATACCGATGACAAAGGGAACAACGTATGTTGTTATGTGGTTTGACTAATAAAGATCTTCGTAGAATATGTAGGAGCCAATATGAGCATCCAAGTTCCACTATTGGTTATTGACCGGAGATGAGTCTCGGTCATGTCTACATAGTTCTCGAACCCGTAGGGTCCGCACGCTTAACGTTCGATGATGATCGGTATTATGAGTTTATGTGTTTTGATGTACCGAAGGTAGTTCGGAGTCCCGGATGTGATCATGGACATGATGAGGAGTCTCTAAATGGTCGAGACATAAAGATTGATATATTGGATGATGTTATTCGGACACCGAATGAGTTTCGGGGGTCACTGGATAAATATCGGAGTGCCGGGAGGTTATCGGAACCCCCGGGGCAACTAATGGGCCTCTATGGGCCTTAGTGGCAAGAGAGAAAAGGCCAAGAGGGGCTGGCTCCCCACCCCCATGGGTCCGAATTGGACTAGGGGAAGGGGGCGGCGCCCCCCTTTCCTTCCCTTCCCCCTCTTCCTTCCTTCCCCTCTCTCCCTCTTGATGGATTCCTACTAGGACTTGGAGTCCTAGTAGGATTCCCCTCTTGGGGGCGCGCCCTAGGGCCGGTCGGCCTCCCCCTTGCTCCTTTATATACAGGGGCAGGGGGGTACCCTAGAACACACAAGTTGACAGTTCTTAGCCGTGTGCGGTGCCCCCCTCCACAGATTTCCACCTCGGTCATATCGTTGTAGAGCTTAGGCGAAGCCCTGCGTCGGTAACTTCATCATCACCGTCACCACGCCGTCATGCTGACGAAACTCTCCATCCGCCTCAACTAGATCAAGAGTACGAGGGACGTCACCGAGCTGAACGTGTGCAGATCGTGGGGGTGACGTTCATCCGGTACTTGGATCGGTTGGACCGCGAAGACGTTCGACTATATCAACCGCGTTACTAAACGCTTCCGCTTTCTACGAGGGTACGTGGACACACTCTCCCCGCTCGTTGCTATGCATCACCTAGATGGATCTTGCATGTGCGTAGGCAATTTTTTTGAAATACTACGTTCCCCAACACATGCACCCTTGATGAGTGGTCTATTTTTTACTAAATCTTGATAGTAGTGATACACATATTCATAGTATTGAGGCCAAAAGATATAAGTTTAATAATGATAGTGTAACTTATTTGTGGCACTCCCGTTTAGTTCATATTGGTGTAAAGCGCATGAAGAAACTCCATGCTGATGGGCTTTTGGAATCACTTGATTATGAATCACTTGATGCTTGCGAACCATGCCTCATGGGCAAGATGACTAAGACTCCGTTCTCCGGAACAATGGAGCGAGCAACAGACTTGTTGGAAATAATACATACTGATGTATGCGGTCCGGTGAGTGTTGATGACCGCGGTGGGTATCGTTATTTTTTGACCTTCACAGGTGATTTAAGCAGATATGGGTATATCTACTTGATGAAACATAAGTCTGAAATATTTGAAAAGTTCAAAGAATTTCAGAGTGAAGTGGAAAATCATTGTAACAAGAAAATAAAGTTTCTACGATCTGATCGTGGAGGAGAATATTTGAGTTACGAGTTTGGTCTTCATTTGAAAGAATGCGGAATAGTTTCGCAACTTACGCCACCTGGAACACCGCGGCGTAATGTTGTGTTCGAACGTCGTAATCATACTTTATTAGATATGGTGCGATCTATGATGTCTCTCACTGATTTACCGCTATCATTTTGGGGTTATGCTTTAGAGATGGCTTCATTCACGTTAAATAGGGCACCATCTAAATCCGTTGAGACGACACCATATGAACTGTGGTTTGGCAAGAAACCCAAGTTGTTGTTTCGTAAAGTTTGCGGTTGCGATGCTTATGTGAAAAAGCTTCAACCTGATAAGCTCGGACCCAAATCGGAGTAATGTGTCTTCATAGGATACCCAAAAGAGACTGTCGGGTACACCTTCTATCAAAGATCCGAAGGCAAGATATTCGTTGCTAAGAATGGATCCTTTCTAGAGAAGGAGTTTCTCTCGAAAGAAGTGAGTGGGAGGACAGTAGAACTTGATGAGGTAATGCGTACTGCTCCCTTATTGGAAAGTAGTTCATCACAGAAATCAGTTCCAGTGATTCCTACACCAGTAAGTGAAGATGCTAATGATGACGATCATGAAACTTCTGATCAAGTTACTACCGAACCTCGTAGGTCAACCAGAGTAAGATCCGCACCAGAGTGGTACAGTAATCTTGTTCTGGAGGTCATGTTACTTGACCATGACGAACCTACAAACTATGAGGAAGCGACGATGAGCCCAGATTTCGCGAAATGGCTTGAGGCCATGAAATGTGAGATGGGATCCATGTATGAGAACAAAGTATGGACTTTGGTTGACTTGCCCGATGATCGGCAAGCCATAGAGAATAAATGTATCTTCAAGAAGAAGATTGACGCTGATGGTAATATTACTGTCCACAAAGCTTGACTTGTTGCGAAAGATTTTCGATAAGTTCAAGGAGTTGACTACGATGAGACCTTCTCACTCGTAGAGATGCTTAAGTCCGTCTGAATCATGTTAGCAATTGTCGCATTTTATGATTATGAAATTTGGCAAACGGATGTCAAAATTGCATTCCTTAATGGATATCTTAAAGAAGAGTTGTATATGATGCAACCAGAAGGTTTTGTCGATCCAAAAGGTGCTAATAAAGTGTGCAAGGTCCAGCGATCCATATATGGACTGGTGCAAGCATCTCGGAGTTGGAATATAGGCTTTGATAGTGTGATCAAAGCATATGGTTTTATACAGACTTTTGGAGAAGCCTGTATTCACAAGAAAGTGAGTGGGAGCTCTGTAGTATTTCTGACATTATATGTGGATGACATATTGTTGATCGGAAATGATACTGAATTTCTGAATAGCATAAAAGGATACTTGAATAAGAATTTTTCAATTAAAGACCTCGGTGAAGCTACTTATATATTAGGCATCAAGATGTATATGTTGGAAATATGCCCTAGAGGCAATAATAAAATGGTTATTATTATATTTCCTTGTTCATGATAATTGTATATTGTTCATGCTATAATTGTGTTATCTGGAAATCATAATACATGTGTGAATACATAGACCACAACATGTCCCTAGTGAGCCTCTAGTTGACTAGCTCGTTGATCATTTGACCATGGACATTGGATGTCGTTGATAACGGGATCACATCATTAGGAGAATGATGTGATGGACAAGACCCAATCCTAAGCATAGCACAAGATCGTGTAGTTAAATGCGCTAAAGCTTTTCTAATGTCAAGTATCATTTCCTTAGACCATGAGATTGTGCAACTCCCGGATACCGTAGGAATGCTTTGGGTGTGCCAAACGTCACAACGTAATTGGGTGGCTATAAAGGCACACTATGGGTATCTCCGAAAGTGTATGTTGGGTTGGCATGAATGGAGACTGGGATTTGTCACTCCGTGTGACGGAGAGGTATTTTTGGGCCCACTCGATAGGATATCATCATAATGAGCTCAATGTGACCAAGGAGTTGATCACGGGATGATGTGTTACAAATGAGTAAAGAGACTTGCCGGTAACGAGATTGAACAAGGTATAGGGATACCGACGATCGAATCTCGGGCAAGTATCATACCCGTAGACAAAGGGAATTGTGTACGGGATTGATTGAATCCCCGACATCGTGGTTCATCCGATGAGATCATCGTGGAACATGTGGGAGCCAACATGGGTATCCAGATCCCGCTGTTGGTTATTGGCCGGAGAGATGTCTCGGTCATGTCTACATGGTTCCCGAACCCGTAGGGTCTACACACTTAAGGTTCTGTGATGCTAGAGTTGTTATGGGAAATTGTATGTGATTACCGTGTTGTTCGGAGTCCCGGATGAGATCCCAGACGTTACGAGGAGTTCCGGAATGGTCCAGAGGTGAAGATTTATATATGGGAAGTCATCATACGGTCACCAGAAGTATTCGGGGGTTTGCCGGTATTGTACCGGGACCACCGAAGGGGTTCCCGGGGGTCCACCGGGAGGGTTCACCTGCCCCGGAGGGCTCTATGGGCTGTGTGTGGAAGGGAACCAGCCCCTAAGTGGGCTGGGCACCATCCCCCCTAGGGACCATGCGCCTAGGGTTGGGGGGAAACCCTAAAGGGAGCGTCCCCTTGGCTTGGGGGGCAAGCCCCCTCCCCTTGGCCGCTGCCCCCCTCTAGATCTTATCTAGAGGGGCCGGCCCCCTTCCCCATTCGCACTATAAATAGAGGGGAGGAGGAAGGGCAGAAGCACCTCATCCAAGGCGCAGCCCTCCCCCTCTCCAACACCCCCTCCTCCTCCGTTGAGCTTGGCGAAGCCCTGCCGGAGAACTGCAAGCTCCACCACCACGTCGTCGTGCTGCCGGAGTTCTTCCCCAACTTCTGCTTCCCCCTTGCTGGATCAAGAAGGAGGAGACGTCCCCGTGTTGCACGTGTGTTGAACACGGAGGCGCCGTCCGTTAGGCGCTTAGATCAGAATCAACCACGATCTGAATTGCTGCGAGTACGACTCCTTCATCCACGTTCTTGGAACGCTTCCGCGTCGCGATCTTCAAGGGTATGAAGATGCACTCCCCTCTCTCTCGTTGCTATTCTCTCCATAGATTGATCTTGGTGATGCGTAGAATTTTTTTATTTCTGCAACGATCCCCAATAGTGGCATCATGAGCTAGGTCTATGCGTAGTTTCTATGCACGAGTAGAACACAAATTGTTATGGGCGTCGATTTTGTCAATTTACTTGCCGTTACTAGTCCTATCTTGATTCGGCGGCATCGTGGGATGAAGCGGCCCAGACCGACCTTACACGTACGCTTACGTGAGACAGGTTCCACCGACTGACATGCACTAGTTGCATAAGGTGGCTGGCGGGTGTCTGTCTCTCCCACTTTAGTCGGATCGGATTCGATGAAAAGGGTACTTATGAAGGGTAAATAGCAATTGGCATATCATGTTGTGGTTTTGGTGTAGGTAAGAAACATTCTTGCTAGAAACCTAAAGCAGCCACGTAAAAACTTGCAACAACAATTAGAGGACGTCTAACTTGTTCTTGCAGCATATGCCGTGTGATGTGATATGGCCAAAAGGGTGTGATGAATGATATATGTGATGTATGAGATTGATCATGTTCTTGTAATAGGAATCACGACTTGCATGTCGATGAGTATGTCAACCGAGCCATAGGAGTTGTCTTAATTTATTGTATGACCTGCGTGTCAATGAAAACGCCATGTAATTACTTTACTTTATTGCTAACCGTTAGCCATAGTAGTAGAAGTAACAGTTGGCGAGACAACTTCATGAAGACACGATGATGGAGATCATGATGATGGAGATCATGGTGTCATGCCGGTGACGATGATGATCATGGTGCCCCGAAGATGGAGATCAAAAGGAGCAAAATGATATTGGCCATATCATGTCACTATTTGATTGCATGTGATGTTTATCATGTTTTTACATCTTATTTGCTTAGAACGATGGTAGCTTAAATAAGATGATCCCTCGCTAAAATTTCAAGAAAGTGTCCCCCCTAACTTTGCACCGTTGCAAAGGTTCGTTGTTTCGAAGCACCACATGATGATCGGGTGTGATAGATTCTAACGTTCGAATACAACGGGTGTAAGCCAGATTTACACATGCAAAAAACTTAGGTTGACTTCACGACCCTAGCATGTACAGACATCGCCTCGGAACATGAGAGACCGAAAGGTCGAACATGAGTCGTATAGTAGATACGATCAACATGAAGATGTTCTCCGATGATGACTAGTCCGCCTCACGTGATGATCGGACACGGCCTAGTTGACTCGGATCATGTATCACTTACATGACTAGAGGGATGTCTATCTGAGTGGGATTTCATTAAATAATTTGATTAGATGAACTTAATTATCATGAACTTAGTCTAAAAATCTTTGCAATATGTCTTGTAGATCAAATGGCCCATGCTAATGTTGCCCTCAACTTCAACGCGTTCCTAGAGAAAACCAAGCTGAAAGACGATGGTAGCAACTATACGGACTGGGTCCGTAACTTGAGGATCATCCTCATAGCTGCCAAGAAAGTATATGTCCTTGAAGCACCGCTAGGCGAAGCACCTGTTTTCCCAGCAACTCAAGACGTTATGAACGCCTTTGGCGATCAGCGTAGTGATGATTACTCCCTGGTTCAGTGCGGCATGCTTTACAACTTAGAATCGGGGCTCCAAAAGCGTTTTGAGCAGCACGGAGCATATGAGATGTTCCAAGAGCTGAAAATGCCAAGCTCATGCCCGAGTCGAGAGATATGAAGTCTCCGACAGGTTCTATAGTTGTAAGATGAAGGAGAATAGTTACGTCGAGCACATACTCGAATATGCAGGTTGCACAACCGCTTGTCTCAAGCTGGGAGTTAATCTCCGGATGACGCGATCATCGATGAATCCTTGATCGCTTCCACCTAGCTACAAGAGCTTTGTGATGAATTTCAATATGCAGGGGATGTAGAAAACCATTCCTGAGGTATATTCAATGCTGAAATCAGCGGAGGTGGAGATCAAAAAGGAACATGAAGTGTTGATGGTCAATAAAACCACTAGTTTCAAGAAAGGCAAGGGTAAGAAGAACTTCAAGAAGGACAGCAAGGGAGTTGCTGGCGCTGTAAGCCAGTTGCGAGGAAGAAGCCAAAGCATGGACCCACGCCCGAGGCCGAAAAGTGCTTTTATTGCAAGGGAAACAGTCACTGGAAGCGGAAATGCCCCAAGTACTTAGCGGATAAGAAGGCCGGCAATACCAAAGGTATATATGACATACATGTTATTGATGTGTACTGAGGGAGTCCTGGATTAGGGGGTGTCCGGATGGCCGGACTATAACCTTTGGCCCGACTCCTGGACTATGAAGATACCAGATTGAAGACTTCGTCCCATGTCCGGATGGGACTTTCCTTGGCGTGGAAGGCAAGCTTGGCGATACGGATGTAGATCTCCTCCCATTTGTAACCGACTCTATGTAACCCTAACCCTCTCCGGTGTCTATATAAACCGGAGGGTTTTAGTCCCAGAGGACGAACAACAATCATACCATAGGCTAGCTTCTAGGGTTTAGCCTCTCACGATCTCGTGGTAGATCTACTCTTGTACTAACCATATCATCAATATTAATCAAGCAGGAGTAGGGTTTTACCTCCATCGAGAGGGCCCGAACCTGGGTAAAAACATCGTGTCCCTTGTCTCCTGTTACCATCCGCCTAGACGCACGGTTCGGGACCTCTACCGAGATCCGCCGGTTTTAACACCGACATTGGTGCTTTCATTGAGAGTTCCTGCGTATGTCGTCATCTTTAGGCCCGATGGCTCCTCCGATCATCAACAACGACGCGGTCCAGGGTGAGATTTTCTCCCCGGACAGGTCTTAAATTCGGCGACTTTGCGGTGCGGGCCAATTAAGCTTGGCCATCCGGAGCAGATCGAAAGCAACGCCCGCCATCAGTCGATTTGGAAGTTTGAACTACGGCCGACGTCCGCGGAGACTTGATCTTCGACGGATTCGAGCCACAGCCAAGCGCCGCCTTGTCACGATGGGCATGGTCTAGCTCTGCCGCCCGAGCAGTGCCCTTGAGGTCAAGATGTCCGCTCCGACCCTCGGCTCGAGCCGATTGCTACTAATCGAGGACGGGTGGCTGGACACCGCCTCGGGGCTGCAATCTCTACAGCGATTGAGCGAACACCAGCCTTGTCCTTTGCGAAGCTTAGACTCCAAGGTGCCGGACTCCCTCACGGACTCCGAACCTTCCGCTACCGCCAATCGAATCCGATTGGCGCCGATCATGGAGTTCACCGCGCGAACATCTTTTCAAAGACTTCGCCCTTGGCGACATTCTGAATTCACTAAAGTCTCTCTCTTTATCAGGAGAGCCCTGGCCGGACTATGGTCAGCAAGGTTGGGATGCGAACGACGAAGAAATTCAAAGCCCACCCACCACCCACTTCGTAGCCACTGTCAATGATTTAACCGACATGCTCGACTTCGACTCCGATGACATCGACGGTATGGACGCCGATGCAGGAGACGACCAAGAACTAGCGCCTATAGGGCACTGGAAGGCCGCCTCGTCATATGACATATACATGGTGGACACCCCAAAAGAAAGGAACGGCGATGGAACAATGGAGGATGACCCCTCCAAGAAGAAGCCTAAGCGCCGGCGTCAGCGGCGCCGCTCTAAATCCCGCCAAAGCAAAAGCAGCGATTCCGCACGGAGATAATAACACCGGACAAGGTTGAAGACAACCCCTCCAAAGAGGATTCAGCGCAGGAGGATGGAGAAACCAGCCCTCATGAGAGAGCGGTAGACAGAGAGGTAGAGGACGATAATTACATGCCTCCCTCGGAAGACGAGGCAAGCCTCGACGACGACGAATTTGTCGTGCCTGAGGATCCCGTCGAACAAGTGCGTTTCAAACGCAGGCTTATGGCCACGGCGACCAGCCTCAAGAAAAAACAGCAACAACTTAGAGTTGACCAAGACTTGCTGACCGACAGATGGACTGAAGTCCTTGCGGCCGAAGAGTACAAACTCGAACGCCCCTCCAAGAGCTACCCAAAGCGCAGGCTGCTACCCCGATTCGAGGAGGAAGCACCCAGACCTACATCACCAGTGCATGATGCGGCCGACCGGCCACCTCGTGGCATGACAGAGAGGCCTCTCGGCCCTCCCCTCAAGCCGCACCCCGGCGTCGCTCAAAAATACCAAGGCACGGGGAGATGCGCCAGACCTCCGAGATATATTAGAGGACAAGGCAAGGCAAACAAGATCGATCTATGGATCGCGTGGGCGCCCCACGACACGTGATGATAACCGTCATGCCAGATATGGTAAATCCGGCCGGGCTGAACAAAGTAGACAAAGCTCGTTTGAGCTACATCGTGATATAACCTATTACAGAGGCGCCGCACACCCACTATGCTTCACAGATGAAGTAATGGATCATCAAATCCCCGAGGGTTTCAAACCCGTAAACATCGAATCATACGATGGCACAACAGATCCTGCGGTATGGATCGAGAATTATCTCCTTCATATCCACATGGCCCGTGGTGATGATCTACACGCCATCAAATACCTCCCACTCAAGCTTAAAGGACCAGCTCGGCATTGGCTTAACAGCTTGCCAGCAGAATCAATTGGTTGTTGGGAGGACACGAAGCCGCATTCCTCGACAATTTCAGTGGCACCTATGTGCGACCACCAGACGCCGATGACCTAAGCCACATAATTCAGCCGGAGGAATCGGCGGAACAATTACAGACACGGTTCCTAACCAAGAAAAATCAAATAGTCGACTATCCGGACGCAGAGGCCCTTGCAGCCTTCAAACATAACATCCGTGACGAGTGGCTTGCCCGGCACCTAGGACAGGAAAAGCCGAAATCCATGGCAGCCCTCACAACACTCATGACCCGCTTTTGCGCAGTAGAAGACAACTGGCTAGCTCCTAGTAATAACATGACCAAGAGCCACGGTAATTCGGATACCAAGGACAACAATGGCGGGTCGGCGTCGCAACAAGCAAAAGCGCCCGCGCTTGGCGACAATCTTTGAGGATACGGTAGTTAATGCCGGATTCAGAGGCTCTAAACCCGGTCGTGAAAAAGCCATTTAAAAGAAATACTCCGGCCCGTCCGGTTTGGACCGAATACTCGATCGCTCGTGCGGATACACGGCACCCCGAAAACCAGCCAATCACACCAACAGGGATTGTTGGGTGTTCAAGTAGGCAGGCAAGTTAAGTGCCGAAAATAGAGACAAGGGGCTGCATAGCGATGACGAGGAGGAGCCCCGGCCGTCGAACAATAGGGGACAGAAGGGCTCCCCCCCCCCCCAAGTGCGGACGGTGAACATGATATACGCAACCCACATCCCCAAAAGGGAGCGGAAGCATCCACTCGGGGACGTATATGCGTTGGAGCCAGTCGCCCCAAAGTTCAACCCATGGTCCTCCTGCCCGATCACTTTTGATCGAAGGAACCACCCCACTAGCATCCGCCATGGTGGATTCGCCGCATTGGTTCTAGACCCAATCATTGACGGATTCCACCTCACTAGAGTCCTTATGGACGGCGGCAGCAGCCTGAACTTGCTTTATCAGGATACAGTGTGAAAAATGGGCATAGATCCCTCAAGGATTAAACCCACAAAGACGACCTTTAAAGGCGTCATACTAGGAGTATAGGCCAACTGCATGTGCTCACTTACACTTGAGGTGGTCTTCGGATCCCCGGATAATTTCTGAAGTGAGGAGTTAATCTTCGACATAGTCCCGTTCCGTAGTGGCTATCACGCACTGCTCGGACGAACCGCATTTGCAAAGTTCAATGCGGTGCCGCACTACGGATACCTCAAGCTCAAGATGCCAGGCCCTCGAGGAGTCATTACGGTCAATGGAAACACTGAACGCTCTCTCCGAACGGAGGAGCATACGGCGGCCCTCGCGGCGGAAGTACAAAGCAGCCTTTCAAGGCAATTCTCCAGTCCGGCTATTAAACGTCTGGACACCGTCAAGCGCGCCCGAAGTAACCTACAACAAGACCGCCTGGCACGTTCCGAGCAAGCGTAGCAATGCGGCCCCAACCCCAGCCCTCGCAAAATTGCGAAACCAGTACTACGCGTACATAACTACGCTCTGGAAATACCATGGGCATAGGGGAGGGCCACGACCACGGCATGCCCAAAATGCGGCTCAACCGCACTAGCGGCTCCCGATTTTGTCATTCTTTTTCTTACTTTTAGGACTCCACTCTACGGAAGACCTGTCCGGCAGTACAATCGCCGAGCACACTATGCAACAGCCAGGGAGGCAGAAAGCTACGTCGAGTGTCCAGGTGGTCTCTATAACGAGCTGTATACTTGTTTCACATATCATCCCGCAGGCTCCTCGAGGGAGGACATGTCAAATAGTCCCATCTCTTGCTTATTGCACTATTTGTATCGTCCTGCTTTTAACGCAGCCTTTTTGAATAAACAATACATAGCTTTCGTCTATTATTGCATTCCTTTTTTATAAAAATATGTTCAGTTATGACATTATGCAACCGTACACTTTGGTACGGCCAATACACCAGGGGCTTACGTACCCCATAATATGGTGTGAGAAGTCCGAACACTCTCATGAGTGCGGCACCCCGAACTTATAGCATTATATGCATCGGCTCGAATCATGTCTTGGGTCAATAGTTGGGTTTGCCCGGCTCCCATGTTTTGGTACCTTACGTTCCGTTATATCGGCTAAGGTGGCTGGGAGAACCATCGCGATTGTGCCCGGTTGAGCTGGGCTAAGCACCTCAGTGGAGAAAGCTAAAGCTGACCGTCATGATAGGGCGAGAGCTGGTCGCTGTTCGAGAGGTTTTCGAGTCCCTAAAGACTTATGCCGCTTAGAGTGAGGAGTCGGCTTTGTCCGGCCTAGGCGTGGATAGCGCCCCGAACTCGGTCTTCCGAATACTAGGGGCTTCGCCGAAATTTAAAAATATAGAATTCTATGGCTAAGTGAGAGTGTTCAAGCATTATAGTACGATTGCCTTGTTCGTTGTGTTGAGCGCCTCCCTCAAAGGACACAAGAATGGGAAAAAGAGCGCTCAAGTTTATCCTGAACACCCCAGCACGCGTGGCATGGGGGCAGAAGTCGACGACTCGCCATCTCTCAAATTTAATAAATGGCCGCACAGAAGGTAATATTTTAAATTCAAAAGTGTTGCTTAGCGCATATGAACAAGTTTTCAGCGTACAGGATCACAAATGCGAGTTTACTAAAAAATTACATCTTTGGAGCACTCATCCGCTATAAGGCGGGCACCCTTCAGGACGCCCTCATAATACATCTCGGGCTTGCGATGCTCCTTGCCCAGCGGTGATCCATCCGTCACAAGCTTCTCAGCGTCCATCTTGCCCCAGTGCACTTTAGCACGGGCAAGGGCCCTCTGAGCACCTTCGATGCATCTGAGCGCTTGATGACTTCAAGCCATGGACAGGCATCCACCAGCCGCCTCACCACTGAAGTAGCTCCTGTGCATGGCTTCCCAGCCACAGTCGGACTATGAGACCCTTCATGGCCTGTTCGGCCACCTTATGGAGCTCGACCAGCTGCTTCAGCTGGTCGCTCAAGGGCACCGGGTGTCCGGCCTCAACATACTGGGACCAAAACACCTTCTCAGTCGAGCTCCCCTCCTCGGCCCGGTAGAATGCGGCAGCGTCGGACACACTGCGGGGAAGATCTGCGAATGCTCCTGGAGAGCTCCGGACTCGGGTAAGTAACAAGTAATTCACTTTAACGTGCTTGCTTTTCATAAAGAATGCCTTACCCGCCGCTATCTTGTTCATCGCCTCAATTTCCTGGAGGGCTTTTTGGGCTTCGGCCTTGGCTGATTTGGCGCTCTCAAGAGCCGAGGCAAGCTCAGACTCTCGAGTCTTTGAGTCAAGCTCCAAGCTCTCGTGTTTTTTCAAGAGATCCTGGAGCTCTTGCTGCACCTCCGCCACCCGCGCCTCCTGCTTTTCTCGCTGGGTACGCTCCACGGCCGCACTTTCTTCGGCCTTGGACAGCGCTTCCTTGAGGTTGCCACACAGGGTTGTGGCCCCTGTAATACTCACGTTGGTCCTGTCATTTTTTGCAACCACATATTTTTTATATATAAATAAGGTATTACTTACCTTCCTTGTCTTCGAGCTGCTTCTTGGCAACGCCGAGCTCGTTCTCGGACCGCTTGAGGCTCTGCTTCAATGCATCGACCTCCATGATCGGTCTGGCAGATGTCAGCAGCCTTTGCATTCCCATATTGACATACTTATGTTAGACTCCTGCGTATATCTTTTTGATCCTCGGTTCGGCTTTTCTTTCCGAACACCAAATTGAGCATCAGGGGCTACTATCTATGCGGTAATATTTTTACATATCTTAAATACATACCTCAAAGCTCGTTAGAAGGTCGGCACGAAGCTTCGATCGGCCGCTCTTGGCGGATTGAACCTTACGGATCACCACACTCATAATGGTGCGGTGCTCCTCGTTGATGGAGGCGCCGTTAAGCACCTCTCCAAGAGATTATCCGGTGCCTCCAGTTGACGGAGGTCACCGCGTCGAGGGTTGCCCTTCTTAGTAGGGGGCCGCTTCGGATGCCGGAACCGTTGAAGGTTCCGGTGCGGTGTCGGCCCGGGCGGACTTAGAGCCCTTCGGGTTTTATCCCTTTGCGCTGAGTCCGGGAGGTCGCCTTGCGGCGCCCAGAGACCACCCTCCTCGGCTTGGACCCTTTTGGGACTCCACCTCAGCATCGTCCGTAGGTCGAGGGGAGGTAGCAGTCGGAAGTGAAAGGCTATTCACATCCGACGAATCCAGGGATCCACTCGACGAAGCATCGAGGCTGGGCAGCAAGCGATCGCATGATTATATTCGGCGTCGAAGATCTTGTGCAATAAAGGAACGCCATGAGTTATTACGGTATCCGGATATTTACAATTTTGCTGAGGGCTTGGCCTCGGATGGCCACTCCTCTTCGCCGTCGTGGCGTTGGTGGAGTAGTCCGGAGGAAGGGTCCTCCTTCTTGGACCCTCCGCCCCGGTTGGGGCGGCCTTCCTTTTCATTCCTCCCCACCGGAGGGGAGAGGCCTCTTCTTCCTCCTCCTCGTCTTCGGAGGAGGAGTGCGCCTCGGAGTCATCGGACGATGAATCCGACACCACCGGGCACCGGGAACTCTTTCAAGTTCCCGTGGCCTTCTTCTCCGGCACCACGTAAGGTGTCGGAACCAGCAGCCCCGTCAAGCGGGCGTCCGCTGGGTCTTCGGGCAAGGGAGCCGGATAGTCAATCTGTCCGGACATCTTCTGCCAATCCTGTCAAAGGTAAGGGAGTTTAGATCCCGCTTAGAATCAAACTATGGAAAACAAGTAACACGTAAAGGGTAAAATAGCTTACCGCGTTGGCTTGATGCTGCGGCTGAATCCGCGATCCTCGGTAGCGGATGCGGGGGCCTCGGTGCCCTTGAACAGCACCTTCCAGGCGTCTTCGTACGTAGTGTTGAAGAGCCTACTCAGGGATTGATCTTTGTGCGGATCAAACTCCCTGGCTGAAAGCCCGTTGTTGGCACGGGAGGATCCGGCAGATGAGCATGACTGGACTACGTTGACGAGTTCGAGCTTCTTGCTCACCAGGTTTTGGACGCAGGTTTGGAGTCGGTCAGCTCCTCGAATTACCCACGACAAGCCCGTCTCTTTCCGTGAGGTGAGCCGTGTAGGGAAGCCAGATCGGAATTCGGGGGCCGCTGCCCATTCAGGGTCACGCGGCTTGGTGATGTAGAACCACCCCGATTGCCACCCCTTTATGGTCTCCACGAAGGAGCCCTCGAGCCATGTAACGTTGGGCATCTTGCCCACCATGGCGCCTCCGCACTCCGCTTGGCGGCCGCCCACTACCTTCGTCTTGACACTGAAGGTCTTGACCATAAAATTTGAAGTGGGGCTGAATGCAGGAAGGAAGGCCTCGCACCTGACGATGAGCGTCGAGATATTGAGGATGAAGTTCGGGGCGGATCGTGGAAATCCAGGCCGTAGTATAATATGAGTACCGGACAAATGGGTGAAGTGGGAAACCTAGTCCATGGAGGAAATGGGTGAGGAACACCACCCTCTCATGGGGCACAGGGGTGGAGATGAGCTGCCCCTTGTCGGGGAGCCGGTCTTGTGATGTCATTGGACAAGTATCCGGCTTTCCTCAGCTTCTTGATGTGTCCCTCCGTGACGGAGGAGACCATCCACTTGCCTCCCGCTCCGTACATGGCTGGAGAAGGTTGAGGTAAGATGTGCGAACTTTGACGCTGGAGCTCGAGTGCGCGAAAATGGATAAGCAAAGGAGGAAGAAGGCATAGGTGGAAAAGGTGGATCCTTATCCCCTTATATGGGCGGACGAAACTATGTGCCCCCACCAGCCTGGTAAAACTCGCTTATCTCCCAAGCGCCGTAAATTAATGGCACGGTTGGGTTACCCATGCCCGTATTAATGAGAATCCCGTAATAAGGGGACACGATCTCGCTCGACAAGGCGTGCCAAGGAAACCGCCTCGCTAAGTCTTGTTGAGGTGGGACAGTAAAATGATTGAATAAAGGCTTGGTCGTGGTGTGATGTCACGCTGCGGAATACGTCGCCAGATTGGATTTGTGTAAATATTATTCTCTCTCTTGTGGTATGTGGAACTTATTTTGCGAGAGCGGACACTATCCTTGTGTTCAAAATCTTCTATGAAGTATTCGAGGAGGAACCCGCCTTGCAATCTTTGAAGACAATCTGCCTTGGCGCCCGGACTCGTCGTCATTGAAGCTTTGGTTAGGGAGACTCTTGAGGAGTCCTGGATTAGTGGGTGTCCGGATGGCCGGACTATAACCTTTGGCCGGACTCCTGGACTATGAAGATACCAGATTAAAGACTCTGTCCCGTGTCCGGATGGGACTTCCCTTGGCGTGGAAGGAAAGCTTGGCGATACGGATGTAGATCTCCTCCCATTTGTAATGGACTCTATGTAACCCTAACCCTCTCCGGTGTCTATATAAACCGGAGGGTTTTAGTCCGTAGGACGAACAACAATCATACCATAGGGTAGCTTCTAGGGTTTAGCCTCTCGATCTCGTGCTAGATCTACTCTTGTACTACCCATATCATCAATATTAATCGGCAGGAGTAGGGTTTTACCTCCATCGAGAGGGCCCGAACCTGGGTAAAAACATCGTGTCCCTTGTCTCCTGTTACCATCCGCCTAGACGCACAGTTCGGGACCCCTACCGAGATCCGCCGGTTTTGACACCGACATGTACCTTTCCAGTACTCGTAGTAGCTCCTGGGTATTTGATACCGGTGCGGTTGCTCATATTTGTAACTCAAAACAGGAGCTGCGGAATATGCGGAGACTGGCGAAGGACGAGGTGACGATGCTTGTCGGGAATGGTTCCAAGGTCGATGTGATCGCCGTCGGCACGCTACCTCTGCATTTACCTACGGGATTAGTTTTAAATCTCAATAATTGTTATTTAGTGCCAGCTTTGAGCATGAACATTGTATCTGGATCTCGTTTAATGCGAGAT
The DNA here is from genome assembly GCA_021605145.1 of Aegilops bicornis. Taxonomy (NCBI): domain Eukaryota; kingdom Viridiplantae; phylum Streptophyta; class Magnoliopsida; order Poales; family Poaceae; genus Aegilops; species Aegilops bicornis. The sequence goes on along the minus strand of CM038669.1, from coordinate 422,205,174 downwards.
GGCTAGTCATTTAAATCTGAGAATAATGGTTGTTCTATTTATATGAGAGATATGTTTTATGGTCATGCCTCGCTGGTCAATGGTTTATTCTTATTGAATCTCGAATGTGATGTTACACATATTCATAGTGTGAATACCAAAAGAGGTAAGGTTGATAATGATAGTCCCACATACTTGCGGCACTGGCGCCTTGGTCACATTGGTGTCAAACGCATGAAGAAACTCCATGCAGATGGACTTTTGGAGTCTCTTGATTATGAATCATTTGACATGTGCGAACCATGGCTCATGGGCAAAATGACCAAGACTCCGTTCTCCAGAACAATGGAGCGAGCAACCAACTTATTGGAAATCATACATACTGATGTGTGCGGTCCAATGAGCATTGAGGCTCGCGGTGGCTATCGTTATGTTCTCACCCTCATTGATGACTTAAGTAGATATGGGTATGTCTACTTAATGAAACACAAGTCTGAGACCTTTGAAAAGTTCAAGGACTTTCAGAGTGAGGTAGAGAATCAACGTGATAGGAAAATAAAGTTCTTACGATCAGATCGTGGGGGAGAATATTTGAGTCACAAATTTGGCACGCTCTTAAGGAAATGTGGAATTGTTTCACAACTCACGCCGCCTGGAACACCTCAGCGTAATGGTGTGTCCGAACGTCGTAATCGCACTCTATTGGATATGGTGCGATCTGTGATGTCTCTTACCGATCTACCGCTATCATTTTGGGGTTATGCTTTAGAGACCGCTGCATTCACTTTAAATAGGGCTCCATCGAAATCCGTTGAGACAACACCGTATGAATTATGGTTTGGGAAGAAACCTAAGCTGTCGTTTCTGAAAGTTTGGGGATGTGTCGGGGGGATGAACCTCGGGCAGGCAACGGAACCCAGATCTGTTTCAAAAACAACGGGGCCCACATCGCCTCACAAACCAGCGTGCGCCAGGCTGGGTTGCTCGACCCGGCAAGGCGCGCAACCCGGCCAAGACCCTCGACTTGGGAAGGTACGTCAACCCGGCCGCAGCGGCTAGCGCGAGGCAACTCAATCCGGCGCAGCCTTGGCTTCCCCAGTAAGTCAACCCACCCGTGGCGTCCACGGCAACCCAACCACGGGCCAGCTCCCGTCCCATCCAGGCCGTACGATGGGACGAGACCTCAGTCACTGATGACCAAGACTACATCGCCCCTGCCCATGCTCGTGGTCAGCCAGAGCGTGGCAACAGTGCCCCTTACCTACCCGGACGGGGGTGGCACGGCAACAGTGTTCCCGCCCTTACCGCTGACGACAGCAAGCGGAGGCCTGACGAAGAACACTGTGCGCGACTCGACCCGGCCATGCCATGACGATCGACAAGACGACGCACAGTCCCCCTAGGCACGCGGGGCCCGCACCTAGGGGACCCGTGAACCACAAGCCCCAAAGCGGGACCCGGCCCGGCACCGGACCGCGACTATCACGGACCCACCGACTCGGCATATTACCATTGTAACCACAGGTGGGTTGGTCTATAAAACCCCGAGTCCGCGCCAGCAACGGAGAGAGGACACAAGATATTCAACAGAGACATACGACACACACGGCCTGCAAAAGCCGCACGAGATAGAGCAGGCAAGATAGGACTAGCCACCACATAGCGACACCAAGGAGAAGGAGCAGCCGGAGCCTTGGCCAACCTCCTTCCTCCTCAAAACAGCTCCAGGAGCAACATTATACTATCAACCATCCAACTAAACTCGGCAGGACTAGGGTGTTATCTCTCGGAGAGCCCCAAACACAGGTATGTCCGGCGTCCCGCGCCCGCGCATATCAACCTCGCCTCCGAAGCCCACCAGCGCCCTCGAGCCTCCTCCTCTCTTTAGCCATCCCTTGGCATCTGTCGTGCGGCCACCACGACAGTTGGCGCCCACCGTGGGGCAAGCTACCGCGGAACCATGGTCTGGGCGGGACCATTTTCGCCATCACCGCGGCGTCGCCGTCGTCTCTCCGGTAGCGCTCAGGGGCCAGACGACACACCCCCGGAGCGGCCGCGCGGGGCGGCGAGTCCTCGCCGTTGGCCTCGCCATCTTCATCATCATCGTGACGCCGTCGTCTCTCGCGGCCTTTCGGGGCTCTACATCGACCGTCCCGGGCGGCGGCAGCGGGACGGCGCATCCTCATCGACGGCCTCGGCTCTGTCCGCCTCGCTCTCTTCTCCGCGGATGCTCCGTACTGTGCACCTCACCGCCGTCGTCTCTTCTCCGTGGACGCTCCGCTGTCAGGCAGCAGCGGCGCTGCTCAGCGTCGTCGCCGAATCCGGCCAGTATGCACTCGTCTTTCTCTTGCACCTTGCTCGCCCTCATACCCGAGTACCTACGCTGCAGCCACTCCTGTCTGCTTGCGCATAGCCAGACGATAATCTAGCCAGACACCAGCAAGATATTCCCCATGCACATCCCAGAAATTAGCCAGATAATTCTCAGATATTGGCCAGACAATCACCATACACTAGCCCGTGCATTACCATACTATCAGCCAGATACAAAACAGACATTACCCAAACACTTACGCAAGTCTGACACTCCTCATTCTAAACTAGCCGGATGCGAGTCGGGCACTAATCAACTACAAGTCAGATAATGGCCACTTTGTCGTGCCTGCACCGGAGGCGAGACCAGTTACGCCGCCCCCGCGGGCTGCTCTGCTTCGCTGCAGCTCCGTGTTAGCAACCTAACAATATCTTCTCTCGATCTAGTAACTCTCCTCATGAATTTAGGTAGCAATTTAGGTTACAACTTGGGGATACACGAAGTGGGAAAGGGGAAGGGGAAGAGAGCCGCCGCCGGGTTCGCCGTGATCCACTGGATGAGTATAGCATTGCCTTCTCCCCGGCACTTGTAGTCTGTAGCGCTCGATGGTCTCCCGATGGGCCAGGCCCATGTACCGGTCCTGAGGTAAGCCCACGTACCAGTCAGGGGGGGCTCCTGACATCCCTCCCTTCTTGAATTCGGCTTGACCCCAAGCCGACACCACCCAGAACCGCCCGGATCCCATTGCAGTCGATGTTGCTTGATTTGATCATAGTCACGATGGTCGCCAAAGCCAGGGTGGACTTCGGCGATGTAGGAGCAGTTGTTGTGGCCAATTGGAGCCCCACCTAAGAAGGCGACGAGGAAGTAGCCCTTGTCAACACAGCGATGATCGGAGTCGAGGTAGTACTCATGGTCGACGGAGCCTTGTGTGGAGATGACGGCGACGGTGATGACACCCCTCCCTTCTTGAAAGTGCCCTTGGTTGTAGCAGTTACTGGGCACTTGAGTCGATTGGAGTCCAGACGGCCGATGAAGTGAAATATCACTGGAGTGGATGAGGTAGCGCTTGTGGACGACGGGACCTTGCTCGAAGGCGGCGGCGGTAGCTATGGTGTCGCTCTCTCCTTGGAATTGTTCCACACCAATGTCATTTCCATCATATTCTGTACCAATCGCAGTCCTCTTTGGTGGAAGCAGTTTTGAGTGCATGCATGTCATGCTTCCTTCTGGAAATGGGACTTGCACAAAAAGGAGAGCAGCCGTAGCAAATAAACTGGTATATGAATAATGGAGCTTTGTTGCCAATTGTACAGTCTGAACCCCAAGTAAGCTGAGAATCTGCGAACACCAACCAGAAGGATTGGCCTTACCACAGCAAACTAGTTGATGTAACAGCCCAAACACTACATATCGCCACGGATGTTTACCACAGTTAATCTGCCGTGCTTCATTGATGCTAGCTAGAGCAGTAGTTCGCAATGGCTGAAAATGTACTAACTGAAGACCACTACTGGAAAATTCTATGCTCGGAGCGCCTGATTTATGTATGCTCCGAAACCCATGCGCAACCATAGTAGCAACACAGAAGTGATTTTGTTCAGGAGCAGTAGGAATATGGCATGCACAGAGTTCCAAAGTCCATTTTTACCTTCATGGGAGAGCTGCTTACTGAAACATGATTTGGCAATGTCCTGTGTCAAAGCCCACAAGCACCAGAACTGAACTGGGAGTATCCTTATGCAATTTCCAAGTAGACTGAGCCACCATTCCCTTATATTGCTAATGTGATCACTCGCATGTATGCCAAAGACCTTAATAGCAATGTTCACTGCAATTTGTACTTGAATAGAGGAAGGCCACGATTGCTGATTGATTTTGTCCCGCAACGGTGGTAGAAGCAAGTTTTTGCTCTCGGACACAATACGAACTACACGCCTCAGGGATAGCATAGGCTTCCTCATCGACTCATGGCCAGAGAAGACTGTACCGTACACATGAATAGCAGCAGCAAATGACTTGAGGCATGTAGAAATAGTTTCTTCTGATGTTTTCTCTCGCACAGGTTGCTAGATCGCAAGTTGAATTCCAGCTCGCAAACCAAATAAATGTTCAGGCCGGCATCGTCCACTCCCCTTAAATTCCTCTCGACAACAAAATTGCCAAAGCACCAAGATACTCATAATCTGTACTACTCCCAGCATTTTTCCATGAATAGGAATCCCCCAAACAATGACATAAACCCGATTGCAGATGCGACCAATCTCTAGTGCTCCACAATTTCTCAAGACAAAAGTGACTAGCTAACTCACTGACGTGCATACGAATAATAAACTGATGCTCACTGAATTCCACAATTTGTAGTTCAGACCAAAGGTGTACTGCTCGAGGAATGTCGGATGGTAACATGAACTGAAACTTGTGCATAAGGTCGGGCCTACGATCAGATGTTTTCTTCATAAAACTGAAAGTCCATGCAACTCTCCTTTGAAATTGTTCACAAGAGCTGTGCAGAGCAGATTGGATGGTGCACTCCCTGCTATTTGTTCCAACATGAGCAGAAGCAGGAATCATCTCACTATAACAAGTGGAAACCAAGAAAGTGAGCTGCCCAGAAGGCCATGGTTGCAACTCCACAGAAGTGACAAACAAAGTCTGTAACTGAATAGGAAGATGCCATTCTGGCAACTTGATTTTCATCCTTGGCTGGTGGTCAGGTGGCCACCACAGAGAGCCAATGTCACCATCCACAGCCTTGCCAAGGACCTGCATATCATCATCAGTTGTGATCTACATTCGAATTGGAGGTGGCCATGGTTGCTGCTTGATGCCCTGATCGACTTCGTGGATGTGCTATCCCGTCGAACGCCTTACATGCGCCAGTGCATCTGACTGAAGAACAACAGCAGGCGGCAGCGAGGAGGTCGAGAGGGCAACCGAATGCATCGATTTCGCCGGGCGTGAGAGCAGCGGCACCGTCATGACTGAAGGTGGGAACGGCCATGTGCCGTTGTCCTGGTTCGAGCATTCTGTCGAACAAGTCACGGGCTTGTCGTCGATGGAGTCCTCAAACGCATCATGGAGGACCACCTGGGCCTTGGTGGTGGAGGAGGGGATGCCAAGGAGGACGGCGAGCTCGGTGATGGCTACTGGAATAGCCTCCACCCATGTGTGCTCGTCCATACCCGTGCCAGGGACGTGGCGGTTGCTGTCGAGGGAAGACTCAATGGATGTGCCGTGGACCTCCTCGTCGATGGTGGGTGAAGTAGTCGTGGATGCGAGGTCGATGTGAGACGAGGTAGCAGTAGCAGGAGGAGGGGAGGCATGCGGATCGACTTGCGAGGTAGCCCCGACTGGATCGCCCGCACGCGCATCCGCGAACTCGGCCTTGATGCTATCCATCTGCGCGAGAAACCACAGCATCTGCTCGTCTGCGGTCATGGCGTCCCACTCCGGTGGATAGACGAGGGAACAAGGAGCCTTCTCCAGATCGGACATGGTGACGTAGCCGGTGGAAATTGGAGAAATCAGATGTGGTGGTGGGTGGAAATTTTTGGAGGAATTTGTACTAGCTGTGAATACCAGATGTTAGCAACCTAACAATATCTTCTCTGGACCTAGTAACTCTCCTCACGAATTCAGGTAGCAATTTAGGTTACAACTTGGGGATACACGAATTGGGAAAGGGGAAGGGGAAGGGAGCCGCCGCCGGGTTCGCCGTGATCCACTAGATGATGGTCTCCCGATGGGCCAGGCCCATGTACCGCGCCGCTCGCCTCCGACCCCGTGGGTCGTTGCAGCTCCCCGTTCGCACCACCACCGCAGCTCCGCCGGGAGCGCCCCTGCCCGTTGCCGTCTCCTCCAACCGCGCTTCCGCCCCCGCGCCACGGCCACCCGCCTCGCCTCACGGGCTTCGGCCGCCCCCGCGCGCCGCGTCGAGACGTCCGCGCCAGCCGGGTCCCTCGCTCCGGCTTCCGCAGCGCCGGGTCGGGCGCTTCCCGCGTCCGCCCCGTCTGGCGCCTGGTCCGGCCCCTCCGCATCCGGTCTTCCCCGTGCAGCGCTCCCTCGCCCAGCGAACCTCGCCGGCTCCAGCTCCCGTCGGGTCCGCGCGCGGCCACATTCGTCGACCCGGCCGGCCGGGTCCGCCCTGCGCCATCCGGCCTCCGTCGCTCCCTGCCGGCTCCCCCCCCCAGCTCGGCCGGCTCCCGAGCACCGCCACTTCCGCGTCGGCCGCCGGCTCCACCCCTGCCGAGACGCCTCGCCCGCCCGCCGGCTTCCGCGGGCCGTCTTCGCCTCGGCTCGGCCGCCTTCGGGCCGACCCGGCCCCCGTTCCGGGCTGCCTCCTCGCGGCCGCGCCGGCTCCTCCCGCGACCCGGCTGCGCCGGCTCCGGCCGGCTTCGGCCCCGCCTGCTCGCAGCATCTGGCTGCGCCCCGCCCAGGCCGACCCTCCAGCAGCGCCCGCGTCGCCCACTGCTCTCCTCGTCGCCGCCGAACGCCGTCTCCACCTCGCGGCCGCTGAGGTCCACACGCGCGTGGCCCGCCGTCTCCATCGGCTCGCACCCGCGGCCCGGCCTCGCCATCTCTGCCGGCCCCCGCGTCGAGTCCCCGCACCTGCGCCGGCTCCCCGCAACCCGTCGTCTCCACCGGCTTGCGCCCGTGACTCGGCCCCCGTGCGCCGGCTCCCCGCGTCGGCCGGCCTCCCCGCTCCAGCCGGCTCCGTGCCTCCGCGGCCGACTCCCCTGCATGCCGGGTCGCCGCGGCCCCTATGCTCCGCGCGCCCTGACCAGCGCCCGCCGGCTCGCACCTGCGGCCCGGCCCCGCCGTCTCCGCCCGCCCCCGCGTCGGGTCCCCGCTGCTGCGCCGGGTACCCACACCCCGTCCGGATCCGCCGTTGGCTCTTGCGGCCCCGCGCCCACCGGCTCCGACTCTGGCTCAGCCCGCGGCCCGGTCCGCGCGCCCGCCGGGTCCGGCATCCCGCCCAGCCTCGCTCCGCCACGCCGCTGTCGCGCCCTCCGCTCCGCCCGTGGTCGGCTCCGGCTTCCCCCGCGGCCGGCTCGCCCGCACATGAGTGCTCGCTCCCCTGCTCCGTTTCGGCCGAGTCCCGTTCTGAAGAAAGAAACAGAGAAAAAAGAAGTTGAACTCGGCTGGGTAAAAAAAAGGTGCCCAAGCCAGTTGAAAAAAAATGTCGGCTAAAAAATAGAAGAAAATGATAGCTCCATCTGCGTTCGCCTGCGCGTCGCCGCTCGCCAGGCTGTTCGGCTGGCCTACCCGCCTACTTCGACACCGGGCTAGCTGGAGAGCCCGCCCGACTGCCTGTCTGCCGCAATGCATGACCGATCAGGCCCGATCGGCTGGGACCCCCCTTCAAACATCCGGAGGCTCGAAGGCTACCCAAATGGGTGTGTCGACGCGCTAGCGCCAAACCGCGCCGGCTGTCATCGACAACCTTCACCTCGTCTGCGTCAAATCAATGTGAGCTCCTTACCCGCGTACATTTTGCACCACACAAACCGGATAACCCCGAGCGACACTCGGGACCACCTACGCCTTTATTACAGTTGCACTACTGTTCGCCCCGGCGCCATCTAGTCTCGGCCCGGAGACTGGCCGCTCGGCCCGATACGTTCGTTCCCGCAGACGACCATACCGCGAGCACTGTTGCTGGCAAAGCATATACTATTCACTCGTCACGCGCGACATCATCTGCAGTGTACTTTGTCCCCCGGGCATTGATTTATAAAGTGCCCCAGGGACAAAACTTAGCCTAGCTCTCAAGCAAGCATAGCTTGTGATGTAAGCCACACGCTGTAGCTTACATCCCAAGCTCGCGCCCATGCCTATCTAGCTTACATGCCAAGCTAGCCCCCACTATATAAGCTAGCTCACATCCATCCATCCAGGATGATGGACTTCCACGACCACAAGGCCACTCACGCATGCACACATTTATGCTACACTACTACTAGTGCTCTTGGCACTTGAGCTGAGACACATATACGAGGCCAGATGCCCACGACATCGACCTCGACATCTGACTTCAGAGCAACTTTGTCTTTGTCCGACATGTACACCGCATAAATATTCAGACATGCAGGAGTAGGGATATTATCTCTCCGGAGAGCCCCGAACCTGGGTAAATCACCGCGTGTTGTTTGCCCAATCCCGTCCCTTGATCTCCAAAGCAGTCTTGCCCTCACCACAAGCCACCTCGTGGCATCTGTCGTCTCGTGAACCCGCCCGCGAGATAACCACGACAGGATGCGATGCTTATGTCAAGAAACTTCAACCTGAAAAGCTCGAACCCAAGTCGGAAGATGCATCTTCATAGGATACCCTAAGGAAACTTTTGGGTATACCTTCTACCTCAGAATCGAAGGCAAGATCTTTGTTGCCAAGAATGGATCCTTTCTAGAGAAAGAGTTTCTCTTGAAAGAAGTAAGTGGGAGGAAGTATAACTTGATGAAGTACTGCCTCTTGAACCGGAAAGTAGCACAGCTCAAGAAAATGTTTCTGTGGTGTCTGCACCGACTAGAGAGGAAGTTAATGATGATGATCAAGGAACTTCGGATCGAGTTACTCTTGAACCGTGGAGTCCACAAGGACACGTTCCACACCAGAATGGTATGGCAACCCTGTCCAAGAAATAATGTTGTTAGACAACAGTGAACCTTCGAACTATGAAGAAGCGATGACGGGCCCAGATTCCAACAAATGGCTTGAAGCCGTGAAATCCGAGATAGGATCCATGTATGAAAACAAAGTATGGACTTTGACAGACTTGCCTGATGATCGGCGAGCCATAGAAAATAAATGGACTTTAAGAAGAAGACGGACGCGGATGGTAATGTGACCATCTATAAAGCTCGGCTTGTCGCTAAGGGTTATCGACAAGTTCAAGGGGTTGACTACGATGAGACCTTCTCACCCGTAGCTAAGCTGAAGTCCGTCCGAATCATGTTGGAAATTGCCGCATTCTATGATTATGAGATATGGAAAATGGACGTCCAAACGGCATTCCTTAATGGTTTCCTTAAGGAAGAATTGTATATGATGCAGCCGGAAGGTTTTGTCGATCCTAAGAATGCTGACAAGGTATGCAAGCTCTAGCGCTCAATCTATGGGCTGGTGCAAGCATCTCGGAGTTGGAATATTCGTTTTGATGAGATGATCAAAGCGTTTGGGTTTCTGTGAGACTTATGGAGAAGCCTGTGTTTACAAGAAAGTGAGTGGGAGCTCTGTAGCATTTCTCATATTATATGTGGATGACATACTATTGATGGGAAATGATATAGAATTTTGGAAAGCACAAAGGCCTACTTGAATAAGTGTTTTTTAATGAAGGACCTTGGAGAAGTTGCTTACATATTAGGCATCAAGATCTATAGAGATAGATCGAGACGCCTCATTGGTCTTTCACAAAGCACATACACTACAAAAAAAGACACATCCGTGACACTTTGGGCCGAACGAAAAAAATTTCTGTCATACTTATGACACTCCTATGACGATAATTGTGGCAAAACCCGGTATCATCATAGATGTGGTGGGGTCCTACCTCTATGACAAAAATCATGATGAAAATGGGCTTTTCGTCTCCGGGCGGGCCGTAGACGAGCTGCATGACATTATTTGGGCCATCCATGATGGAAAAACCGTGGTAGAAGCAAGGGCGAGGAAAATATCGGGGTGTTCCGGTTACGGTGGGTGGTCGGGCCGAAGCGATGCTGCGTTTCTCGTGACACGCACGCTGGCGTGGGTGTGAGGCGTTGGGCTCTAATCGAACCCGAGCAATTACCGCAGTTACGTGTTCGAACCCGAGCGATCGATCGATGGCTGTTAACTGAACCCGATTGAGCGATTCCTTCGCTACTGCTGCTAACTGAAGCCGATCGATGCTGCCTCTGGATGAACAGTGAGCGTTGCTAGGGGGTTTGGATGAACGGTTCCCGGTGGGGATGGATGAACGGTTCCCGGTGGGGATGGATGAACAGGACCCCGTGGTGTTGCCTCTGGATGAACAGGACCCCGATCGATCGAGCCTGTTGGGGCTGGATGAACAGGACCACCCCGTGGAGGGCAGGATGAACAGTAGACGGTGGAGGGCTGGATGAACAGGAGCCCGTGGAGAGGGTTGGTTGAATAGTAGCCGGTGGAGTAGTGCACGGTGGAGGCTGGATGAACAGGAGCCCGTGGATGAACAGTCGCAGGTGGAGGCAGGAGGAGGTCGACGATGGATGAACAATAGCCCGTGGAGGCAGGAGGGGGTCGACGGTGGAGATGAACAGTATCCCATGGAGTCTCGTTTTGCGGTACGCCACACCCCTCCTGATGAACAGGACCCTTGTTTCAACCGTAGCGCTCCAACACAAGTCTGTTTCCTCCGTTTTGCGGTACGCCACACCCCTCCCAATCAACAGGACCCCCGTTTCGACCGTAGGAGGTCTGTTTCCTTCGTTTTGCGGTACGCCAGCCCCCTCCCGATGAACAGGATCCCGTTTCGACCGTGGCCGGTTAAACACAAGGCCGTTTCCTCCATTCTGCGGTACGCCAGGCCTCGTTTTCATCGGCTATTCCGTCCAAGCCCTCCCGATGAACACGATGACGCATTCCGTTCCGACCCAGCCGGTTGGCTCCCCATGAACACGATGACGACGCAGTTTCTCCGTTCAACCCAGCCATGTACACGAGCCCTGGCCGTATGTATGCGCGAGTAGGCGTTTGAGACCCTGCCCGTATGTATGTATGTGGCCGTATTTAATTTCTTGCACACTTGCCGTTGTACGTACGTGTACATGCTACGTGTGCGCCTCTACTACGACACGTGCGCGCCTCTACACTGACCAGTATGTACGTACACGTTCGCGACCAGAATGACAATGCTACGTACGCTTCGACCAGGTGGGTCCCGACTGTCGAGCACTTCCTTACTGCGAAGATGTAGCTGGTGGGTCCTAGCAATGGGGCGAATCGTTTTTTGCCGGACGCACTTCCTTGCGTGCGAAGATGTAGCTGGTGGGTCCCAGCGATCGGGGAAACGTTTTTCCGCGAAACACGATGGCCCGTCCGGTGGGTCCCATTGTCGGTGGAGGAATAATTATTTTGCGGCGTAATAAGGAGGCACTTCCTTGCTGCGGCGAGGACCCGGTATCGGCCTCTCCACGTCTGATCCACGTCCGATGGAAGCCGTTACTTGACCATTTGACTGCACCACGCCAAGAGCACCAGGCGGTGGACGACAGCGAGGCCTAGGAAGGGGACGACGAGGCCGGGGAAGACGCAGCGATGGATGCCCAGCGTAGAGGAGTATGAGAGTTCACCGGTTTGTTGCGGTGTGAGGCCGTGGCCGCTGAGAATAACAGGGGTGTGGGTGAGTAGAGGGACGGCCCGTCGATGGTGGGAGTAGTAGGGGCGGTGAGGCCTCCACGCATCGCAGCCGCCACGGGAGGCAGGAGCACGAGGCACGACCGATTTGGTTTGGGCGGCCGAGCAAGAAGACCAGAGGTTGAAGAAGCACTATGGCCGTTGGATGGACATCAGACGGCCACTGGAGCTAGAAAAGTGCATATTGACTAAGTTGACAAAGCCCTCCGTCCCGTCACAACTTAGTAGGCCCACAAGTCAGCCTGCCACTATATCGGGTCCCAGAAGGGGAGTATTCATTTTTGTGCGTAATAAGAAGGCACTTCCTTGCGTGCGAAGATATAGTCAGTGGGTCCAAGTCACGCGGTAACGTATTTTTCGCGAAATACAGAGGCCCTTTCGGTGGGTCCCAGATGTCAGGTGGAGGAATCATTATTTTGCGCGTAATAAGGAGGCATTTCCTTGCATCCCGTGGACCCAGATGTCAGCCTCTCCACGTACAGTCCACTTCAGATGCATGTCGGTCGTTGACCACATTGACCAGGCCGCGCCGAGAGCACCTGGGCGGTGGACGACGGCGAGACCTAGGAAGGGAACGACACGGAGGCAGGGAAGAATCGGCAGTTGTTTCCCACGCGGAGGGGAGTACAAGTGTACGAGGGTTTACTGATTCGTCTGCCGTCGCCGAAGAATAACAGCAGGTGTTGGTGAGTAGAAGGATGGCTAGGCCAATAGAATGGGAGTTGGGGCGGTGAGGCTCATGGCAAAGACCCGGCCACGGGAGGAGAGAGCAGCAGTCCACGGCGCTTGTTTGAGCGGCCGGAGCAGAAGAGCAGAGATTGAAGAAGCACGACGGCCGTTGGATGGACATTCAACGATCACTGCTTAAAGGCGTCAACCTTTTTAGGAAAGCCTCAAATCTGTGGAAAACATCCTATGACCCATCCGCCATTATTTCTAATAATTTACAGCCCATTTGCTAATTCTTAAGGGTTTTTTGGAGCCCATATTCTTTTTGTTAGCATCACAGCCCATATTGTGGCCACGGTTAAAAAATTATACGAAATTTTGCATATTTCGGTGCGGTCCGAACTGTTTTTAATTCCGAAATTTTGAGTCACATTCAAACTGATTTTAAAAATAAATGTATATCAATATAAAATCCAACAAAATGCCCACGCATAAAAATCAATGCAATTTAAAATCTCGAAATGAAAAAAAAAGAAATCTGAAACTAATTGCCGGTTTGATGTGTTTTAAAAATGTACAACCCATTTCTCATTACTGACAGGCCATTTTCTCGGCCAGCGGAATGAAGCTCTCCTCGTCTTGAAAGATTTGCAGCCCAACAGGCCTGACAAAGCGACTTACTTGGCAAATCACAAAAAAACTGGGCTGTAGCCGTGGACCTAACTGTCAGCCTCTCCACGTATAGTACTCTTCTGATGAAAGTCGACCGTTGACCACATTGACCATGCCGTGCCGAGAGCACCAAGGCGGTGGACGACGGCAAGGCCTAGGAAGGGGACGACGCGGAGCAGGGGAAGACGCGGCAGTGGATGCCCACACGGAGAGGAGGACGAGGGTTCACTCGTTCGGTTGCGGTGTGAGGTTGCCGTCGCCGCAGAATAACAGGCGGTGTGGGTGAGTGGAGGGATGGCCTGGCCAGCGGCGGGAGTAGTATGGGGACGGTGAGGCCTCCGTGGCAGCACAACCGGCCATGGGAGGTAGGAGCAAGCGGCACGACCGACACTGCTTTGGGCGGCTGGAGCAAGAAGACCAGAGGTTGAAGAAGCACTAAGGCCGTTGGATGGACATCGTACGGTCACTGGAGCTAGAATTGTTCATATTGACTAAGTTGACAAAGCCCTCCGTCCCGTCAACTTAGTAGGCCCTAAGTCAGCCTCCCCATCATGGTGGGTCCCAATTTGGTGTGGTATTCATTTTTTGTGCGCAATAAGGAGGCACTTCCTTGCGTGCGAAGATGGGTCCGACCTATCAGCGGAGGGAACGTTTGTTTTCACGAAATACAGAGGCCCTTCTAGCGGGTCCCAGATGTCAGGTGGAGGAATCATTATTTTGCGCGTAATAAGGAGGCATTTCCTTGTGTGCGGCCGTGGACCTAGCTGTCAGCCTCTCCACGTATAGTCCACTTCCGATGGATGTCGTTCATTGACCACGTTGACCACGCCGCGCCAAGAGCACCAGGGCGGTGGACGACGGCGAGGCCTATGAATAGAACGACATGGAGCCGGGGAAGACGCGGCAGTGGCTACCCACGCGGTGGAGAGTACGAGGGTTGATCGTTCAATTGCCGTCAGGAAAATAACAGATGTGTGGGTGAGTAGAGGGATAGAGCGGGCGAGGGGTGTGCTACGTCTTGAGCTTATGCGTTGGTTTTCCCGAAGAGGAGAGGATGATGCAAGACAAGATGGCGTAAGTATTTCCCTCAGTGTTTGAGAACCAAGGTATCAATCCAGTAGGAGGCCACGCGCAAGTCCCTCGTACCTGCACAAAACGATAGCTACTCGCAACCAACGCGATTAAGGGTTGTCAATCCCTTCACAGTTACTTACGAGAGTGAGATCTGATAGAGATAATACTTTTGGTATTTTTGGTATAAAGATGCAAAGTAAAAAGTAAAAGGCAAAGTAAAATCAAAGCAAGTATTCAAGTAATAGAGATTGATATGATGAGAATAGACCCGGGGGCCATAGGTTTCACTAGTGGCTTCTCTCAAGAGCATAAATATTCTACGGTGGGTGAACAAATTACTGTTGAGCAATTGACAGAATTGAGCATAGTTATGAGGTTATCTAGGTATGATTGTGACGCCCGGGTAATCAAGCTACAGTAACCCTGCGCTAATGATGCCACGTCACCTTGGTTACTGTTGATAATCTCGCGTTAGTTCGAAACGATTCGAATTCAAAATTTCAAATTAAGTTAAAACCATCGGGGTTTTCAAAAGTCAAAACTAAAATGTCCGGGGGTTGTCAAATATTACAAAGTTAATTATGGTGGGGTGCACACATTTTTATAAAGTGTCTGGATATTTTAAAATAAATTAAAACAGAAAAGGAAAAATAAGAAAAGAGAAATAAAACAAAGGAGAGGGAGAAACCCCCCCCCCCCTGGCCAAACTGGGCCAAGCCCACCTGGCCCAACCGGCCAGCCCGCCCCACCCTCCTCCCATAACCCCTCGGGCGGAAACCCTAGCCGACACCCCATTCCTCTCCCGATCCCCTTCTCCTCCTCGCTTATCTGGATCGGGATCCGCCCGATCCGCCGCTTCGACGCCGGGCGCCCCACCCCACCGGCGCCTCCTCTCCTCCTCCCGACCGGCGCGCAGACGCCTTGAACCACCCTCGTCGCCTCGGGACCGTCCTCGACTCCCACTCGCCGGATCCAGATCGCCGGGACGGCCGCCGCCTCGACCTCCTCACGCCGGACGCCCCGACCGCCCCGAGCCCGCTTCGAGACCCGCGTTCCCCCGTGAGCTCTTCCCTCCCTGCCGCTCAGAGCCAGAGGTCGACCCACGCTGGCCGCCATGGCCGAGCTTCGCTCGGCCCGCTGCTTCGTCGCTTCCGGCCAAGGCTGCTCACCGCGCCCACGTACCCCCCTCCTCGCGCCTCCTCCGCTCGGCCGAGGCCCCTCCTCTCCCCTCGTTCCCCTCCGTGCAAGCGCCCGTCGCGGATCTCGCCGGCGCCTTTCCGGTGACTAAATGGTCACGGGCCGAGCCTTGTGCCTGGAAGCGTCGCGCAGCCTTCGCCTTCCGTTAGCCTCAGAGCGATCCTGCCGAGGTCCCGAATCCCACTGCCGCCTCCGCCGCCGGGCGCTGCTTCCGCCAAGTCCGCCATGCCTCGCCACCGTTGGACGCTCGTCGTCTCCCCGTTCGAACGCACCCGCCCGCGGCCATTTTGGCCGCCGGACGACAAATTCCGGCGAGGTCCGGCGCCCCTCCGCCGCGGGAACGCCCACCGGAGCTCCCCAACGCCGGCCGCCGACGTGGCCGACCCGGGGCCACCACAGGTCATCGACCAGGCTTAGGCCCTAGGGCCACTGTTGACTTTGGCCACTAGGCTTAACCTGCCAAAGCAATGACATGGGCCCCCCCCAGAACGTTTTTGAAAAAAGAAAAAGGAAAAAGGGGATTAAATAAATATAATTAATAAAAATAAAAATAAATAATAATTAAAATATTAATTAATTAATTAAGTAAATAATTAATTTAATTAATCCTGTTTAATTAACCTAATGGCTAATTAACTTAATTAACTACTGTTAATTAACTAACAGTCACTGACGAACGGGACCCACATGACAGGTTGACCAAGTCAACTCTGTTGATCGGCCGACGTCAAGATGACATCATGCCGACGTCATAAATTCATTTTTCAATTAAATAATTAATTAATTAAATTCCGTAAATTAATAAAACCTTTAGAAAATCATATCTTTTAATCCGTAACTTCGGATTAAAATATTTTCAACATGAAAGTTGCTTTCGTAACGACGGGGTGAATCCGGACACGCAGACGTTCTTCCGCCACACACCCCTAACCTCTCAAACTCGCAACTTTCCTCCTCCGCTCCTCTCAAGATTTAAAAACAAAACACCGGAATACTTTCCCGGATGTTTCTTAACCAAGACCACCTCATACCACGTTAGGGCACGCCTAGCATCGCTACTTGTCATGTCATGCATCGATATGCATCTGCTTACTTGGTATTCATTGTTTCTTCCCCTCTTCTCTCCGGTAGACTCTGAGACCAGCTGCTGCTGCCTTTGCTTGATTCGACTACGGAGTTGACGACCCCCTCTCTCTTGTCGAGCAACCAGTGCAAGCCCCCTTGATCACCAGATATCGCCTACTCTCCTCTATACCGCTTGCATTAGGGTAGTGTAGCTTGTTATCGCTTTCAGATACTCCTATATCATTGCATAGCTTTGTCCTTGTTACTACTGTTGTTACCTTTACTCGCAATCCTACATGCTTAGTATAGGATGCTAGTATATTCATCTGTGGCCCTACATTCTTGTGCTCTGTCATTGCTATACTATCGGGCCGTGATCACTCGGGAGGTGATCACGTATATACTATATACTTATACATGATACATCTGGAGACTAAAGTCGGGTCGGCTGGTGGAGCACCCACGAGTGGATCTTTGAGGCGGAGCGACAGGCAGGTTGAGACCGCCTAGGAGAGAGGTGGGCCTGGCCTGCTCGGGCGCTCATGGATACTTAACACGCTTAACGAGATCTTGGTATTTGATCCGAGTTGGCTACGAGCTTATACGCACTAACCAACTACGTGGGAAAGATATGGGCACTTTCGGCGTCGTGGTATCACCGAAGCACTTCGTGACGCCAATGACCGAAAGTGGCGCGCTACGGATTGGAACGAGGGCTGCTCTTGTATTAAGGGGCTAGTTACGCTTTCGGTAGCGTCGCATAGCGTCTTGAGTGTGCTCAGGCGATGGGGGACCCTTGGCGCTTAGGTTTAGACCGGCGTCTTGGCCTCTCTGTTGTGCCTAGGTGGGGCTGCGACGTGTTGATCTTCCGCGGCCGTGCATGACCCAGAAAGTCGTCCGCCAAATGGGATCAAACGTGTTGGGTAAGATGGTGCACCGCAGGAAGTTAATCTATTCGAATAGCCGTGATCTTGGTAACAGACGACTTGGAGTTGTACCTTGACCTTATGACAACTAGAACCGGATACTTATTAAAACACACCCTTCCAAGTGCCGATACAACCGGTGGTCGCCTCTCTCGTGGCAATGAGGAGGGATCGCGGTAGGATTATTGCTATGTGATGTTACGGAGGACTTCAACCTACCCTCTTCTACTGTTGCAAGGCGAAGGTGACCCGGAAGCATAGTCTTCGATAAGACCAGCTATCCCCTCTTATTACGGCATTCTCAGCTCACCCATCGATATGGCCCTTTACACATATATCCATGCATATGTAGTGTAGCTCCTTGCTTGTAGTACTTTGGATGAGTACTCACGGTTGCCTTGTTCCCCTTTCCCCTTTCTTTACCCGATTGCTGCAACAGACGATGGAGCCTGTGAGCCAGCGCCACTGGCCGATGACGACTACTACCCCGAGGTGCTTCATTACTACGTGCAGCTCACCGACGCATTTACTGTGAGTAGTTTAGGAGGATCCCAGCAGTGAGGCTCCGCGCTTCTTTCTCGATCTCAGATCCCGCTTTGTGCTAGCCATCTTATGTCAACTTGTTTAACTTATGTCCGTACTCAGATATTGTTGCTTCCACCGACTCGCCTATGATCGAGCACTTGTATTCGAGCCCTCGAGGCCCTCGGCTTGTATTATGATGCTTGTATGACTTATTTATGTTTTAGAGTTGTGTTGTGATATCTTCCGTGAGTCTCGATCTTGATCGTACACATTTGCGTGCATGATTAGTGTACGATTAAATCGGGGCGTCCTAAGTTGGTATCGAGCCGATCGCCTATAGGAATCCCCTTCCAACTCCTTGGTCAAGTCGAGTCTAGACTTTACAAAACTTTACTAACATGGCTATGTGACTTACGCCCACGTCGCCATTGGGTGGTATTAGGATCTTTTACTCCTCGACCTTTACTCCGGGATTCTGAACTCTCTTCTATTCGGGTTAAACGATTTTGCTAAAAACAAAACTAACTTTAGGTTCTCGCAAGTACTTTCTCCCGGAGAGCCCCTCACTTGAGATGATCGTCACGCACTGTAAGATTTTGGAGATACTCTTTGATATTCTCTCGAGACTTTGTGCCCATCACTTTTGCTATTCCGACCACCGATAAATCCTTATGGATAACTACTTACACTTGCCATTCTTACGATCATTCCCCATTGATCTTGTTATTATAAGATACCCGAAGTTTTCTCTATTGTTCCGAGAATACTTCGTGCCTACCGCCTAGCAGTTCTTTGCCACATGAATACCCGTCCAAATAAATCCTCGCACTTGTCGAGTATCCGCTCATCCCCAGTTGTTCATGAGTTTCACAAAGGTCTTCAAAATACTATTTGATCTTCCGAAAATCCTCTGGAGCCTTTTGCTCTTGAAATTCTTGCTTGCTTGCATTATGGTTAATCCCATAAGTCTCGTAGTCATATTGACATTCCTTGTCATTATCATTTTGAGTCTGTTGACTCAATATGTTTGCGAATACACGCAATCATCATTGATCCTTATAAATTACTTTTCTGACTGAGCTGCCATTCTTTTAACTGGAATTGGTTCTCGACCAATCCAATTGTCTTTGATTGTACCCTAAGGCTATTCAACTTATCCACCCCTAATCAGAGCATTGCTTCTGATCCCTTGATTTGGAAATCATAATTCCTTTGCATTTGACAATTGAGTTAGTCAGTTGTTTCTAAAATCTGATCTCCTTGCATTCTTCTTCCTCTAGTTAAGTACTGATGCTCATGTCAGACCCCTTGTGGGCCATCAGGTCCATTGTTGGATTTTATCCACAAGCATCCTTCATATTCAATAACTTTGTGAGACCTTCCCCGATACATAATGCCTTTGGTAAATTGTATCCTCTCGCTTTGTCAACCATGCTCTACCTCCGAGCTTGAGTTGTTTACCCTGAAGTTGATGGTATACGTTCCTAAGATGCCTTGATGGGTTGAACCTATGCCCTCCTTTATATGTGTGAACTCGAAAGTTTTCACGAGTCATACTCTTCTGGTATTTTGCCAGATAAAATTTCAACGCTATAACTTCATCGAAAGCGAGAAGTGAATGAAAGGGTATGCATTGGAGAAGTGGGAGTCGATCTTGAACCTTGCGTTCATGCCCATGGACACGATGTAGATATTATCATTAAAGCTTCTCTTAAATAATTATTCCTTTGGTATAAGATCATCTTATATCAGGGATCTGGCCTTTTGAAATCGTGGTTCCGACCATGATCTCTTTTAAATACCATTTCTCGTGCAAGTTTTAGCACTTGTCTTCAGAGAGAAATACCGGTCCAACCTCTACTTTGATCCGTCATCGAGTATTACCCCTCGGTATCTCGAGATTATCATGGAATCGCATAACTTCTTATGAGTTCTTCATCAAGTACTACAGTCCCACTGATTCCAATTTTTCACGGGCTCTGAGTTATTAAACACTCAAAGACACCAATAACTGAACCGAGTCCGCACTACGGTTCAACAACTCTTCGGTAAGCTTCTATAAGTACGAGTTTGTAACCGATCACATCATTCCTAGCCTGTTTGGCTATGTCATTGTCGTGATGATTTTAACTGTGCTACCTGGTCCTTCTTCTCGGAGCACAATTCTGACGATTTATGAACTAACCTTACGCCGATCCTCATCGTCATATCATTTCGCCTTTGAACAACAAGCTTGGTTTTGAGTTTGTGTCGTACTTTGGTTCCAATAACCTTTCAATTCATCATTACTTTGACTTGATGTCGCCGCCGATCGATTACATCCTCATGAACTCTCGCGACAAAGGTGTCGTGATCATCAACATTCTAAGCTCATCCAGGATATCGCTTGAATTCATGATGAGAAATACCATCCTTGCCCTCGATGAATGGTATTATCATCGACCACTTTATTGCCTTACCACCAACACAAGCTTGTTCATGTTTGGTGTTATACCTTGAGTTCCTTGCTATCCGGCAATTGTTCTTCGTTACCTTGGAGTATTAACCTCCTTTATGTCAAGAATGTTCGAGATTTGTTCCACCTCTTGAGAATTCTTGACATAGAAATACTTTTCACCATGACCATTCTTTCTTGGTCCCCGTGTTAATTCCAACAAGTGAACGGTGTTGTTTGGATTCTTTCCTTCTAGCAACCCTATTTCTTTGAAGTGAATGGGCGATAGTTCATTCTAAGTCCTTCGCTAATTGAATCACCATTCTAACATTGGTCGCAACCCAACCCATATTTCGGTGCACCGCTCAACCAATGTTTAATTATGTATGTTTTCCTCGAGCATATCCCATTATATCATTTGAACTGACAAATGTTATCTCCTTATCCACATAATTGTGGAGATCCATCTTTGGATACCTCGATGAGTTATCGCCGAGTCCATCACCACCTCCTCATCCTCTCCTTGGTTTAATGATGAATTATTGTTTCAGAACCCGCTCCCATAGTTCATTTCGAGAATCTTACAATGTCATTTAAATCCGATATGTGCCGCATGACTTTCCTTCTCGGACATCCTGAGTCTGAGGTGTCATGACACCAATCGGATCTGAATCTTGGTCGGATATGATGGTTGGGACATTTTTCTAGAGTCATAGCATTGGTCTTTATATGACCCGGTAACATGATGTCATGCCTAGCACCCCCCCCCCCGGCTGGAGGACCTATCATTATTATTTCTTTTGCAAGGATAACCATGCCGCCGGGGGGAAATTGTAGGAGTTATTGTGTAAGTTACTCTCGATGGATCATCGGTGTATCCAAAGTCCGCCCTTGATTGAAACACCATATCATTGCTACGAAGCATGTCTGTGGTACTCCGCTCATCACCAAGAACATTGGAAGCACAATGCTAAATTCTCTTTATCAATTATCCAAAACACCGTTGTATGGGTAATGTCATGAAAATTTTCTTCCCTTACCTAAAGGGTTTTCTACAAAGATATCCTGTCATGGGTATCATGCTCTGCTTGTCCTTGGGAAGGATATACTCCTGAAATATGCGTTTAAACATATTTTCCTTTCCATTATTCTGTTTAATCTGATAATCATACTATCCTTTCCATTGTTTTGTTTAACCTTTCCAGTAATCAGACTTAACCGAGCAGTGATAATTCCCTGCTTAGGTAAGCACCTCATTGTACCACTCTGTCAGTAAGGCCATTACTATTGTGATGACATTCCGGTAACCATCGATGGACGAGAACTTTGCCTATTGGTCCGCCTCGCTCAACGAAAGCAGAAAATGGTTCTCTTCGTCCCTCGCCCTTGGTACCTATGTTGTTGCCGACATGACCCTCGAGACTCTCCTCGACATGCCTTGCTTACATGATCGTGCAAGATGTCACCGACCTTCCTACTTTTAACCACATGGTGGGCCCATAACCCACAGTTCCACAGGATCGGAACTCGACTCTCCAGACACCCTGTTGCCCAAGTTATTCCCGTGCTTGACTCTGTATGTAATTCACGGGCCACTTGCCGTTGATCTATTCTGGTATCAAACACAATACTTATTCCCTTTGCTCGTAACCCTCAAGATTTCTGCTTCGTGCAATGAACGATTGCCTATCCGCTTGAAACTTCTTATTGCACCGTCTTACTTTGCTCTCGATATGTGTAATTTGTTCAACTCGAGAGATACTCATATGTTCATTCTTGGGATACCCCTGCATTTAATTTCCCTTATAACATCCTATCATTGTAGAGCTGCCCTTACCTATTCGTAAGCACGATGGAGTTCCCGAAGAAAGGACGACAACTTCATCATGATGCTTTGGAATAAAGAATTGAAGACATCAACGAAAGGGATTGACTTCTTCGAGGAGATCCGTTTGAATGTCGTAACCAAAACTTTCCCCCTTACTCCCCTCTTAAATCTCGGGATGAGATTTCTTGTAGTGGAGGAGAATTGAGACGCCCGGGTAATCAAGCTACAGTAACCCTGCGCTAATGATGCCACGTCACCTTGGTTACTGTTGATAATCTCGCGTTAGTTCGAAACGATTCGAATTCAAAATTTGAAATTAAGTTAAAACCATCGGGTTTTCAAAAGTCAAAACTAAAATGTTCGGGGGTTGTCAAATATTACAAAGTTAATTATGGTGGGGTGCACACATTTTTATAAAGTGTCTGGATATTTTAAAATAAATTAAAATAGAAAAGGAAAAATAAGAAAAGAGAAATAAAACAAAGGAGAGGGAGAAAGGCCCCCCACTGCCAACCGGGCCAAGCCCACTGGCCCAACCGGCCAGCCTCGCCCACCCTCCCTCCCATAACCCTCACCCCTTTGGCCGTGAAACCCTAGCCGACACCCCATTCCTCCCTCCCGATCCCCTTCTCCTCCTCGCCGATCTGGATCGGGATCCGCCCGATCCGTCGCTTCGACGCCGGGCGCCCACCCCACCGGGCGCTCGTCCTCCTCCTCCTCCCGACCGGCCAAGACGCCTGAACCCCTCGTCGCCTCGGGACCGTCCCGACTCCCACCTCGCCGGATCCAGATCGGCCGGACGGCCGCCTCGACCTCCTCCCGCCGGACGCCTGACCGCCCCGAGCCCGCTTCCGAGACCCCACGCGTCCCCCCGTGAGCTCTTCCCTCCTCGCTTCGCTCAGAGTCAGAGAGGTCGACCTCAGCCGGTCGCCATGGTCGGAGCTTCGCCCGGCTGCTGTCAAGGCCGGCTCGCCGGCTCACCGCGCCCCCACGCACTTCCTCCCTCGTGCCTCCTCCGCTCGGGCCGAGGGCCCCTCCTCTCCCCTCGTTCCTCCGTACCAGCGCCCCTGTCGCAGATCTCGCCGGCGCTTCTTCCGGTGACTAAATGGTCACGGGCCGAGCCTGTGCTCAGCTGCGTCGCGCAACCCCAACCTTCCGTTAGCCTCAGAGCGATCCCGCCGAGGTCCCGAATCCCACCACCGCCTTTCGCTGGCCGGGCTGCTTCCGCCAAGTCCGCCATGCCTTCGCCACTGCTGGACGCTGCTGCCTCCCTGCTCGAACGCACTACCATGCCATTTTGGCCGGACGACACCCGGCGAGGTCCGGCCCGCCGCTGAACGCCTAATCGAACTCCCTAACGCCGGCCGCCGACGCCGACTCGGGCCACCTCGGTCATCGACCAGGCCCTTAGGGGCCGCATTGTTGACTTTGGCCACTAGGTCGATCGACCGGCCAAAGCAATGACATGGGCCCCGTAACGCTTTTTGAAAAAAGAAAAAGGAAAAAGGGGATTAAATAAATATAATTAATAAAAATAAAAATAAATAATAATTAAAATATTAATTAATTAATTAAGTAAATAATTAATTTAATTAATCCCGTTTAATTAACCTAATGGCTAATTAACTTAATTAACTATCATAATTAATTAACAAATACCATTTAACGGGACCCACATGACAGGTTGACCAAGTCAACTCTGTTGACTGCTGACGTCAGCATGACATCATGCTGACGTCAGCATGACATCATGCTGACGTCATAAATTCATTTTTCGAATTAAATAATTAATTAATTAAATTCCAGAAATTAATAAAACCTTTAGAAAATCATATCTTTTAATCCGTAACTCGGATTAAAATATTTTCAACATGAAAGTTGCTCAGAACGACGAGGCGAATCCGGACACGCAGTCCGCTCTTCCGCCACACACCCTTAACCTCTCAAACCTGCAACTTTCCCCTTCGCTCCTTCCGCTCAAAACACGAAACACCGGAATACTTTCCTGATGTTTCTTAACCAAAGTACCACCTCATACCACGTTAGGGCACGCCTAGCATCGCTACTTGTCATGTCATGCATCGATATGCATCTGTTTGCTTGGTATTCATTGTTTCTTCCCCTCTTCTCTCCTAGAGACTATGAGACCGACAGCTGCTGCCGCTTGATTCGACTACGGAGTTGACGACCCCTCTCTCTTGTCAGAGCAACCAGGCAAGCCCCCCCTTGATCACCAGATATCGCCTACTCTCCTCTATACTGCTTGCATTAGGGTAGTGTAGCTTGTTACTGCTTTCAGATACTCCTATACTGCTGCATAGCCTGTCCTTGTTACTACTGTTGTTACCTTTACCTGCAATCCTACATGCTTAGTATAGGATGCTAGTATATTCATCTGTGGCCCTACATTCTTGTCTGTCTGCTGTGCTATACTATCGGGCCGTGATCACTCGGGAGGTGATCACGTGTATATACTATATACTTATACATGATACATGTGGAGACTAAAGTCGGCCTGGTGGTGGAGCACCATGAGTGGATCTTTGAGGCGAGCGACAGGCAGGTTGAGACCGCCTAGGAGAGAGGTGGGCCTGGCCCTGCTCGGGCGCTCGCAGATACTTAACACGCTTAACGAGATCTTGGTATTTGATCTGAGTTGGCTACGAGCTTATACGCACTAACCAACCACGTGGGAAAGATATGGGCACTTTCGGCGTCGTGGTATCAAAACGCCCGGCACTTCGTGACGCCAACGAGTGGCGGCGCGGATTGGAACGTAGGCCCGCTCTTGTATTAAGGGGGCTAGTTACGCTTTCGCGTCGCATAGCGTGCAGGTGTGCTTTCGAGGCGATGGGCCCGGACCCTGGCCGCTTAGGTTTAGACCGGCGTCTTGGCCTCTGTTGTGCCTAGGTGGGGCTGCGGCGTGTTGATCTTCCGCCACGGGCATGACCCAGAAAGTGTGTCCGCCAAATGGGATCAAACGTGTTGGGTAAGATGGTGCACCCTGCAGGAAGTTAATCTATTCGAATAGCCGTGATCTTCGGTAATGTGACGACTTGGAGTCGTACCTTGACCTTATGACAACTAGAACCGGATACTTATTAAAACACACCCTTCCAAGTGCCAGATACAACCGGTGGTCGCCTCTCTCGTGGCAATGAGGAGGGGATCTCGGGTAGGATTATTGCTATGTGATGTTACCGGAGGACTTCAACCTACCCTCTTCTACATTGCAAAGACGAAGGTGACCAAGCGTTTAGTCTTCGATAAGACTAGGTATCCCCTCTTATTCTCGCTTTACGCAGTTCTCCACCGATATGGCCCTTTACACATATATCCATGCATATGTAGTGTAGCTCCTTGCTTGTAGTACTTTGGATGAGTACTCACGGTTGCCTTGTTCCCTTTCCCCTTTCTTTACCCGATTGTCGCAACTGCACGATGGAGCCTGTGAGCTGTGACGCCACCGCCGATGACGACTACTACCCCGGAGGTGCCTACTACTACGCAGCAGCCCGCCGACGACCACTGTGAGTAGTTTAGGAGGATCCTGTGCAGGAGGCCTGCGCCTCTTTCGACCAGATCCTGGTTTGTGCTAGCCATCTTATGGCAACTTGTTTAACTTATGTCAGTACTCAGATATTGTTGCTTCCACTGACTGCCTATGATCGAGCACTTGTATTCGAGCCCTCGAGGCCCCGTGCTTGTATTATGATGCTTGTATGACTTATTTATGTTTTAGAGTTGTGTTGTGATATCTTCCCGTGAGTCCCTGATCTTGATCGTACACATTTGCGTGCATGATTAGTGTATGATTAAATCGGGGGCGTCACAATGATCATGTATATAGGCATCACGTCCGAGACAAGTAGACCGAAACGATTCTGCATCTATTACTATTACTCCACTCATCGACCGCTATCTAGCATGCATCTAGAGTATTAAGTTAAAAACAGAGTAACGCCTTAAGCAAGATGACATGATGTAGAGGAATAAATTCATGCAATATGATAAATACCCCATCTTGTTATCCTCGATGGCAACAATACAATACGTGCCTTCCAACCCTTTACATCACTGGGTAAGGACACCGCAAGATTGAACCCAAAGCCATGCACTTCTCCCATTGCAAGAACTACCAATCTAGTTGGCCAAACCAAACGGATAATTCAAGAGACTTGCAAAGATAACTCAATCATACATAAAAGAATTCAGAGAAGATTCAAATATTATTCATAGATAAGCTGGATCATAAACCCACAATTCATCGATCTCAACAAACACACCGCAAAAAGAAGATTACATTGAATAGATCTCCACGAGAGAGGGGGAGAACATTGTATTGAGATCCAAAAAGAGAGAAGAAGCCCTCTAGCTACTAGCTATGGACCCGAAGGTCTAAGTAAACTACTCACACTTCATCGGAGAGGCTATGGTGTTGATGTAGAAGCCCTCCGTGGTGGATGCCCCCCATGAGCTCCTAACAGGCCCCAAGATGGGATCTCGTGGATACAGGAAGTTTTGGCAGTGGAATTAGGTTTTTGGCTCCTGTTCTGATCGTTTGGGGGTACGTAGGTATATATAGGAGGAAGGAGTACGTCGGTGGAGCTTCGAGGGGCCCACAAGGCAGGGGGGCGCGCCCTCCACCCTCGTGACCGCCTCGTGGCTTTCTTGACGGAGGGTCCAAGTCTCTTGGGTCTTATCTGATGAGAAAATCACGTTTCCGAAGATTTCATTCCGTTTGGACTCCGTTTGATATTATGTTTCTTCGAAATACTGAAAAAGGCAAAAAAGAGCAATTCTAGGCTGGGGTAGGTTAGTCCCAAAAGTAATATAAAAGTGGAAAATAAAGCCCATTATAGTCCAAAACAATAGATAAAGTAGCATGGAGCAATCAAAAATTATAGATACGTTGGAGACGTATCAGGCATCCCCAAGCTTAATTCCTGCTCGTCCTCGAGTAGGTAAATGATAAAAAGAGAATTTTTGATGCTGAGTGATACTTTGGCATAATTTCAATGTAAATCTTATTAATTGTGGTATGAGTATTCAGATCTGAAAGATTCAAGACAAAAGTTCATATTGACATAAAAATTAATAATACTTAAGCATACTAACTAAGCAATTATGTCTTCTCAAATAACATGGCCAAAGAAAGTTCATCCCTACAAAATCATATAGTTAGGCTATGTTTCATTTTCATCACACAAAGATGTTCCCAACTTCTATACCCCCAATGACAATCCAAGCAATTGTTTCATACTTAAATAATCTCAAACTTTTTCAACCTTCACGCAATACATGAGCATGAGCCATGTATATAGCACTATGGGTGGAATAGAATATGATGATGGGGATTGTGTGGAGAAGACAAAAAAAGAGAAAGCCTCACATTGACGAGGATAATCAACGGGCTATGGAGATGCCCATCAATTGATGTCAACATTAAGAGTAGGGATTGCCATGCAACTAATGAACAACAGCTATCAATGCTCAACAAAAGAAAACTAGTGGGTGTGCATCCAACTTGCTTGCTCATGAAGACCTAGGGCATTTTGAGGAAGCCCATCGAGGAATATACAAGCCAAGTTCTATAATGAAAAATTCCCACTAGTATAAAAAGACAACTTATGAGACTCACTATATGAAAAACATGGTGCTACTTTGAAGCACAATATATGAGACTCACTACATGAAGAACAAGGTGCTACTTTGAAGCACAATATATGAGACTCACTACATGAAGAACAAGGTGCTACTTTGAAGCACAAGTGTGGAAAAAGAGATAGTAGCATTGCCCTTTTATTTATTTTCTTTTTTGGGCCTTTCTTTTTTGGCCTTTCTTTTTTTTGGGCAATGCTCTAATAATGATGATCATCACACTTCTATTTATTACAACATAAGGATTACAACTCAAACTAGAACAAGGTATGACTCTATATGAATGCCTCCGTGATGTATGGGATGGTGCAATGAATCAAGAGTGACATGTATGAACAATTGCATGGTGGCTTTGCCACAAATACGATGTCAACTACATGATCATGCAATGGCAATATGACAAAAGTAAAGTATGTCATGATGATGATGAACGGAACGGTGGAAAGTTGCATGGCAATATATCTCGGAATGGCTATGGAAATGCCATAATGGGTAGGTATGGTGGCTGTTTTGAGGAAGATATAAGGAGGTTTATGTGTGAAAGAGCGTATCATATCACGGGTTTGGATGCACCGTGAAGTTTGCACCAACTCTCAAGGTGAGAAAGGGCAATGCACGGCAATCAAGAGGCTAGCAAAGGCGGAAAGGTAAAAGTGTGTATAATCCATGGACTCAACATTAGTCAAAAGAACTCATATACTTATTGCAAAAATTTAAAAGTCATAAAAAATCAACTACTAAGCGCATGCTCCCAGGGGGATTGGTAGGAAAAGACCATCGCTCGTCCCCGACCGCCACTCATAAGGATGCACAAGCCAGGTACACTTCATGTTTCAAATTTGTTACACAACTTTAACCATAATGCGGCATGCTACGGGATTTGCTAACTTCAACACAAGCATTTCTCAAATTCACAACTACTCAACTAGCACGACTTTGATATTATCACCTCCATATCTCAAAACAATTATCAAGCATCAAACTTATCTTAGTATTCAACGCACTCAAAAGAAAGTTTCACATATCTTGAATACCAAGTATATTAATATTAAGCAAATTACCATGCTATTAACGACTCTCAAAATAATCTAAGTGAAGCATTAGAGATAAAGTTTCTTTAAAACAAATCCACCACCGTGCTCTAAAAGATCTAAGTGAAGCACTAGAGCAAAAATTATCAAGCTCAAAAGATATAAGTGAAGCACTATGAGCAAAACTATCAAGCTCAAAAGATATAAGTGAAGCACATAGAGTATTCTATCAAATTTCAATTCATGTATGGCCCTCTCAAAAGGTGTGTAAAGCAAGGATGATTGTGGTAAACTAAAAAGCAAAGACGCAAATAATACAAGACGCTCCAAACAAAAACACTTATCATGTGGTGAATAAAAATATAGCTCCAAGTGAATTACCGATGGAAGTGGATTTAAAGAGGGATGCCTTCCGGGCATCCCCAAGCTTTGACTTTTGGTGTCCTTGGATTATCTTGGGGTGCCATGGGCATCCCCAAGTTTAGGCTCTTGCCACTCCTTGTTCCATAATCCATCAAAAGAATTCACCCAAAACTTGAAAACTTCACAACACAAAACTCAATAGAAATCTCGTGAGCTCCGTTAGAGAAAGAAAACAAAAGACTACTTTAAGGTACTGTAACGAACTCATTATTTATTTATATTGGTGTTAAACCTACTGTATTACAACTTCTGTATGGATTATAAACTATTTTACTAGCCATAGATTCATCAAAATAAGCAAACAACACACGCAAAACAGAATCTGTCAAAAACAGAACAGTCTGTAGTAATCTGTAACTAACGCAAACTTATGGAACTCAAAAACTTCTACCAAAATTAGACGACCTGGAAAATTTGTTTATTGATCAGCAGCAATTGGAATCAGTATTTTATCACGTTCTGGTGATTTTTAACAATTCGGGCAGTGAGCGCAAAGTTTATGGAAATTACAACAAGATCAAATAACTATCATCCAAGAAGATCCAATAGGTTTAACTTGGCACAAACACTAATTAAAAGATAAAACCACATCTAAAAGAGGCTAGATGGATTATTTATTCCTAAACAGAAGCAAAAACAAAAAAACTAAAAATAAAATTGGGTTGCCTCCCAACAAGCGCTATCGTTTAACGCCCCTAGCTAGGCATAAAAGCAAGGATAGATCTAGGTATTGCCATTAATTTTCAGTTTTTTAGCGGAGTCATGCTCGAATCCGGGTGGTTCTTCTCGCTTCCCTTCATACTCAGAAATTATTAGATCTAGAGAATCCAACCGCTTATTACAAAGAGTAATCAACATATTCATGCGGTGAAGATTTCCGCTAACACTTTTAAGAGGCTCAAGAGACTTTTGTAAAAAATTTGTTACTTCGCAAATCTTCTCAAACACTTGGGTTTCTTCCTGGGTAGGATGAGATCCTCCCTTTTTGGGTAGTGTTCCCACTATTCCCTCTATAATTTCATGCGCGATAATGGGATCAATCTCAATGAAATTTCCCTTGGCAATGCAATCCAAGAGTTGTCTATGCGTCATATTTAACCCAACATAAAAATTGTAAGAAGAATTCTAAAGTTCACCTCTAGGGTACACTTACGATAAGATTCCATCATCCTATACCAAGCATCTTTTAAGTTTTATCCTTGCCTTTGCTTGAAGTGAAGAACTTCAAACTCGGGAGACATAGGAGCGGATAAGAAATTTGACATGACGACAAGCAAGCGAACTAACACACGAGCAAACAAAAGGCAAAGGGAAAAAGAGGGGGAGATTGGGAAAGAGAGGGCGAATAAAACGACAAGGGTGAAGTGGGGGAGAGGAAAACGAGAGGCAAATGGCAAATAATGTAATGCGGGAGATAGGGATTGTGATGGGTACTTGGTATGTTGACTTTTTATGTAGACTCCCAAGAACGGCGCCTGTAAATCCTTCTTGCTACGTCTTGAGCTTGCGTTGGTTTTCCTGAAGAGGAGAGGATGATGCAGCACAAGAGCGTAAGTATTTCCCTCAGTTTTTGAGAACCAAGGTATCAATCCAGTAGGAGGCCACGCGCAAGTCCCTCGTACCTTCACAAACGATAGCTACTCGCAACCAACGCGATTAGGGGTTGTCAATCCCTTCACGGTCACTTACGAGAGTGAGATCTGATAGAGATAATATTTTTGGTATTTTTGGTATAAAGATGAAAAGTAAAAAGTAAAAGGCAAAATAAAAACAAAGCAAGTATTCAAGTAATAGAGATTGATATGATGAGAATAGACCCGGGGGCCATAGGTTTCACTAGTGGCTTCTCTCAAGAGCATAAATATTCTACGGTGGGTGAACAAATTACTGTTGAGCAATTGATGTAATTGAGCATAGTTATGAGGTTATCTAAGTATGATCATGTATATAGGCATCACATCCGAGACAAGTAGATGTAAACGATTACGCATCTACTACTATTACTCCACTCATCGACCGCTATCCAAAGCATGCATCTAGAGTATTAAATTAAAAATGAGTAACGCCTTAAGCAAGATGACATGATGTAGAGGAATAAATTCATGCAATATGATAAATACCCCATCTTGTTATCCTCGATGGCAACAATACAATACGTGCCTTGCAACCCTTTCTGTCACTGGGTAAGGACACCGCAAGATTGAACCCAAAGCCATGCACTTCTCCAATTGCAAGAACTACCAATCTAGTTGGCCAAACCAAACGGATAGTTCAAAAAGACGCAAAGATAACTCAATCATACATAAAAGAATTCAGAGAAGATTCAAATATTATTCATAGATAAGCTGGATCATAAACCCACAATTCATCGATCTCAACAAACACACCGCAAAATAAGATTACATCAAATAGATCTCCACGAGAGGGGGAGAACATTGTATTGAGATCCAAAAAGAGAGAAGAAGCCATCTAGCTACTAGCTATGGACCTCAAGGTCTGAAGTAAACTACTCACACTTCATCGGAGGGGCTATGGTGTTGATGTAGAAGCCCTCCATGGTGGATGCCCCCATGTGAGCTCCTAACAGGCCCCAAGATGGGATCTCGTGGATACAGGAAGGTACGACGGTGGAATTAGATTTTTGGCTCCTCTTCTGATCGTTTGGGGGTACGTAGGTATATATAGGAGGAAGGAGTACGTCGGTGGAGCTTCGAGGGGCCCACGAGGCAGGGGGCGCGCCCTCCACCCTCGTGACCTCCTCGTGGCTTTCTTGACGGAGGGTCCAAGTCTCCTGGGTCTTATCTGATGAGAAAATCACGTTCCCGAAGGTTTCATTCCGTTTGGACTCCGTTTGATATTCATTTCTTTGAAATCTTGAAAAGGCAAAAACAGCAATTACAGGCTAGGCCTCCGGTTAATAGGTTAGTCCCAAAAGTAATATAAAAGTGGAAAATAAAGCCCATTATAGTCCAAAACAATAGATAAAGTAGCATCGAGCAATCAAAAATTATAGATACGTTGGAGATGTATCAGGATGCGAGTATATGATGGGGCCGTGAGGCTTGCCCGGCAGCACAGCCGGCCACGGGAGGCGGGAGCAAGCGGTTCCGACGGCGCTGGTTTGGGCGGGTAGGGCAGGAAGATCAGAGACTGATGAAGCACGATTGCCGTTAGATTGACATCTAACGGTCTGACGCTGGTAGAGTCGATTGTTGACTAAGTTTCTTTTTTGATAAACCTTGTGTATGCATGAACTTAGTAGGCCCACAAGTCAGCCTCCAAATCTGTGGCAGACAACATAGATCCCATTTGGTATTTTTTAATAATTTGCAGCTCATTTGCTAATTCTTAAGTAATTTATTATAGCCAATTTTCTACCCACGACCACGGTCAAAAAGTTCATCCTTATTTTGCATATTTTGGTGGAGTCCAAACTTTTGTAATCCCGAAATGATAAACATTTTTTAAGAACTTATTGATTTGCCAAAAAAATCATTTTGTTTTTGTAAGCAAATAAGACATGGGACAATTGAGTTGTTTTAAGGGAAAACCAGTGGTAAAAAAATCAACGCTGGGAGGGAAAACAACAACAAAAATAAGGATGTAAATATGAAAAGTGAATTTTATGTATTTTCAATATAATGATACGTGTATATGAACTAGTAAAACCATAGGTAGAGATTATAAAACAGATGTAGGACATGCGTTTTAAGAGGAAAATAGAACTGGGCTATGTGTTTGATTCAGTAAAAAAAGGGCCTGCGGATGTTGTAAGACAAAATATAACTAACGGCAAGGGCGAGAGGCGATGAGATACCGCCGGATCTTTGTGCCCCGTTGTCGCCATGGGCTGGGCACGTTAAAACAAAACCAAGCATGGGCAGTCTACAGCCGGTTGAAACTTGCTCAACTTGAAAAAACAATATACGTGCTCAATAAACGAGAGAATTCTGCAAGTCTGCATCGATAATCGGGATGCAAAGAGAATATTGTTTTTACATCGTGATAGTAAGAGCATGCACTTGTTTCAAAAATTTGGAGAACTGGAATTCGAACGGCGGTGCTTATGCTACCCATCAAATAAAAATCAGGTGCACGAAAATTCGCTTTTGAAACAAATGATTCAGCTTTATATCCACGTCGACCCTCGGCATGATGGTTGGAAGAAAATGCCAAGTTCATACCAAAAGACCATTAACAACAATACCAACTTGCGTATTTACAAGGTAGTACAAGTACCAATACCAAACTAACTTATAATCTTTTTACTCCTGGCCCTAGTGTTTGTCTGGTAGAAAATCTTGCAGAGGACCAGCTCCCGCTCCTTCTCTTGCTCCAGGTCCCTGAGGTGGTACTGGTGCATCACCCAGTTGGTCCTCTGCTGGTCGAAGTTCTTGTTGGTGTGCAACACTAGAACCTTTTTGCTGCCCGTCTGCCATCCGTTGACTATCACCGACAAGGTATTGCCGGTGTTGTGCCACATCGCGTGCATGCTGCACTCTGACTGTATCTTGCGGCGTGTCCACGTGCCCCTTTTGAACGCCCTAGAATTACGCTGGAAGAAATGCTTGCTTAGGCCACTCAGTGTGATACCTGCAGTATTGTCGAATACAGGTTTTAGTGTACGTAGTTGGCATTTTCATAACATCTTTGGCATGTTGCAGTCACTTGTTTCACTTTTTATTAACTGTCAAATTGTAATTTCTTCACCAGGTCTGCGTCTAAAAAGAAAAATAGAGCTATAAACAAAGGAATATGTTTGTGCAAGTAGACAACCGATCGGTGTCTTACCTGGAAGTTTCTCAGGATGGGTGTAGCATATGCCGTGTTCGCTGTTAATGGTTGGTATGAACAAATCATTGAGAGGGTGAGATCTCGCGCTGTCAGCACTCACTTTGGCCTCAAGGTGCTCGATCAGCTCCTGATCTGTGGGATCGAACTTGACACCAGCCGGCAGCACCGGCCAATCCTTCCCGACTTGCATGGGTTAATTCCAGTTATATGGTACTCAATGTATGATCAATCGACTGTTTTAAGTGAATGATGAAAGATTTCGATAGATAAGTGGTACTCCAAATCTGAAGTCCAGAATACCCGAACACGCCACCGGGATTCTTGTGTCACCTCATGCGCAACGTGTTGTCACGTCAATTCAATGTGTGGACATGATGAATAATTTGATCGACGTATACTAGTATGCGCATCTGTACTACTTACTAGTCGTATTTAGTGTCACATTTTAACCATAGGTTTAACTAACAAGTACGCACTTGAAGCCTAAGTGATATATATATATATATATATATATATATATATATATATATATATATATATATATATATATATGCACAAAGATCTCCATCATCATTATCGGTACATCCTGCGCAGTGAGTTATGATGCACTTGATCCCGTAAAGGTATCTATCCTTCAAACCAGAGGAGTGCTTCAAACTAACAACAAGACATAATATCCAACAAAAGAGGGTCGTACAGCAGCAGAATACATGGCTCGATCTACATATCGCATTTGAATCAAGTTGTGCATATTTGCTATTGGCATGAACCACATCGCGCATGCCAGGTTTGCAAAAGCCATCCATCGCATGAAAGCTTGATGCCTTTCACACATCGAAGATTATCCGCAACAAGCCGTGTTGACGAATCGGATATGGTGATTCATGAAACCCATGGTATGATGTGTAAACACAGTCCCCACGGAAAATGGAAGTTGCATAGCACGGTAATCATCGCGGTGATATGATCGATGATTGGTTGGATGATCGGATAATTGAGCCCGAGGAACATGGAGTGGCTGCCGAGGCTGTAAACCCGCGTCCAGTTGAATACGCCTGGCCCAACGGAGCTGGGATCTTTCTCGAACACGAAGCAGCCATAGCCATCAATGTCACGAACTCCCCAGGCATTGTACTGCATGTGGTTTGATGAAATGGTTTGGTCAATTTGGTACATGCAAATGAGCATCAAATGACCACCGTCAGCTGAACGAGCGATAAACCACCACCCATCGGCTGGTATGATTCCAGGTCCTGGAATCATCTAGGCCAGCGCATTTGCATCTGCTGCAATAATTTAAATTGGAGACCAAAAGGACAAAAATAAACAATCATGTTCAGAGTATGTGTGGAATTAAGATTATTATAATAGTGACACATATCATAGACAGAGAATTGCAATGCCGTGGTCATAATCATACCCCAAGTTAAAAAATAAGCCAATGGCTTTCATATTCTAGCAATATGTCATGTTTCAAACATCATGTAACAATGAGAGGAAAACAGATATGACAGGGCCTACTCATATTCTTCCATAGCACTTACTACAGTTATCATATCAACTCTAAGCAATAACATGCATTGTTATAAAAATCCTTGAAATGAGAGTAACATATAGCAATCATGAGGTTATACTCATAATATCTATTCTAACAATCATTAGATACCAATTGTTCTCATATCAACTCTAACAATAACATGTGTGGTCATAAAATCTAGGAAATGAGAGGAACATATAGCAATGATGTGTTATAGACATACTATATATTCTAAATTTGTAACAATGAACAGGCAATCGTATTCTGAAGGCAGAGATGAGATGAGATAGAACAATTACACGGCGATAGATTCCACCAGTATAGGCAGCCAATCTGTGCGTCGACCGCATAAACGATGCCATCGTGCACTATAGCATCAGACAGAAGTGTTGGGTAAAGAGGATCGACGATGAGCCATAACCATGTATGGCGACCGGATTCCAGATAGACTAATCCCATGTTGAACACGGCAATGAGCTTGTAATCCATGTAGTCTTCGATGGTGTGGGCACTTCGCAGATTACAACCTTCAAAGAAATGTAGAGATCGAGCCAAAAGCTCGA
Organism: Aegilops bicornis; assembly: GCA_021605145.1. NCBI lineage: Eukaryota > Viridiplantae > Streptophyta > Magnoliopsida > Poales > Poaceae > Aegilops > Aegilops bicornis. The sequence continues at coordinate 422,169,101 of CM038669.1, read as the reverse complement.
CGCTGCCTCGTGCATAGTAGGCGGGAGTGTCCGGCAGTCATGAGGCTCGATGGCGGTAGTATCCAAAGATGGAAGGGTGATCTCTCACTGGGTGTAGATATCCACGAGACGCCACGGACTACCGGATTGGTGGATGAGGACGATCCAGTTGGCCTTCATGCCCGCCCAATAGTGGCCGCGCATGAAGGACATGTGGACGGGTAGTGGTAGCATGTCAAGGGGCACCATGGCAACCTTTGTAGGATCGTCAAGTCGGTGTCTGGGCCACCTGCAAGGATCGGGCATCAGCAAGCAGGGTATCTTGAAAAGAGTCAGCCGGTTGCAGACGAGTAGACGGTACAAAGACGCCGAGCATGCGGCCAGACGGACGGTGCTGAGTAGGTCCATACGATTACAGATCTGCTCCAAGAGAACATCGGGGAGGGAATTCCAATCGCGGCTCTGCGTGTTAGTTGGTTCTGCCATTGGGGTTTCCGGTGCCTGCGAGCCAGCGGGGAAGTGGATTCGGGCGGGCGAGCGAAGAAGCTTCTCCTCGTGTGGCGAAAGCAAAGGAGCGGGTATATGGTACGCGCGAGCTACCAAGGAAGATAGTGCGGGCGGGCGAGCAGAGAGCGGGGGGAAATGGTGTGCGGCCGACGATGGGGAAGAGAGGAGGAAGAAGAAGAGAGGAGGAAGAACAGTGGAAGACGGGGAAGAAAGTGCATTAATTCTCAATTCTACTACTACTACCAGGATATACCGTCCTTCGGAGTGTAAATAGTTACACCGATGACATATGTGTCTACCACAAGAGGGCCCATATGTCAGTTAATGGAGGATGTATGCGTGCTCTCTTGGCAAACATGATGACAAGATCGGGTAAGGCTGACTTAGTAACACCAACACGCTGGTTCAGCTTATTAATTAAGTGTCCCATTTGCTGCAGCGTGTATTGTCACTTCACTGCGAAGACTAGTTCAATAGTTCTCTCTGACCGAGATGGGGAATAATGGATCGCAAAGACTTTTTTTCTACATTATCCCTATGCCTCTACGCTCACTTCACCCTTTTTGCTCCGCACGTAGTCACTTGTTGAAATCTCTAGAAAGACAAATACACCGTATTTGGGAACAGAGGGAGGATTTTACTCCGTAATTGGGAACAGAGGGAGGATTTTACTCCGTATTTGGGAACAGAGGGAGTATCACCATATGGAGGGAACAGAGGAAGCTTGAAATATGAACATGGCAATAGGAGGGAGTAAGCCCCATGCATGCATGCATGCATGCATGCATGCAACATGCAACACTCACACATACACATGGACGCACGCAACACTCACGCACCCACGCGGCACACGCCGCAACACACGCGCTCACGCTCAAGTGCTCAACCTACTCCCTACGTCCATGAAAGACTGTACATTTAGAGATTTACACATTGACCAGGGCATAATTAACGCCCAAAAGTGGCAGACTTATGTGTGCATGCAACCATTGAGAGAAGAAGATTAAATGAAGGTCTTTGCATGTTGTAATTAAGGATAGACATGTAGCCTATACCTAGAGCACAAGTTGGTGCATTAGTCAATCAATATCGATTTAGATTAAAGGCTAAATGCATTGGAAGTGTACATGTACTACACTCTTTGTTTTTTAGCTGATTTCTTTGCTCGTCGCTAACCCATGTGGGACCCGAAACCAGGTGACAATTTAACCAGTCAACAAAGTTCCACGTCGACTATGTGGCCGGTCAGTAGGGTGCAATACGGTTGTCTACGATGAGCTAGTGATCGTATAATCACCGCAAAACTATATATAGTGACTGTAAAGAGCGTATTGTTACATACGTTGACCGCCAGTGTATTTTTCTCGTTTCAAATTAAGCCATATTAACCGGAAAGGACGCAGTATGGACTAGTACTGGTACTGCTTTGATGTGTCTCGTCAACTTGCCGAACAAGAAGAAGCTTGCTTACTACGCCTCTCCCTCGCCCACGGCGCGGTGGTTCGCAGTACGAGGAGGGGGTTTTGACTACATCGCCCTATCCCTCTCCCTCTCCCTCGCCCTCGCCCTCGCGGTTTTGACTACATCGCCCTCTCCCTCTCCCTCTCCCTCACAGTTCAATCGGTGTCAGATTGCCAGAAGCATAATGTGTACTGTAGTATCATCATTGCTGGACCTCCCGAAGAGGCGAAGAGCCAAGTGCAAGGTTCACACCAGTACGGATTGTTGAACCTCCCGAAGAGGCAAAGAGCCAAGCACAAGGTTTTATAGGAGTTGTCGTCCCAGTATGAGCGTACTACAACTATAGAGAACGATGCTACTGTATGATGCCGCCACGTCACGTATATCCAAACCTGTGCCACCTTTTTTTCTCAAAGAGCGTGTTGGAGCCCGTGCAACAACCACACAAGTTGCACGTACACATAACACATTTACTAGTAATAAATTTTAAAGGACAAATGCGAGTATGCCACACAAGTTCATCTCCAATTCATGTGATAAATTTGTGCATGACTAGTCTACATATATTCACAGTGCTACCGTTCACAATTTACCGTACTCCACTTACACGTTATAGATGGGCTACATGTCCTCCTCCGTGTTCCAGTCCTGTGTGTTCTTCATGGATGGCACGATCCATAGCTGTGGGCAACGGGAATCATTGTCCCAGCTTTCTAGTCCGGTTCCACACGATGGAGACTCATCCAAGCTGAAGCGGCATAAATCAGGGATAGCGTGTCCCAAAGATGCCGCTCATCCGTGGTGCATCGAAGACACAACTATGCTTCATGAATGGCAGGCCTTCCGTGTCATGCATCAGGTGGCATCCGCTTCATAATGGGGTAGCTGTCCCCAATGAAAAGCGAGTACTCTCCAAGAGTGTTCCTCGGCACCCACGTAGCATCACGGGGGTCGAACTCGGCGCTGTTCATCTGGTACACGCGGCATCTCAGATCTAGACACATGGTGACGCATATAGTCAAGGTCCATGCATAATAATGTTGTGCTCAAATATGGCGGTCGATGTCTTGTGCGACAAATAGTACTACTCGGTATAGAGGAAGTAAAATAACCGGCTTATTATATATAGCCACTCTTGGCTACATGGATGAGATAGTAAGACATGGAAAAACAAAAATGGTGGTAGCTAGTGGGTTCAAGTCTTCAAGGGCCTAGCTAGTGCTACCTCTTGAGCATTGCGTTGGTTTTCCCTTGAAGAGGAAAGGGTGATGCAGTAAAGCAGCGTAAGTATTTCCCTCAGTTTTTTAGAACAAAGGTATCAATCCAGTAGGAGACCACACACGAGCCCCTCGCACCTACACAAATAAATAAATCCTCGCAACCAACGCGTTAAAAGGGGTTGTCAATCCCTTCACGGTCACTTACGAGAGTGAGATCTGATAGATATGATAGGATAATATTTTTGGTATTTTTATGATAAAGATGCAAAGTAAAATAAAAGGCAATAAAAAGAGCTAAGCGTTCGAAGATTAATACGATGGAAAATAGACCCGGGGGCCATAGGTTTCACTAGTGGCTTCTCTCGAGAGCATAAGTATTACAGTGGGTGAACAAGTTACGGTTGAGCAATTGATAGAATTGAGCATAGTTATGAGAATATCTAGGTATGATCATGTATATAGGCATCACGTCCAAAGCAGTAGACCGACTCTGCACCGCATCTACTACTATTACTCCACACAAAGTGACCGCTATCCAAAGATGCATCTAGAGTATTAAGTTCATAAGAACAGAGTAACGATTTAAGTAAGATGACATGATGTAGAGGAATAAACTCATGCAATATGATATAAACCCCATCTTGTTATCCTCGATGGCAACAATACAATATGTGCCTTGCTGCCCCTACTGTTGTCGGATTTCGGGTTCCGGCAGACCCTTGAGGTTCGAACACTGGGGTGCGTGCGGAAATCTCACCCTCTACCTACCTGCACCCCGCCGCCTCGCTAGGATCTAAACTACGAAAGGAACAGCACAAGAGACACAAGGTTTATACTAGTTCGGTCCACCATTGTGGTGTAATACCCTACTCTAGTTTGTGGCGTGGTGGATTGCCTCTTGGGCTGATGGTGATGAACAATACAAGGAAGAACATCCTCGCGAGGGTCTGTTCTTGGCCGAGGCGATGAACTGCTGGAGGGAGTTCAGTCCCTCTCTCCCTGCTGATTCCGGATTTTTCTACCCTGTGGGTGGCTAGTCCTATTTATAGGCAAAGGCCCTGGGCCTCTTCCCAAATATTGAGCGGGAAGGGCGCCAACAATTGGCCATTTTGAAGGGGAACATCTGGTACACTTATCCTGACTAAAGTTGGTCCTCGCCTGTCAAAGGCTGTGGTGGTGACGCCGGCTTGGGCTCCACAATGACTTCCTTCATGCCGTTGGACTGGTCTTGGTCTTGTTGCACCGAAATGGACGCCTTTGCTTGATGCTCTCGCCTGCGCTTGCTCCCTTTGCACCAAAGAGGAAAGGAGGACATTTGCTGGCCGGGCGCCCGCCTGGCGCCCTTGGTCGTCATGGCTTGCCTCATGGGCACCTCGTGAGGTACCCCGCCTTGATCTCTCCGCCTCATGAGCCCGGCTGATGAGGCCATGCCTGAGGAAGCTCCCTGTCGTCCGCCCCGCGAGGCTTGGCCCCTCACGAGGGTCTTGAGCTTGTGTCGATGAAGATGGGCTGTGATGGGCCCCCCTTTGAGCCACGCCGTAGGCCGCAGGCAGGCAAGTCTGGGGACCCCCATTCCCAGAACGCCGACAGTAGCCCCCGGGCCCAAGGCGCGCCCGGACTTGGCTGAGCAGAGAGGCGAAGGGGCAAGTGCGAAGCGCCGCGGGCCCTAACAGCGTGGCGGTTGATTGGACGTGGGCGTCATTGTTCCCCCATGCCTCCTTATTTTGTGCCGTGCTAGGCGGACTCGTAGCCGCACACAACCGCTCCCCTTTTCGCTGCTCGACCGTCCCCCACTCTTCCTCCTCTCGAACTCCAGCTTCTGCTCCCAATCCAATCTCGAACCTTCCTCCCCCCCCCCTTCCGTTGCCATGGCTCTGACGAAGAAGGGAAGAGGGAAGAAAACCATGCCTCCGCCTCGCTCGCCGTCGTCGGCGGCCCCCGCCGTCGATCGGTCAATCATACTCAATCGAGAGGGCCTGGGCAAGGTCAGCTCAGCTTTGGCCACCATCTTCAACGAATGCGAGCGGACGATGGCCTGGCCCGCGTCCCACTTCGCCATCGACAGGGTAATCACTGAGGTCCAGTATTTTGCCGACGCCCTGTGGGCGGGGCTGGTCCCTCCCTTCTCCTATTTCTTCAATGCTGTGCTCTCCCACTATCAGATCCATATGATGCACTTGGGTCCGGAATCCATCACTCTTCTTGCGGTCTTTTTGTTTTGTTTGCGAGGCAATGATGGGCATCCTTCCTCGATTGCCTTGCTGCGCCACTTCTTCTCTCTGCGCCTTGTTGACCCCACCCAATGTTCGGGTGTGTGAGCTTCATTGCTACATCCGAAACAGCGGCTTGTGGATTGACTTCAGCCTTCCTCCGCTACTGGGTTTCATGAGCGGTGGTCAGACGTGGACGTGGGGGTGCCCAGCCCCCTGCTGTCAGAGCCATCTTCGCCTGCTGCCCCAATTCAGGCTGGGGCCAAGAGACGCTCACGAGTTCCCGACTCATCTTCATCTGGCGCCGCTTTGCATTCTTGAAGGAGCTCGGCGTGACGGCGCCCAAGGTGGTGAAGGAGTTCCTGCTATGCCGTGTTGCCCCTCTCCAACGTCACTCTCGCCGGATGTGGGCCTTCACGGGGCGTGAAGACCGTATGAGGCTCCAGGAAGAGGACCTGACGCCTGAAGCACTGAGGAAGGTGCTCTTGGTCCTGACTGGGGACCCTACTCCCGGTAGCATCCGGCACGGGGGGGCCTTGCTGTAACTCTGCCCGAACAGGGGCGACTTTATAAGTCAGATGCCTGTCTTCGACGAATGGGGGCTGCAGCCTCTGGCCTCCGGGGGTCTCGCGAGAACCCAGTGGTGGTGGCCGCCCTTTCAGTCGGCCACGGCGGTTCTTCCTCGAGTGGCGGAGCAGGGAGGCATGAGCCGCTGGAGGCCGAGGGGGCCTCCGCAGGGGTGACGGTGCCAGGCGACGCTCTTGAGGGAGCAGCTCCTGAGGCCCAGCCGCTGGCTGGGGTGGCGAGCAGCTGCCCGTAGTGCCAGCGGCTGAGGCCCCTGGGGCCCCAGTTACTCTTCTTGGTGAGGTGACCGGCGGCGTGCATCAGGTAGACGCACTCGACGCGGGTCGTCTTGACGCTCCTTCCTCATCACAGGCTGACCCCTGCGCTCAACTCTTGGGTCGCTTCCGCGTGGACTTTGAGGCTCTCCGGAAGAGAAGGGATGCCTTGGGTGACGATTACCCTTGTCGCCTGCTGAAGCGTAGGAAGTACTTCGCCACCGCGTGATCTTTCTGTTGCTTTTACTGATCCTTGCTCTGCAGGGCCCTTCCTGCGGAGCTCACGGAGATGGCTGAGGAGCCATCCCCCTTGGCTCCGCCCTCTCCACCGTCTTCGAGCACCCCGAGCAGTAGAGCCCTCGTGGTGAGGCCGGTCGGGGGGATGAACCATCCTGAGGCGCACCGCGGCCCCGCGCGCCTCGCGACCCTCCTTCGCGAGCCTTCTCGTGGCGTAGCCAGCCTGCCGTGGATTTCTCGTCTGGTCGTCGACCGTGATTGGCTGAGGCATTCCCTCCGCTCTTCTTTAGGGGATGGGCTGGCTCCTGGCCGGGCTTCTGGCGAGGCGTGCCCGGCCATGGCGAGGGCGCCAGCCCCCAGCCCCCTGCTCGGAGGGGGAGCGCTGATTCGTGGCCCCTGGCGCTCGCTTGGGGCGGATGATGGTGTGGAAGACGTACTTGAGCGCGCCCGGGAGCGTCGCGCTCTTTGCCAAGGGTTTCTTCGGAGGGCGGCTGATGCGGTGAGCCTGCTTGGTGAGGCTCGGCTGATGAAGACGCGCCTCAAGGCCGAGGGCTCGCGCTTAGCCGCGTGAGAGGCGCGAGGCTGGCGGCTGTCGCCCTTGCGCGCCATCAGCGTGATCTTGACAATGAGGAGGCCAAGGCGTCGCTGGCAGCCTCTCGGGAGGTCCGTTCTCGGGCCATTGAGGAGGCTCGGGAAGCCAACCGGCGGCGAGAGGCGGCAGAGGAGCGGGCGCGGGAACTCCTGGCCCGATGCCGCTCACTGGAGGAGCAGGTGGAGCTGCGCGAGACGGCCCTTGCGTCGATGAAGGTGTCTCAGCGACTCCAGCAGAGCTCGAGCGTGAGAGGACGCTACCGACACCGGAAGCCATCGAACGCTACAAGGCGAAAGTACAAGCGCCTGGAAACAAGGGAGCACTTGGTGACGAGGGCGAAGGATGATGTCGCTGCGCGGGAAGCCCGTGTCCTGGAGGAGGTTGGGCATCGGGTGGCGACGGCGCGCTTGAACCTTGAGCGCGAGTTCGAGGAGAGGCTGGGGTTGATCCGGGCTGAGGCCGAAGGCAGGATCGCTGCCTTGAGGGCCAAGCAGGAGGAGGCGACGCGGCGGGCCGAGGCCTCTCGGGCCACCCTCGAGGTGGCGCAGGAGGGGTTAGATGCCTCCCGTGCCGAGGTGCTTCTTCTTCGCCAACGGGTGGACAAGGCTGAGGCCGTCGTGCGCATGTAACGCGGATGAGATATGCGGTGGCGGATCTCGGAGCATGAGCACGGCCCCATGCTCACCACGCCCGGAGAGAGCCAACACAGCCTTGGGTAACATCTGCGAGGCGGCTGTCGGCAAGCCGCACGCAGTTAACTACGCCGGCAACCTTCAGTTCTTCACCGACGTGGTGACTCGGCTGGAGGCGCGGTCGGTCAGAGCCAATAGGTTGGTGGAAGAGAGGAGCTGCGCCCTGCTCGGGCGCGCCTTTTCTCGCGTCTTCAGCCATCTCCGGAATATGGACCCCCACTTTGACTTCGACGCTGCCATCGCCCCAGTACCCTAGGTCGTCCGGGTCGACCTGGCGCAGTGGGTGGAGGACAATGTGGACGCCCTCGTTTGGGCCTTCGCTTCAGATAACGACGGCGTGATCGTGGCTGCTGATGAAGGCGGCGTGGTGAACGGCCCTGACGCCGTTGGTGACAACGCAGAGAGAGACGGCGAAGCCAGTGACACCAGCAACGGTTCAGGAGGTGCTTCTGAGGATGCATTGGGGGATTTATCCGATCGACCGCAAGATCGTTCCTCGCTTCCTTACCTGCATGAATAGAACTCAGGTTTTGCCTCGACGGCTGTGAGAGAGCATTTTGGGAGGGGAGCCCTCATGTAAAACTTGTGTTCTGTGTATTAGTTGATGCTATATCACCCGTATGCTGCGCCAAGTGGCTGGCTAGTTTACCTTTGTCCCGTGGGCCCCGAGATAGCTTTGTGGAGGGTTGTGGCATCTCAAGTGCCTCTGATCGAACCCGTAGGGATCTGCAGTAAAACCTCATGAGAGGATGTGGCGGCGGCAAATTGGGCTGCACGCAAGCTAGGCTCAACCCGCTCGCGAGGGGCTCACGAGGGAGGCAGGTGAGGCAAAGCGGTAATCGAACGCGAGAGATTGCTCAAACGAGACTAAGCACCCCTTCCCAAACACACGCAACTCTCAAATTGAATCCAACTTAAATCCAGCGGGGAAAGTGAGAACCAAGGGAAAAGCAATGAAAGCAGAAAAAAGGCCGCGTCCGGCACCTAGTCTAGTCTTGGACGTCTTCTCACCAAGCGGGGCTAAGTGCTGCCCTTTGGGCATGGGAGGGAGCCCCAGGGCCTGAGCCGACACCCCTGAGACTCTGGGGCGTGTACAGCCCCACTCATTATTACGTGAGAGTGTCACGGGGCGGCGAGCTTCACAGACACTGGGCCTTCTTCACAGGTACCGGCCTTGCTTCATATCGCTGCACGAGGGCCCCGCCTTGCACCAAGATTTCTAGTGCCATCAACGACGACGGAAACCGTGACGCCGCCGATGGGGTAGAGCGGTCGCCAGCCAGTTCCCCGACGACCACGGGTCCCGCCTTGGGCAGGCCCCGAGGCACCTCCCAGCAGAGGGCCTACCTCCCGAGAACGCCTTGTTCAACGCCGGTGGTGATGTCGGATCTCGGCCCCTCTCCTGCAGCCCCGACGCCCTCCTCCGAGGGGTAGGAGGCTGCGGAGTGGGGGCAGCGCCGCTTGGCGACACTGCACCTCCTGCGATTCATGATTAGCGTATGCCTGCTCCTGAGGAATTAGCGGTACCCGATAATCATCGCTTCCAGCGTGGCCGGTGGGGCCTTCACGGGGCTCCTGGAAGAGCTCAGCCTCTGTCGCCTCGTCCCCCCAGCCTGGGCTGAAGAGCAAGCCTTGTTCGCCCTCGTGCTGGGGCCCTTGGTCCATCATGTGGGGGCATGTATTCTTCTAGGGCCGTCATCCCGAAGTCCGTGCCATAGTGCTCCGCGTGCCATGCAGTTCTGCTTGAAGCGCCCACACGGGTGGTGGTAGCGGCTGACCTGGGGCCGTGGGTCACTGGCGAGTCCTTCCTCGCTGGCCGGGAGCGGAGGCGGGCGCCGCTGCCCAAGGCCGATGGCTTCGGCGGCATTGAGTAGCCTTGGGGCCCGCGATCGCGTGCAGGAGCCTGCTGGCCGCCTGACCTGAGGTGGGAGCTGGGTGCGAAGGGGTGAGCCTCGAGGCGGCAAAGCCCAGGAGCTCGCCACCCGCTCTAGCAGCATGTCGCTGCCGCCTTCCAAAGAGCCTCAGACCGCAGTAGCTCCCGGGCCATGTGGAGCGCCCTCGAAGTTCGCTGCTCCCGGCGGGTGTACGCGCGCCATGGGCGTGGTTGGAGGCCTCGCTGCCACCGTGCTCGCCGCTGCGTGAGAGTTATCGAAGCTTGTCCGCGTCGCCGCTGCCCAGCGCGCCTGCAGAACCGCGAGCTGCCTGGGGCAAGGGGTCGCCCGAGGCGAGCGGCTCTGCGTGGGCGGGCCAAGCCGCCCAGGGACCGGGGTTGCCCACCTGGTCGACGGACATGATGGTGACGATGTGACGGGACACGAAGTGGCAGAAGGTGGATCCCGGCGCACCCCTACCTGGCGCGCCAAATGTCGGATTTCGGGTTCCGGCAGACCCTTGAGGTTCGAACACTGGGGTGCGCGCGAAAATCTCACCCTCTACCTACTTGCACCCCGCCGCCTCACTAGGATCTAAACTACGAAAGGAACAGCACAAGAGACACAAGGTTTATACTAGTTCGGGCCACCATTGTGGTGTAATACCCTACTCTAGTTTGTGGCGTGGTGGATTGCCTCTTGGGCTGATGGTGATGAACAATACAAGGAAGAAAAGCCTCGCGAGGGTCTGTTCTTGGCCGAGGCGATGAACTGCTGGAGGGAGTTCAGTCCCTCTCTCCCTGCTGATTCCGGATTTTTCTACCCTGTGGGTGGCTAGTCCTATTTATAGGCAAAGGCCCTGGGCCTCTTCCCAAATATTGAGCTGGAAGGGCACCAGCAATTGGCCATTTTGAAGGGGAACATCTGGTACACTTATCCTGACTAAAGTTGGTCCTCGCCTGTCAAAGGCTGTGGTGGTGACGCCGGCTTGGGCTCCACAATGACTTCCTTCCTGCCGTTGGACTGGTCTTGGTCTTGTTGCACGAAATGGACGCCTTTTGCTTGATGTTCTCGCCGCGCTTGCTCCCTTTGCACCAAAGAGGAAAGGAGGACACTGCTGGCTGGCGCCACTGGCGCCCTTGGTCGTCATGGCTTGCCTCATGGGCACCTCATGAGGTACCCCGCCTTGATCTCTCCGCCTCCTCGCGAGCCACTGATGAGGCCGTGCACGAGGAAGCTCCTCGTCGTCCGCCTCATGAGGCTTGGCCCTCGCGAGGGTCTTGAGCTTGTGTTGATGAAGATGGGCCGTGATGGGCCCCCTTTGAGCCACGCTGCAGGCTGCAGTGTGCAAGTATGGGGACCCCGTTCCCGTAACGCCGACAATCATCCTTTGGGAAAGGACACCGCAAGATTGAACCCAAAGCCAAGCACTTCTCCCATTGCAAGAAAGATCAATCTAGTAGGCCAAACCAAACTGATAATTCGAAGAGACTTACAAAGATAACCAATCATACATAAAAGAATTTGGAGAAGATTCAAATATTGTTCATAGATAAACTTGATCATAAACACACAATTCATCGGTCTCAACAAACACACCGCAAAAGAAGATTACGTCGAATAGATCTCCACAAGAGAGGGGGGGTGTATTGAGATCCAAAAAGAGAGAAGAGGCCATCTAGCTAATAACTATGGACCCGAAGGTCTGAGGTAAACTACTCACACATCATCGGAGAGGCTATGGTGTTGATGTAGAAGCCCTCTGTGATCGATGCCCCTCCGGCGGAGCTCTGGAAAAGGCCCCAAGATGGAATCTCACGGGTACAGAAGGTTGCGGCGGTGGAATTAGGTTTTTGGCTCCGTCTCTGGTAGTTTGGGGGTACGTAGGTATATATAGGAGAAAGAAGTACGTTGGTGGAGCAACATGGGGCCCACGAGGGTGGAGGGCGTGCCTGGGGGGGTAGGCGCGCCCCCTACCTCGTTCCCTCCTGGTTGATGTCTTGACATAGGGTCCAAGTCCTCTGGATCACATTTGTTCCAAAAATCACGTTCCCGAAGGTTTCATTCCGTTTGAACTCTGTTTGATATTCTTTTTCTGCAAAACTCTGAAATAAGCAAAAAACAACAATTCTGGGCTGGGCCTCCAGTTAATAGGTTAGTCCAAAAAATAATATAAAAGTGTATAATAAAGCCCATTAATGTCCAAAACAGAATATAATATAGCATGGAACAATCAAAAATTATAGATACAGTTGGAGACGTATGAAGCATCCCCAAGCTTAATTCCTGCTCGTCCTCGAGTAAATGATAAAAACAGAATTTTTGATGTGGAATGGTACTTAGCATAATTCTCAATGTAATTCTCTTAATTGTGGTATGAATATTCAGATCGGAAAGATTCAAGAAAAAAGTTTAATATTGACATAAAAATAATAATACTTCAAGCATACTAACTAAGCAATCATGTCTTCTCAAAATAACATGGCCAAAGAAAGTTATCCCTACAAAATCATATAGTCTGGCTATGCTCTATCTTCACCACACAAAGTATTTAAATCATGCACAACCCCGATGACAAGCCAAGCAATTGTTTCATACTTTTGATGTTCTCAAACTTTTTCAATCTTCACGCAATACATGAGCATGAGGCATGGACATAGCACTATATGTGGAATAGAATGGTGGTTGTGGAGAAGACAAAAAGGGAGAAGATAGTCTCACATCAACTAGGCGTATCAACGGGCTATGGAGATGCCCATTAATAGATATCAATGTGAGTGAGTAGGGATTGCCATGCAACGGATGCACTAGAGCTATAAGTATATGAAAGCCCAACAAAAGGAACTTAGTGGGTGTGCATCCAACTCGCTTGCTCACGAAGACCTAGGGCATTTTGAGGAAGCCTATCATTGGAATATACAAGCCAAGTTCTATAATGAAAAATTCCCGCTAGTATATGAAAGTGATATCATAGGAGACTCTCTATCATGGAGATCATGGTGCTACTTTGAAGCACAAGTGTGGTAAAAGGATAGTAACATTGTCCCTTCTCTCTTTTTCTCTCATTTTTTTATTTGGGCCTTTTTTTTCTTTTTTTATGGCCTCTTTTTTTTAGTCCGGAGTCTCATCCCGGCTTGTGGGGGAATCATAGTCTCCATCATCCTTTCCTCACTTGGGACAATGCTCTAAAAATGATGATCATCACACTTTTATTTACTTACAACTCACAAATTAAAACTCAATACTTAGAACAAAATATGACTCTATGTGAATGCCTCCGACGGTGTACCGGGATATGCAATGAATCAAGAGTGACATGTATGAAAGAATTATGAACAGTGGCTTTGCCGCAAATACGATGTCAACTACATGATCATGCAAAGCAATATGACAATGATGGAGCGTGTCATAGTAATCGGAACGGTGGTAAGTTGCATGGCAATATATCTCGGAATGGCTATGGAAACGCCATGATAGGTAGGTATGGTGGCTGTTTTGAGGAAGGTTTATGGTGGGTGTATGATACCGGCAAAAAGTGCGCGGTATTAGAGAGGCTATCAATGGTGGAAGGAAGAAAGTGCGTATAATCCATGGACTCAACATTAGTCATAAAGAACTCATATACTTATTGCAAAAATCTACAAGTTATCAAAGCAAAGTATTACGCGCATGCTCCTAGGGGGATAGATTGGTAGGAAAATACCATCGCTCGTCCCCGACCGCCACTCATAAGGAAGACAATCAATAAATAAATCATGCTCCCACTTCATCACATAACGGTTCACCATACGTGCATGCTACGGGAATCACAAACTTTAACACAAGTATCTCTCAAATTCACAACTACTCAACTAGCATGACTCTAATATCACCATCTTTATATCTCAAAACAATTATCAAGCATCAAACTTCTCATAGTATTCAACACACTCATAAGATTTTTTTTACTAATCTTGGATGCCTATTACCTTAGGACAAATTTCTCAATTTAAGCAAATTACCATGCTGTTTTGTAATATAAGTGAAGCATGAGAGATCAATAGTTTCTATAAAACAAATCCACCACCGTGCTCTAAAAGATATAAGTGAAGCACTAGAGAAAAAAACTATATAGCTCAAAAGATATAAGTGAAGCACATAGAGAATTCTAACAATTTCCGAATCAAGTGTGACTCTCTAAAAAGGTGTGTAAAGCAAGGACGATTCGGGCAAACAAACAAATAAAGAATCAAATAATACAAGACGCTCCAAGCAAAACACATATCATGTGGTGAATAAAAATATAGCTCCAAGTAAAGTTACCGATGGAAGTAGACGAAAGAGGGGATGCCTTCCGGGGCATCCCCAAGCTTTGGATTTTAGGTGTCCTTAGATTATCTTGGGGTGCCATGGGCATCCCCAAGCTTAGGATCTTGCCACTCCTTGTTCCATAATCCATTAAATCTTTCCCCAAAACATGAAAACTTCAAAACACAAAACTCAGCAGAAAATCTCGTGAGCTCCGTTAGTGAAAGAAAACAAAAGACCACTTCAAGGTACTGTAATGAACTCATTATTTATTTATATTGGTGTTAAACCTACTGTATTCAAACTTCTCTATGGTTTATAAACTATTTTACTAGTCATAGATTCATCAAAATAAGCAAACAACACACGAAAAACAGAATCTGTTAAAAACAGAACAGTCTGTAGTAATCTGTAACTAACGCAAACTTCTGGAACTCCAAAAAATCTACCAAAATAGTAAGCCCTAGAAAATTTGCTTATTGATCATCAGAAATTGGAATAAATATTTTATCAGTTTCTGGTGATTTGTAACAATTATTTTCGTGAACAGAAAGTTTCTGGAATTTTCAGCAAGATCAAATAACTATCATCCAAGAAGATCCTATAGGTTAAACTTGGCACAAACACTAATTAAAACATAAAAACACATCTAAACAGAGGCTAGATCAAATATTTATTCCTAATCATAAGCAAAAAGCAAAAAAAAACTAAAAATAAAATTGGGTTGCCTACCAACAAGCGCTATCGTTTAACGCCCTCCCCTAGCTAGGCATAATAGGAAGGATAGGTCTAGGTATTGCCATCTTTGGTAGGCAATCCATAAGTGGCTCTCATAGTAGATTAATAAGGTAATTTTATTTTATTTCTAGGTAAGTGTTCCATGCCTTTCCTTAACGGAAATTGGAATCTAATATTCCCTTCCTTCATATCAATAATTGCACCAATCGTTCTAAGGAAAGGTCTACCAAGAATAATAGGACATGAAGGATTGCAATATATATCAAGAACAATAAAATCTATGGGCATATAGTTCCTATTTGCAACAATAATAACATCATTAATTCATCCCATAGGTTTCTTAATAGTGGAAGTCCATAAGGTGCAAGTTTAAAGAGCAATCATCAAATTCACGGAAACCTAGCAAATCACATAAAGTCTTTGGAATCGTGGAAACACTAGCACCCAAATCACACAAAGCATAGCATTCATGATCTTTAATTTTAATTTTAATAGTAGGTTCCCACTCATCATAAAGTTTTCTAGGGATAGAAACTTCCAACTCAAGTTTTTCTTCATAAGATTGCATCAAAGCATCAACGATATGTTTGGTAAAAGCTTTATTTTGACTATAAGCATGCGGAGAATTTAGCATGGATTGCATCAAGGAAATACAATCTATCAAAGAGAAATTATCATAATTAAATTCCTTGAAATCCAAGATAGTGTGTTCATTGATATCTAAAGTTTTGACCTCTTCAATCCCACTTTTACAAATTTTAGCATCAAGATCTAAAAACTCTGAATTTTTGGAACGCCTTCTAGGTAAAGGTGGCTCATATCCAGTCCCATCATTATCAAGATTCATATTGCAAAACAAAGATTTAATAGGGGACACATCAATAACTTTTAGATCTTCATCGTTATTCTCATAGAAATTAGTAGAACACGCTTTCACAAAGCAATCTTTCTTAGCACGCATCCTAGCGGTTCTTTCCTTGCACTCATCAATGGAAATTCTCATGGCTTTGAGAGACTCATTGATATCATGCTTAGGAGGAATAGATCTAAGTTTAGAATCAACATCAAGAGAAATTCTATCCACGTCCCTAGCCAATTCATCAATCTTAGGCAACTTTTCTTCAAGCAAAGCATTAAAATTCTTTTGCGAATTCATGAATTCTTTAACACTAGTCCCAAATTCAGAGGGCATCTTATTAAAATTTCCATAAGAATTTTTGTAGGAATTACCATAATTATTAGAGGAATTACTAGGATATGGCCTAGGATTAAAGTTTCCTCTATACGCGTTGTTACCAAAATTATTCCTACCAACAAAATTCACATCCATAGATTCATTATTATTATCAATCAAAGTAGACAAAGGCATATCATTAGGATTAGAAGAAACACTTTTATTAGTAAATAATTTCATAAGTTCATCCATCTTTCCACTCAAAACATTAATTTCTTCTATCGCAAGCAGTTTTTTATTAGTGGATCCTTCGGTGTGCCATTGAGAATAATTAACCATAATATTATCTAGGAGTTTAGTAGCTTCTCCTAGAGTGATTTCTATAAAAGTGCCTCCCGCGGCCGAATCTAAAAGATTTCTAGAAGCAAAATTCAAACCGGCATAATTTTTTTGTATAATCATCCACAAATTCAAACCATGTGTAGGGCAATTACGTATCATTAATTTCATCATATCCCAAGCTTGTGCAACATGTTCATGATCAAGTTGCTTAAAATTCATAATATCATTTCTAAGAGAGATGATCTTAGCGGGAGGAAAATACTTAGAGATAAAAGCATCTTTGCACTTATTCCAAGAATCAATACTATTTTTAGGCAAAGACGAAAACCAAGCTTTAGCACGATCTCTAAGCGAAAAAGGAAATAGCTTCAATTTAACAATATCCTTATCCACATCTTTCTTCTTTTGCATATCACACAAATCAACAAAGCTATTTAGATGGGTAGCAGCATCTTCACTAGGAAGGCCGGCGAATTGATCTTTCATGACAAGATTCAATAAAGCAGTATTGATTTCACAAGATTCAGTATCGGTAAGAGGAGCAATCAGAGTACTAAGGAAATCGTTATTGTTGGTATTGGTAAAGTTACACAATTTAGTATTATCACGAGCCATCGTGACAAGCAAGCAATCCAACACATGGGCAAACAAGAAGCGAGCGAGAAAAAGGAGAACGTAAAAGAGAGGGCGAATAAAACGGCAAGGGTGAAGTGGGGGAGAGGAAAACGAGAGGCAAATGGCAAATAATGTAATGAGGGAGATAAGGGTTTGTGATGGGTACTTGGTATGCTGACTTTTGCGTAGACTCCCCGGCAACGGCGCCAGAAATGGCTCGTTGTTGGGAGTTCAAATCTTGACTTGACTTTGCGTAAGCCTCGCCGGCAACAGCGCCAGAAATCCTTCTTGCTACCTCTTGAGCACCGCGTTGGTTTTCCCTTGAAGAGGAAAGGGTGATGCAGTAAAGCAGCGTAAGTATTTCCCTCAGTTTTTGAGAACCAAGGTATCAATCAGTAGGAGACCATGCACGAGTCCCTCGCACCTACACAAAAAAATAAATCCTCGCAACCAACGCGATAAAGGGGTTGTCAATCCCTTCACGGTCACTTACGAGAGTGAGATCTGGTAGATATGATAGGATAATATTTTTGGTATTTTTATGATAAAGATGCAAAGTAAAATAAAAGGCAATAAAAAGCGCTAAGTGTTGGAAGATTAATATGATGGAAAATAGACCCGGGGGCCATAGGTTTCACTAGTGGCTTCTCTCGAGAGCATAAGTATTACGTTGGATGAACAAATTACTGTTGAGCAATTGATAGAATTGAGCATAGTTATGAGAATATCTAGGTATGATCATGTATATAGGCATCACGTCCAAAACAAGTAGACCGACTCCTGCCTGCATCTACTACTATTACTCCACACATCGACCACTATCCAGCATGCATCTAGAGTATTAAGTTCATAAGAACAGAGTAATGCTTTAAGTAAGATGACATGATGTAGAGGAATAAACTCATGCAATATGATATAAAACCCATCTTGTTATCCTTGATGGCAACAATACAATATGTGCCTTCTTGACCCTCATCACATCGGGAAAGGACACCGCAAGATTGAACCCAAAGCTAAGCACTTCTCCCATTGCAAGAAAGATCAATCTAGTAGGCCAAACCAAACTGATAATTCGAAGAGACTTGTAAAGATAACCAATCATACATAAAAGAATTCAGAGAAGATTCAAATATTGTTGATAGATAAACTTGATCATAAACACACAATTCATCGGTCTCAACAAACACACCGCAAAAGAAGATTACGTCGAATAGATCTCCACAAGAGAGGGGGAGAACATTGTATTGAGATCCAAAAAGAGAGAAGAAGCCATCTAGCTAATAACTATGGACCCGAAGGTCTGAGGTAAACTACTCACACATCATCGGAGAGGCTATGGTGTTGATGTAGAAGCCCTCCATGATCGATGCCCCCTCGTGAGCTCCGGAAAAAGGCCCCAAGATGGGATCTCACGATTCTGAAGGTTGCGGCGGTGGAATTAGGTTTTTGGCTCCGTCTCTGGTAGTTTGGGGGTACGTAGGTATATATAGGAGGAAGAAGTACGTCGGTGGAGTAACGTGGGTCCCACGAGGGTGGAGGGTGCGCCTGGGGGGTAGGCGCGCCCCCTACCTCGTGCCCTCCTGGTTGATGTCTTGACGTAGGGTCCAAGTCCTCTGGATCACGTTTGTTCCAAAAATCACGTTCCCGAAGGTTTCATTCCGTTTGGACTCCGTTTGATATTCTTTTTCTACGAAACTCTGAAATAGGCAAAAAACAGCAATTCTGGGCTGGGCCTCCGGTAATAGGTTAGTCCCAAAAATAATATAGAAGTGTATAATAAAGCCCATTAATGTACAAAATAGAATATAATATAGCATGGAACAATAAAAAATTATAGATACGTTGGAGACGTATCACTAGCTATACGCGTCCTCCAAGGTAAAAAGTACTCCTACTAGTACGTAAGTAGAGTACTAGTACAACAATGAAAGAGAAGGCGAGAGGGTTAAAAAATGGAATACACGGGTAGATGGTGACGGTCCGATCGTGGTAGATTGTGTGACCATGTTGCACATCGGTGGTACCATGGGTAACGCATCGCTAAGATAGTTGATCCCAATATGCCAAAGTCAGCTACAAGGTTCCAGGTTAGACCGAATCACGGATGCAAATGCACATCTAGGATCGGTGATCTTATTTTGATCGCGGGATGACTGGTCTCTGCAAAATAATGGAGTACCATTAGGGATGCAAATGATGGTTTGTGCATTCCGTTTGTAATCTCCCGTACCGTAGGATGGCAACCAGATGAAACAAGTCCCCTGGCTTGTCACCGCGGAGATGCGGCCTAGATGGCGCACGGCGTCTTCGAACGTGTAGGGGTACAAATCTGCCGCCGCCAACATGTGCCAGCCTCTGCCTTTACTGCCTCTTGCATTGATGGCAATCCTTATGTCGAACACCGTGATGAGATAGTAATGTTCATAGCCGCGTCGCTCTGTCGGCGGGTCCGCAATTGCTATCTTCTTCAATCTCATGTAGGCCTCATCATACGTATTCAAGCCCAGCCAGTCCGGAAGGCCGATCCCAATGGTGGAGAAGGGGTCTACTGAACGGCCAGACCGCTGTGGATGTTGTGCAAAATGATGGTGGTATCCGGCCGGAGGTATGCAAGCCAATCTTCGTTGGCACCGACCCAAACCTATATATAAGACGGTGGGCAGCGGAGAAATTATGGGATGGAAATGGAATAACTAAGTACTACAAGATCAAACTCCATTACTGACCTGCTCATCGGACAAAATCTGACTACCTCTCAACGCCGGCAACTCTAGCAGAGTCAACGTGCAACCATGGCTAGGGAGCGGTGGACTGTTCGAAGGATTGTCCCATAGAAGAACCTTCTCCTCGACGACGCATGGAAGACCAACAAGCATGGCCTTTTCCTGAGCCATTTTAAGCACTGTCTTGAAAAAGTTTGTGCAGGAAGCACCGAGTCTTGCGGCGGTGAGGACGTCGGAGCGGCGTGCGATTTCTCCCAGAGGATCGTCGTCCAAGATCTCCCAGCCCCGACGAGGAGGAGAACCGCCTGGCGAATCCATGGGAGCAGCGACGAACTGCCTTCTCTTCGGGGAGGGGAACTGGCGAGGAGGAGATAAGAGTGTATTAACCGCAAGGCCTCATCCCTTCCAACTGTAGATCGTTCCTTCCAACTGTAGCGAAGGGGTGAGGCTATTATTTTCTACTAGTACTATCATTATGGGACGTTATGGGATTGCATTATACTATAAATAATAGCACTAGTAAGAAATTTTTGGCACTAGCTAGTAGTTTTGGCATGGATTAAGAAATGTTGGGTATGTTTTTGCTATTTTTTGTACACGCCAACTAGTGTCAAAAAATGTCTTACATTATGTGACGGAGGAGTACGTACTCGTACTGTAGTAGTACTAGTACTACTTTCTCAAATAGTAGTGCGAGGGTAGTACTAGTGCTATGTACTGTACTTCTAGTATAGTGCACCAGTTTTGAACTCTTGAATCTTAGGGCCAAGGAGCTACAGTTGGAAGTGGAGGGTACTACTGTTCTCTAGAACCATCGCTATACTATCAATGCAGGGAAAGTACAACTGCGTAGTGGCCTAGTGGGTACTCTCCGGGCTCTATTCAGCCGCTCCTCTCACGTAGCTGGCCTACTCAGCCGCTCCTCTCACGCACACACTAGCAGCCTGTTTATTAGCGGCGGTCACTGCGGGGGCAGAACATTTGAGTTATTTGATACAGCGAGACTAGGCTTTTCGCTTCCATTTGTGGAGGTGTAATGGATCTCGTCGAACTTTGTTAGTAGTTCCTTCTTTATGAATGAGATGAAGCAAAGCTTTTGCCTCCGCTTAAAAAAACACGTCAAGAGGAATTTCTTTTATAGTAGAGCCGATAATGGAGTGAAGTCCATGCGTGCAACGCCACAAGCTGTGAGTACTAGTAGAGCACTTTACGTACAGAGCCATATTGCATAGTTCCCAATGCCCCGCCAGGCTTTTCTGGCTCCTCGGGCATAATTGGGAGGCGCTAGTTTAAATATGCTACTAGCTGATGAGGAAGCTGCAACGAGGTGCGGCTAGGGCGAGCATGCGAGCCACGAGATGCTGGGAAGGAAAACCCGTTCACGTGTCTAGGCTATCTAGTGCACCCAGATTCTGGTGTCGCATGTCCGTTTGACTTCAAAAATCAAACTACCCGTGTAAAGTATTGGTTCGCAGCGAAGTTACTATTTAAAAAAAATGTCCGCCGTGCGTTCGGCCGGGATCGAACCCACAAAACGAGGTATACACTCCCGCGACCACTAGTAGTACTCATTGGAGTACAACGCAACCTAGAATCGCCTTTTGTCGCTAGTAGTACATTGTTCCTTACAAGAAACCCCTAATAATGCAAGAAACCACTAATAATGCCAAGAAACTACTACCACTTGCATACGTGGCAGACTTAAGATAAGACTACCTTATCAACCATTGTACATGCTCTTACCAACCAGCCCTACCAAGAAACGACTACTCTACAAAGTGCCGTTATAGGCACGTTTCAACCCATGGCCCTGTTTGGATACATTTGTTATAAATTTAACCCTGCCATCCAAACACCACTTTGGTTAGAGTTAGTTTAGGGTTAGAATCTAACCTCTGACTTAGAGTATCCAAACAGGGCCCATGTCGCCCATTAAGTCAACGCCTTCTATTCGACCGGGCGTTAGGACTTGTGGGACCTACATGTCAGTCTGCACAAAAATCCCTGAGTGACCTCCTACCTCCGGCCCGTCCACCCAGTCATCCTCGGTCATGGGACGCAGCTACCGCCGCCGGCAGAAGGCGAGGTCAAAACCGCCGATAGTGCAGAGCCCATCTTGCGGCATCCCGGATGCCAGCTCCGTCCGGCGCTCGCGACCGCTAGCTAGCCAAGATAGCTCCGTCCAGCTCCTTGTCTGCAAGGTTTGCTAGCTAGATTGTCACGCGGTAGCGGCGATTTGCTTGCTGCTGCGTGCAGCGTTAAGGCCAGCCATCCGCTCGGCGAAGGCTAAGCGCGGGCTTACTCGCTCGTGAGTCACGCCGGGCCAGCTCGCCAACCTGCAAGCGGAGGCCACAAGCGGCGTCCGGCCCGTCCGGCGGAGCGGCGGCCAACTCGCTCATCACCGGCGCCACCGACGAACATGCATCAATACTGTTTGAAGTAGTGTTCAGGAAAAATAATGATTGAGGGGGAATAACATGATAGAAGGTCAGATGTGGGTCCCACGTGTCAACGGTCAAACAAAATGTGTTGGTTTAAGCTGCCTCACAAGACGGGACGTGTGGGCCAACCCTGTCATAAATGGGTTTAAACTAACCTAATCGGTAGGTAGTAGTTTTTGGCATGGGTTAAGAAATTTTGGGTATGTTTTTGCTATTTTTTGTACAATAGATTCTTCCTAGGGCTGGTTGAAATTGGTAGTTTTTTGTTAAATACTCTACATATTGTAAGTAGGAGTGAAAGTTAAGATTTGGAACCCAATAAGCAAGGCTAGTTACATAGTGCATATGTGTACATGCTTGAAAGTAAATATCAACCATGAGTGACTAATATCTTGATGGAAAACTTGAAACTATGGAATACTAGAGAATTTTTTTTGCATGGTTGGAAATACTAGCAATGTTCATGTGCGTTGCAACGAATCGTAATTAGAATAATACTTATTCACAAACTTGATACAAAACACTATAATTTTGATATACATATATCACTAGAGATATATTATGTTTCAATTAGAATATATTCCTTGGGCTGTTTTGGTGAGGTCAGGGAGGGATGTGGTTGGTTTTAAGATACTAATTATGGGTTTTTCTGCAAATTGGTAGACAAGTGGGATGTTTGTGAGAAAAGGCAACAACTTACCTCACAGTCGTTAGATGTAGATCTAATGGTCACAAACGACGGATGGCGTATACACACCATCATCACCAACTTAGTCTTCTCAGAGGAGTACTAGCAAGATCCGTGCATTGCACGGAACATCAAGATGCATTTTTTATATAAAACACTCGTTGTGATTGACCCATGCGGAGTAATCCCATGTGTAAAAACTAATGATATCTCAAGAAATAGGAGATAAGGTGAAGAGGAGTGCGGCGTGGTGGTGATTGGTGGCCGGACTGAGCGGAGGCATGGGGATTGACGACGCCGACAGCGGCCACCAGGCCAGTTTGTTCTAGAGGCTTCCTTTCTTAATTGCTCAACAATGAGGTTGTTGGAGATAATGATGAACGAGAGAAGGCCTTGTCTGCAAATGTGGAGAGGGGTGCGGGTATCTTTTAGTTTAATTTCCATCGACCGGATATAGATCGGCGGTCTATATTGCAAGATGGCACGCGTACCATCATCACCAACTCGGTTTTTTATAAGAGAAGAAATATAAGTATGGAGATACAAACGTATTATCGGTACTTGTTTCCGTAAACTAGCATCTACATTCTATTCAATGCCTCAACATGTGAGGCCTTAGCACAATGACTTATCGACTGTGTAAAACAAAGGTTTTCCCGTCGCCAATAAGGAGGGGGTGACGGCGGCGCGCTTTTTGGCTTGCTCTAGTCCTAGTAGTCATACTAGGTGGTCTAAGCACGTGTAGATTTATTCTTTTTCACGTCTCGTGTTCACCAGATCGCCACGACTGTCGATGAATAGACGGTAAGTTATTCACGGGGAAACCCTTGTTGAGCGTGTTTGCGAGAGAGAGAGAGAGAGAGAGAGAGAGAGAGAGAGAGAGAGAGTGCGTGTGTGATATGTCTAGAGACTGAGGCAATGATAACAGATTCTTTGTGTCTATGTGTGTGGAGGATTGAGAGAGACATGTACATGGGGCTTTGTGTTGTGTAAGGTGGAGACACATATACATAATTAGAGAGTGAGTGTGCGAGATACACATGCGGACATGGGGAGAGATGAGGATCCAGATTAATGGGTGTTTGTGCGTGTCTGTGTGTGTTTGTTTGTGCTTGTGTGTGTGAGAGGAGTGTGTGTATGTGGAGTAGAGAGACCACTAATGATGTAAACCTAGTATAAGGGAAGGGGGAATGGTGTGACATGTGTAGTAGCGGGATAGCAAGGGTGCGGGCGGGGGGAGCAGACTATTTGGAAGAGAGATCGATTATATGTGGGAGAGGGGTGTGAGAGCGAGCGAGAGAGAGAGAGAGAGAGAGCTAGCGACGGAGAGGGAGAGAGAGAGGAAGAGAGGGGGCGAGAGAAGGGGCATTTGTGTCCATAAATGGCGTATAGATAGGGAGACAATGTTGATGTTGTTTGAAATTGGCCTATGTACAGAGACACAAGGGAAGCGAGTCATCGTGTGAGTGATAGGGACTTCATGAGAGATCTAGAATATATGGTGTAGAGAACAATGTGCGAGATCGAGAACGATGATACATTAGGGAGCTATGGAAAGAGTCACGACATATATGTATACAGGGAGGAGTCGGGTCCGCATGTGGGAGAGATAGAAAGAGGAGAGTGGTGCACAAGGAGACAAAGTGTGCTTGTTTTGCAGCGGGGGTGGTGTGTGAGGTGAGTGTGTGAGAACCACATAACTAGGGAGATAGACGTTTGGGGGCGACGTTTTGTGTGTATGGGAAAGATACACTCTACATAGTGTGTGTGCTTGGGAAAGGGAGATGCCAGGAGACCTAGCTAGAGAGTGGGGGAAGAGATGTGTGCATGCCCAAGAGACAAAGTGATAGAGACCTATATTGGGGTCTGGACTTTAGAAGAGAGAGGGGTGTTAATGTGCTCGTGTGTTGGTGTTTGGGGAGAGAACGACTTCTCCGTGTGTGGGGGGCTGACGAGGGGGGCTTGGATAAAGAGTGAGGTGTCTATATTTGAGGGACTTTAGCGTAATTGAGATATACATGGTCAATAGTGTGTGGACTCAAGGTTGATCAATTTGTTTCACAGTTTGGACTATGAGATAACAATACTTTTGAACATGCGTGATATACTTTGATGTACCATAATTACAAACCTAAGATTGGAATTTTGGAATTTGACTCCATCATTAGCTTTTGTAATTCATTTAAACGGAGGTATATTTTTAAGCCAGGATTTCGTGATTTCAAATTCATATATCAAACCTAGAGATATACACATACGGGCATGTTCAAACTTTATAATCATCCACTTTATTCATACACATACACATTTTTGCTTTTGTCATCATATTTAGGATAAACACATTTGGAATTTCATTTGAATTGGACCATATGATGGTATTTGCTTGTAGTAGCTCAATGATCCATATTTGAATTGAATGGACAATCTAAGTTTCGAGCTAGAGACATTGATTTTCAAAACTTGCACTTTTTTTGCGTGCAAAACAAACAAATTCTCGGCCATGATATCGTAGTCGGCCGTACAAGAGCAGAATATAATTTCAGGCGCCAAAAGCTTTCAAACTTCCCGCTCACATCGAAATAACTCGCGCCCAAAATTTAGCCCTGCGATATTCCTGTTTTACCCCTACCGCATGAACGGAAAAGGGCTGCTTTGGTAACTCCATTGTTTTCCCCTCTTTGCCCCCAACATTCTTCCCCAGAGCCCCTCCCCTTCCCCTCCCCGACCCCCTCAACCACGGCAAGCCGCCGAATCTAGTCCTCCGCCGCAGCGGTGGACCTCACACCCCGACAGATCTACCTTCCGGACCTTGGAACCCCCAACTGCCAACTCACCACATCACCAGAGCCGCTTCAGTGACTGGCTTGTACACCGCTCCAGATCTCCTTGACTGCCATCATGGTCCACCACACCGGATCTGCTTAACCGGCGCCCTCGTCCACCATAGTGTAGGCCCTTCACCGACTCCCTCGTCCGTCCCTTCGCTGGCCCTTCATACAAGCCCTCGTCCGCCGCAATGTATCCGCCACCGAAAGCACTGTACAATGCGCCCGCCGAAGCCTTCGTCCACTGCACCGGACCTGCTCCACGGACGCCATATTCAACTCCATCGGCCCTGCCTTACCGATGCCGCAACCTCATCAGGTTATTTTGATCTGTACTCATTCGGTTTTTCTCTTTATCGTGCAACTGTTCACTTACCACAGATGAGCTTTCTTGTATGTTGACAGGCACCGCAATCAGAGTAATCGAGCCGCTTCACGACAAATACGATACCGCCCAAACTCAACCGCAACACGAGCACCATCGACGATCCTTAGCTATCAAGTATGCCAATGGTACCCATACGCCACCGAGAATCAGGTACTATTATCCAACGGTCGGCGCCTACGTTCACTTTCTTAGCATAAGCACCGCACCTTTGAATTTCTTCAGGGCATCATTCAGTTTTTCATGAGACGCGTTATTCTGCTTGCACCGTAGGGCCATACTTCGCCAAAGGAACATGTTACATGTGCTAAATTACATACCAAAGGTACATATAGTTAATATGCTTTAGTTTTGTCCTAAGTATGACTGTACTTCCTAGATATCACTGCCTACTATTTTACTTCTTGCATGCTATATTTATGATAATGGTGTTGTTCTGATGCCACCTGTTGGTTCCATCAGACTGCTTCATGTTCTCTATGCTTAATTACACATCAGCAAACTAGCATGTGGTTCCGCTGGTTTTTGTTTGTTTTACCCTACATTTTCTGATGCTAGCTATTACA
Organism: Aegilops bicornis; assembly: GCA_021605145.1. Taxonomy (NCBI): domain Eukaryota; kingdom Viridiplantae; phylum Streptophyta; class Magnoliopsida; order Poales; family Poaceae; genus Aegilops; species Aegilops bicornis. The sequence continues at coordinate 422,142,709 of CM038669.1, read as the reverse complement.
TCACTGCTACGAGCCTCTGTTCATTACTTTTTGTGTGTTCTTAATCTTCCCATGTTGCATGACTAATTTGATGCTTCTATTAATTATGGAGCTGCCAACCCCATCAAGCAAAATATTTGTTCTTTTGGGGCTGGCACCTCGAACAAGCATAAAAATAGAGGGAAGCAGATATATTGTCGTGTATGCACACACCCTTCTTTCATTAGTATAGATGAACCATTGATGATCAATTCGAACCAGTGCATGCGATTAAAATTAATTTTACCTAAATAAAGGGTGCAGAATAAACTACAACAAGTAGATTTGCAACCACGGGATGCTCGCGATATCTTCAAAGAACATTGCAACAAAGAATGAGGCTTCACAAAGAACATATGGTAAGCCGGTGTGTTTTAGTACATGTGAAATGTAATGCGTAGGGCTGCTTTCTTGGCTTGTGCCCTCAACCTATAATCCTGCTGTAATAACAAATAGTTCATTGTTCCGCTTTGGTTGTATTGCTTGATTCAATGCTTGTTTGTTACTTGTTACGCTATACCTAAGTTGGTTAATATGTCAAGAAGTGCCTGCTGTACTATCGTAAAGAAATGCATGCCTAGTTCATTTGAGTCCTTAACTTTCCTCTGAACTTCATCACAAGACCGTCTTCATAGTTTATATGAGGCCACACTGTTAAGTGCTTTCTCAGATTATTTCAACTCCTTAGATGCCTTGGCAACTTAAATATAGCGGTGGTACACTCCCTTTCAACTAGGGATGTCAACTGGGTCCTGTTTAATCCCGATTAAACTCCACTAGTGGTATGATAGTTCAAAAGAGTTTTTGTTTTTGAGGAAAATGAACCAGGAGCTAGCAAAATTAACTAGATGGGACTAGCGGATGCCGCTTATTTGCCACTTACATCCCTAGTTTCATCTTACCATTTTAATTTCTTTTCGACTGATGCTGCTTCGAACCATTTAAATATAGCTTACCATGCTCGGCAATAATTCGTATGTCGTTTACCATGTAAGCTTACTTCCTGGATCATGCGATAACTATCTCTTACTTATGTCCAGCGAAAACCTTTCAGGACACCGTTCACACTAGGACACAACGCATACAACCCGTAATCTATTTGTGGAAGCGGCGCCATCCATGTTACCAGATGGTAGCAGTTCAGAGGTAACACCGCCGGAGAGCAGTCTGAGCACAGATATTATAGTTCTTGAGGCTCTACTAGAGGCAGAAAGAGATGGTGTGGCTGCCATGAACGAGGTAATCTCGATCTTGAAGCTGGAAATTATGCAATTAGCTGCATGCATTATGCAAGCAACCCAAGAATTGGAGGAAGTAAGAATGTTGCATTTGAAGACGGAGGAGGCCCTGCTGCTTCTGCTATCTGAAGCCCAGGGTAATCCCAATTCTTCTTTAGATAGCAGTTGAAATTGTCATTAGATTATTGTACTTGCATGTTGTGTCATGTCTCTGAATGGATTATGTTGTAAGATCCCCTATGTTGTCCATGTGTTGTAATGATCCGAATTTTTTAGGCGAGGTAATCCTCAGTACTTGTATGATTGACATAAGGTGAACTGTTTTTCGTGTGAGCATATTGTATTGGATGAAATAAATATTTGGCTCAAAGTGTATCCAACCCATCGAATTCAAGATCACGGCATTTCTAAATCATAATCATATATAAAGGTGGAATAAATCTTTGTTGTGGTTTTGAAGAAATAAATAACAAAACGTAGAATTATCTGTGGATATTGGTAATCGAATAAAAATTGGATTTGGATTTAGTTGTCAGGGCCCAGGGCAAACGTGAATGCTAATTCTCCCAAGTTTTGAACGAAGCGGCTAAACACCCACTATCATTTGTGGGCTGCCCGAAGCAAGTGCTATAAGGAAATTACTATCTACCCCTGACACTTGACATCCTTATCGACCGGATTTACACTGTTATCTATAGGGGTAGACTAGTAACTTCAATCCGATGTAACACGACGGCCTCTGAGCCCATTCAGACACGGTGGGCGCCAAACGTGGGCGGCAAAACACATTTGATTCAAGCTCGTCCGAAAGACATGTGTCTCTCCTCCATTTCCCCATTCATCCACGGTGGGCGGCAAAACAAACTCTCCTCATCCAAAATCGATGTAGGCTAATATTTTGAATAGGGGCAGATGTGTAACTTCCCTCAGACGTGACACAACCGCCCTACCTGTCAGCCCCGTTCATACACGGTGGGTGCCAACCGTGGGCGGAAAAACACCCTCTCCTCACCCAAAATCGTTACCGGCAAATATTTGGGAGATGCGAGATTACCGTCCTATCCCCAACCGACGGGATGTCCGAAATTTTAAACGGGGGATAAGTTCGTAACTTTGCCACATTTCAGACAAATGCGTCCCAAAGTTTGAGATCCCCCCTCCCCCTCCATTTCCCCACTCATACACCGTCGGCGCCACGACAACCTCCCCACTGTGGCCAGCCTCCTCCGTCCGCCACCCCATCCTCCACCTTGCCGGAGCCGCTACACCTACCCCGTCGTCCATTGCAAGAGATGGACATCTCTCATCCACGGTGCTGGACCAGGATCCTTTCATCACGTCGTCTCGCTTCATCGGCGCCGTCGTCCACTCTGTCGTTGCCGCTCCTACGACCGCCTCGTTCACGGCAACATGATTTATCCCCCAACCCGGCCATCTGCCATCTAAAGTCTTCTTCCTCGCCGTCGACAGCCATCGCACCAAGAAGCACCCTCAACAGACGTTAGGGCCTACAGCGTCACACAAGAGAGGTGGTACTCTTCCATATGTGCTTAAGTTATTGATCTCACCCGTAAAATAGATCTTAAATTGTTTATCGTACTTTTCTTGTCCGTACCAAATCGTAGTGGCTAGTTGAATGCAAACATTGGTTGCGAAGTAGCTTTGTCCGGTTTGCACCTTCAGATCCGCCATGTCACGGTCACTATACTCATAAAGCTTATGGTTTCCCCCCTTTATATTCACTACCAACATCGTAGGTGCTTCACTGCTTCGTGTCATGCTAGCACTGCTCCTCAAGACCTCAACCCATCAAGTGAAACAACATGCCACTCATAATTACAAAGCTTACGTGTTGAAATACGAATCTGATATGATGCTCATATTACTAAAACAGAGAACGCTTAATTGGTCACCTAATGTTCCTATATTCGTTTCGAAAAGCATGTGCGCCACCCACTGGTCCAGCTAGTTCCACTTTCCTGATTTTACTCTTGATGCTTAGGGTTTTCCCCTTTTATCTACTCTACTATGATCTGCGTAGGTGCTTTCTGTCATACTAGCATTACTCCACCCTTCAAGCTAAACAACACAACACTCAAAATTCCAAATCTTATTTGTCCAAATATGATTGTTATATGATACTGATATTAGTTAACAAACACATTTAATTGGTTAGCTAAAGGTCCCACTTGAGTTTCCAAATGCATGTCGCGACATACAGAGAGACAGCAGAATTGCATTTCTTTGTCACTTGTTGACTGTACTTTCTTGTCCATACCAAATCTTAGTTGTTATTTCAAAGCAAATATCGGTTGCTAACTACCCTTTGCGTGTTTTGCAGCTTCTTCAGATCTGCCATCCCAATCGCCACGGTCAACACTATACTCATCATGCTTACGGTTTCCCCATTTTATGATGACCACGATCAGCCTCACGTGGTTCGTGGTCGTAATAGCACCGCTGCTCCACCCATCGACCTAGACAAGCTTAGTTGTACAAATTCAAATCTGATATTATGCTGATATTAGTAAAACCGAGAGATGTTTAATTGGTCGCCTAAATGTTCCTACTTTAGTTTCAAATGCATATGAGCCACATATGGAGAGACCGGAAGGAATAGTATTTCTCTGTGCGCTCGGGTTCATCATGCGGTGGCCAACCGACATTGTATATAAAGACTTGTAATATCTTCAATCTGCTTGCTCTTCCGCTTCTTCTTTAAGATGATCCTCTTCTCTTGCGGTCATTGGTCAGGTCGAGTTATTCTCCTTAGTATATTTTGAATCACAGTCAGTCGACTTGTTCTTCTTTACTATATGTTGAAGCTGTCATCTGCGAAGTATCGTCACTTCTGGAGCTCTCATATTTTGAGTAGTAGGCCACATTATATTAATGCGCACACCAAATTATAGCATGCATGGCACCTCTTAGAATAATTGCAGAGATAGCACAAATGGGTTTACAGGGAGGAAGTATTGGATTAGAATCACTTCTGCATTACAGAGATAATCTCACTTGTTTTTATGTTTTCATGCATGTCAGGTATTGAACATTATCAAAATGAATATGAGAATGGGCGACGAGAGGAATATTATGAACAATCCACTGGCTAACAAACTTGGCATGGTGGAGGATGGCCTATCTTATTCACCCATCAAGGTGCATGCTCTAACTTGACAAGGTTGTATTGGTCGCACATGTTTTGCATCTGACCTCTTGCATTACTTCTACTTTGTTACACCATCTGCTTAGTTTAAGCATCATATATGAGTATATGCCATACCTATCCATTTTCTGTACCTATTCCATGTGTCGTCATACTATGTTTTTCGGTCAAATGTTGTTCTTTCATAATAGATGTCCGAAAGGAAGAGGGTGATTGCAGATCCTCAAGGAGTACAAACTAGGTATTTGGAAAAGGTAGTGATACTGTTAAATCAGATAGATCAAGCATCCACAGAAAACACAGGCCCAATCGTAATGCACCTTACCCCTACTCCAGGTGGCCAAACCCCTATTAGAACTGCCGACACCAAAGATCGTGTAATCGCCTATGATATCAATTCAAAATTTGAACTCCTAAATTTCTGCATGTGACTTACCTTCTCTCTTGTATGAAAACTAATTTCAGATGAATCTCCTTGCTCAAAGGATCATAGGATCTCACGATATCTGGGCTCGTGCATTGCTCTTGTCAAGATTCTCTTGCCCTTTGTCAAAGATATACTTACATTCATTGCTGTTTGATTATGTAGCACCACTGTAAATGTTCGCTTCTTTATCCTCCCTTTGCTTGAAATTATAAGATATATATTTACTCTTAGATAAATGTAGAATTAACACAATGGTTATGAAGTTTTGGATTGCTCATGTAAGTACCTATTGTCATGTACTCCCTCTGTATCAAATTAATTTTTGATCAATTGGATGTATTTAGAACTTAATAGTGCTAGATACATCCATTTGAGCGACAACTAATAACGGACGGTGGTGGTATTACTGTACATGCATCGCGAGATAGTTGATTGTCTAGCATTATACACTTTCTCCAAATTATCATATCTACATTTACTCTTACCAAAATGTTGAATAAAGCCAATGCCACTGCACACGTTGATGTCTGCATTCCTCTTGTCAGTACCTTTTGCCTTGTAATGTTGTACTTAATTAGTTGCTATTTGATTATGTATCATCAGTCTGCACCTGAGCTTCATTATCCTCTCTTTCTTCCAATATTATTTGATCTATATTTACTCTTTGCAAAATGTAGAATAATGGCATCTCTTATAAAGAATTTTCTTTGGGGAATTTGTTGAATTATCTTTCCATCAACATGGAGAAGGGCTTTGTCCTGCCCGTGTTAACATGTAATGTAAGTTCATCCTTCTCAAGCCTTCAAACTTTGTTCTAGTATAGATTTGGATAGGCTTCATTTCCTCCATCGCTGTTTACATCTCGATTGATGTTCGCAACAACTACCGCTTTTAAATTGTAGTTGTAAAAACATGTTCCTTATGCGTAACAGATCCATTTATTTGCTTATATAATTGTGAAACCTGTTATGTGTCTCCTTGTTTCTCTTCGGACTCAGATCTCTTATGCCGTGCAGAACTTTAGGAAAGATAGTGAGCCAAACCATCTTGAGGACAGCGAGATGACCCCAAGGTCCTATCTTGATTAAGACAGGTGAGTTGAAGCTACTCACCAAAGGTGTGAGACAACCTCCGTGGCAAAGGCCGCAATCAGTTCGACTTCTTCAGCCTCAACTTAAAGAGGAAAGGCTTGCTTCAAATTTCAGCTCCGACTTGAAGTCAAAGATGTAATGAAGATGTCGGGACCGCTTTATGCGCACTATGGTGCCATACAGCTAGGGTGAAGCATCTATCGTTGACACAACCGAGGTCTCATCGCCTTGTTTGCACGCTTATGGGCCCGAGCTTGCTGTGTCTAGTGCCTTCTGAAGTGCTCTCAGTTTTGTATATTCTTTTGTCGGCGCGTTTATATGCACTGGTGGCGACCTTTGATGCCCAGTGTATGTAATCTGTGGTCATGTTGCGCTTTATTATAACCGGTAGTGAACTTTGATTCCCAATGGATGTAATATGCCGTAATTTCTTTGTTGTATAGTATAGGTTTATTCTTTGGTCGGTATGCTGTAATTTAGGCCGGAAGGTTCAGTGGATCTCAGTGTTGTCGGTCTTCAGGCGGGCCCGTTACTCATATGGGCCAAAATGTGGGCCTATAATCATCTTGGGCCATTAGCAGGTCTAAACCTATAGTAGTTTCCCTCCTTTAACAGGCCATGGGCTACATATTTACTGTAGTGACACCGGGCTTCCTACGGGCCGTAGAAACAATGGGCCTTCTATGGTCCGTAGAAACAATGGGCCTTCTATGGGCCGTAGAAACAATGAGCCTTCTATGGGCCGTATCATCAATGGGCCTTAGACGGGCCGTAACATCGGTTGGCCAAACATGGGCCAAAAGTATCAGCATTATGGTCAGAACGGGCTAGAGTTGGAGTCGTCCGTTCATGGCCCGACCATAACAGGCCGTCGTTAATAGTTCGTATTTGATGAAGCTATGAAAATGGCCCAACGTATTAACGGGCCACGAACGGGCCGGTTGTAACCACGGGCTGAATTTGACCCACAAGCAGAAAATGGCAGTAACGGGCCATAAGTAACCGAATGCTGGAAATGAGCCCAAGAATAAATGGGCCCTGAGAAGGCCGAAAGATAAGATGGGCTGCAAACGGCCCAATGGATTAATGGGCCACTAATGGGTATAAAGTGATACACTGTTCATTCTGGGCCAGTTTCACCACGGGCCGTTAATGGGCCAAGAGTTACAAAGGGCCTCATATGTGCCGAAAGATGTCATGGGCCATACATGGGCCGGAACTTAAAATGGGCTGGAATCATATTGGACGGCCCAGATGACGCTACTGGGCCTAATTCAGATAGGTCGTAACGGGCCTTGGGTTAGCGGGTTGTAAATGGGCTATATGCGAACAGGCCATTAACAGGCTTTCCGTGGGCCGGCCCGCCACCTTTTGACCAGGCCTTTTCACAGGAATGGGCCTCGGTTGGCCGTGCCACATGTCGAGGTATCATAGGCGCCTTCGGTCCAATGAGTGGATGACATCTGTCCCAACGGTGAGCCGACACGTGTTTCCTCCAGCCAATGATGATTTTACACGTGGAAAATCCCCATTGGTCGGGGTTGTTAACGGGTTATCGGATCCAAAACCGGACTCGATAGCTTAACGGCGTTCTGCTACGGTGGATGCCATGTGTCGGTCACCCTTGACGAAAAGCACTTACGGACGCGCGATTTATCGTCATGGAAGTGGACACTTCCGTGATGATAATTTTGGTAATGTCATGGAACACTTCTACGACAAAGACAGGTATGACTATCTTGATTCTGTCATAAAATTGTCATGGATGTACATGCATGACAAAAAACGTGACCTACTATGACAAACACGTATCATCACGGAAGTGTATTTTTTTGTAGTTATACCTTGACAAGATATTGAAGAAGTTCAATATGGATCAGTCCAAGAAGGGGTTCTTGCCTGTATTGCAAGGTGTGAGATTGAGCACGGCTCAATGCCCGGCCACGGAAGAATATAGAGAAAAGATGAGTGTCATCCCCTATGCCTCGACCATAGGGTCTATTATGTATGCCATGCTGTGTACCAGACCTGATGTGAACCTTGCCTTAAGTTTGGTAGGAAGGTACCAAAGTAATCCCGGCATGGAACACTGGATAGTGGTCAAGAATATCCTGAAGTACCTGAAAAGGACTAAGGATATGTTTCTCATTTATGGAGGTGACAAAGAGCTCATCGTAAAGGGTTACGTCGATGCTAGCTTCAACACAGATCTGGATGACTCCAACTCACAAACCGGATACGTGTATATTTTGAATGGTGGGGCAGTCATCTGGTGCAGTTGCAAGCAAAGCATCGTGGCAGGATCTACATGTGAAGCGGAGTACATGGCAGCCTCCGAGGCAGCACATGAAGCAATCTGGATGAAGGAGTTCATTACCGACCTAGGAGTTATTCCCAATGCGTGGGGCCCGATGACTCTCTTCTATGACAACACTGGAGCTATTGCCCTGGCCAAGGAGCCCAGGTTTCACAAGAAGACCGGGCATATCAAGCTTCGCTTCAACTCCATTCGTGAAAATGTTCAAGATGGAGACATAGATATTTGTAAAGTGCATACAGACCTGAATGTCGCAGATCCGTTGACTAAACCTCTTCCACGAGCAAAACATGATCAACACAAAAACTCTATGGGTGTTCGATTCATCACAATGTAACTAGATTATTGACTCTAGTGCAAGTGGGAGACTATTGGAAATATGCCCTAGAGGCAATAATAAAATGGTTATTATTATATTTCCTTGTTCATGATAATTGTCTATTGTTCATGCTATGATTGTGTTATCCAGAAATCCTAATACATGTGTGAATACATAGACCACAACATGTCCCTAGTGAGCCTCTAGTTGACTAGCTCGTTGATCAATAGATGGTTACGGTTTCCTAACCATGGACATTGGATGTCGTTGATAACGGGATCACATCATTAGGAGAATGATGTTATGGACAAGACCCAATCCTAAGCATAGCACAAGATCGTAGTTCGGTTAAATGCGCTATAGCTTTTCTAATGTCAAGTATCATTTCCTTAGACCATGAGATTGTGCAACTTCCGGATACCGTAGGAATGCTTTGGGTGTGCCAAACGTCACAACGTAACTGGGTGCCTATAAAGGCACACTACGGGTATCTCTAAAAGTGTCTGTTGGGTTGGCACGAATCGAGACTGGGATTTGTCACTCCGTGTGATGGAGAGGTATCTCTGGGCCCACTCGGTAGAACATCATCATAATGAGCTCAATGTGACCAAGGAGTTTATCACGGGATGATGTGTTACGAACGAGTAAAGAGACTTGCCGGTAACGAGATTGAACAAGGTATACCGACAATTGAATCTCGGGCAAGTATCATACCGGTAGACAAAGGGAATTGTGTACGGGATTGATTGAATCCCCGACATCGTGGTTCATCCGATGAGATCATCATGGAACATGTGGGAGCCAACATGGGTATCCAGATCCCGCTGTTGTTTATTGGTCGGAGAGATGTCCCGGTCATGTCTACATGGTTCCTGAACCCGTAGGGTCTACACACTTAAGGTTCGGTGATGCTAGAGTTGTTATGGGAAATAGTATGTGGTTACCGAATGTTGTTCGGAGTCCCGGATGAGATCCCGGACATCACGAGGAATTCCGAAATGGTCCGTAGGTGAAGATTTATATATGGGAAGTCATCATACGGTCACCGGAAGTATTCGGGGGTTTGTCGGTATTGTACCGGGACCACCGAAGGGGTTCCGGGGGTCCATCGGGAGGGTCCACCTGCCCCGGAGGGCCCTATGGGCTGTATGTGGAAGGGAACCAGCCCCTAAGTGGGTTGGGCGCCATCCCCTAGGGCCCATGCGCCTAGGGTTGGGAAACCCTAAAGGGGCGCCGAGGAGTCTGGACTAAGGGGTCCTCAAGGCGTCCGCCATATCCTTTGGGCCGGAATAATGGGCTATGGATACTTTATGGCAAAAGACTGTACCCGTGTCCGGATTGGACTCTACTTGGCGTGGAAGGCAAGCTTGGCGACCAACTATGAAGATTCCTTCTTATGTAACCGACTCTATGTAAACCCTAGATCCCCACGGTGTCTATATAAACCGGAGGGGTTAGTCCGGAAAGGACAGAGATACATTACCGTAGTCATACAGGCTAGGCTTCTAGGGTTTAGCCATTACGATCTCGTGGTAGATCAACTCTTGTAATACTCATATTCATCAAGATCAATCAAGCAGGAAGTAGGGTATTACCTCCATAGAGAGGGCCCGAACCTGGGTAAACATTGTGTCCCCTGTCTCTCCTGTTACCATCGATCCTAGACGCACGCCTGGGACCCCTACCGAGATCCGCCGGTTTTGACACCGACATTGGTGCTTTCATTGAGAGTTCCACTGTGCCATCGATAAGAGGTTTGATGGCCACTTCAATCGTCAACAATGACGCTGTCCAAGGAGGAACCTTCCTCCCCGGACATATGTTTGTGTTTGGCGGCTTCGAACTGCGGGCCAACTCGCTTGGCCGTCTGGAGCAGGTCGATAGCTACGCCCCTGGCCATCAGGTCAGATTTGGAAGCTTGAACTACGTCGCGGATATCCGTGGAATCTTGATCTTCAAGGGATTCGAGCCCGCGGCGATCGCTCTGCTACCTCTTGAGCATTGCGTTGGTTTTCCCTTGAAGAGGAAAGGGTGGTGCAGCAAAGTAGCGTAAATATTTCCCTCGGTTTTTGAGAACCAAGGTATCAATCCAGTAGGAGATCACGCACGAGTCCCTCGCACCTACACAAACAAATAAGAACCTCGCAACCAACGCGATAAAAGGGTTGTCAATCCCTCAACGGTCACTTACGAGAGTGAGATCTGATAGATATGATAAGATAATATGTTTGGTATTTTTATGATAAAGAGAAATAAAGATGCAAAGTAAGATAAAAGTCAATAAAAATAGCTAAGTATTGGAAGAATAATATGATGGAAAATAGACCCGGGGGCCATAGGTTTCACTAGTGGCTTCTCTCAAGAGCATAAGTATTAGGGTGAGTGAACAAATTACTGTTGAGAAATTGATATAATTGAGCATAGTATGAGAATATCTAGGTATGATCATGTATATAGGCATCACGTCCGTGACAAGTAGACCGACTCCTGCCTACATCTACTACTATTACTCCACACATCGACCGCTATACAGCATGCATCTAGAAAATTAAGTTCAAAAGAACAGAGTAACGCTTTAAGCAAGATGACATGATGTAGAGGGATAAACTCATGCAATATGATATAAACCCCATCTTGTTATCCTCGATTGCAACAATACTATACGTGCCTTGCTGCCCCTGCTGTCACTGGGAAAGGACATCGCAAGATTGAACCCAAAGCTAAGCACTTCTCCCATTGCAAGAAAGGTCAATCTAGTAGGGCAAACCAAACTGATAATTCGAAGAGACTTGCAAAGATAACCAATCATACATAAAAGAATTCAGAGCAGATTAAAATATTGTTCATAGATAAACTTGATCATAAACTCACAATTCATCGGTCTCAACAAACACACCGCAAAATAATATTACATCGAATAGATCTCCACGAGAATCATGGAGAACTTTGTATTGAGATCCAAAGAGAGAGAAGAAGCCATCTAGCTAATAACTATGGACCCGAAGGTCTGAGGTAAACTACTCACACATCATCGGAGAGGCTATGGTGTTGATGTAGAAGCCCTCCGTGATCAATGCCCCCTCCGGTGGAGCGCCGAAAAAAGGCCCCAAGAAGGGATCTCACGGGTACAGAAGGTTGCGGCGGTGGAATTAGGTTTTTTGCTTCGTATCTGGTAGTTTGGGGGTACGTTGGTATATATAGGAGGAAGAAGTACGTCGGTGGAGCAACGTGGGCCCCACGAGGGTGGAGGGCGCGCCCAGGGGGGTGGAGGGCCCCCCTGCCTCGTGCTCTCCTGGTTGCTTTCTTGATGTAGGGTCCAAGTCCTCTGGATCATGTTTGTTCCAAAAATCACTTTCCCCAAGGTTTCATTCCGTTTGGACTCCGTTTGATATTCCTTTTCTGCGAAACACTGAAATAGGCAAAAAAAACAGCAATTTGGGCTGGTCCTCCGGTTAATAGGTTAGTCCCAAAAATAATATAAAAGTGTATATAAAGCCCATTAACATCCAAAACAGAATATAATATAGCATGGAACAATAAAAAATTATAGATACGTTGGAGACGTATCAAGCATCCCCAAGCTTAATTCCTGCTCGTCCTCGAGTAAGTAAATGATAAAAACAGAATTTTTGATGTGGAATGCTACTTAGCATAATTTTCAATGCAATTCTCTTAATTGTGGTATGAATATTTAGATCCGAAGGATTCAAGACAAAAGTTTAATATTGACATAAAAATAATAATACTTCAAGCATACTAACTAAGCAATTATGTCTTCTCAAAATAACATGGCCAAACAAAGTTATCCCTACAAAATCATATAGTCTGGCTATGCTCACACAAAGTATTTAAATGATGCACAACCCCGATGACAAGCCAAGAAATTGTTTCATACTTTTGGTGTTCTCAAACTTTTTCAATCTTCACGCAATACATGAGCGTGAGCCATGGATATAGCACTATATGTGGAATAGAATGGTGGTTGTGGAGAAGACAAAAAGGGAGAAGATAGTCTCACATCAACTAGGCGTATCAACGGGCTATGGAGATGCCCATCAATAGATATCAATGTGAGTGAGTAGGGATTGCGATGCAACGGATGCACTAGAGCTATAAGTATATGAAAGCTCAACAAAAGAAACTAAGTGGGTGTGCATCCAACTCGCTTGCTCACGAAGACCTAGGGCATTTTGAGGAAGCCCATCATTGGAATATACAAGCCAAGTTCTATAATGAAAAAATCCCACTAGTATATGAAAGTGATATCATAGGACACTCTCTATCATGAAGATCATGGTGCTACTTTGAAGCACAAGTGTGGTAAAAGGATAGTAACATTGTCCCTTCTCTCTTTTTCTCTCATTTTTTTATTTGGGCCTTTTATCCTCTCTTTTTTTATGGCCTCTTTTTTTCGTCCGGAGTCTCATCCCGACTTGTGGAGCAATCATAGTCTCCATCATCTGTTCCTCACTTGGTACAATGCTCTAAAAATGATGATCATCACACTTTTATTCATTTACAACTCAACAATTACAACTCAATATTTAGAACCAAATATGACTCAATGTGAATGCCTCCGGCGGTGTACCGGGATATGCAATGAATCAAGAGTTACATGTATGAAAGAATTATGAACGGTGGCTTTGCCACAAATACGATGTCAACTACATGATCATGCGAGGCAATATGATAATGATGGAGCGTGTCATAGTAAACGGAATGGTGGTAAGTTGCATGGCAATATATCTCGGAATGGCTATGGAAATGCCATGATAGGTAGGTATGGTGGCTGTTTTGAGGAAGGTATATGGTGGGTGTATGATACCGGCAAAAAGTGCGCGGTATTAGAGAGGCTAGCAATGGTGGAAGGAAGTGAGTGCGTATAATCCATGGACTCAACATTAGTCATAAAGAACTCATATATGTATTGCAAAAATCTACATGTTATCAAAGCAAAGTATTACGTGCATGCTCCTAGGGGGATAGATTGGTAGGAAAAGACCATCGCTCGTCCCCGACCGCCACTCATAAGGAAGACAATCAATAAATAAATCATGCTCCGACTTCATCACATAACGGTTCACCATACGTGCATGCTACGGGAATCACAAACTTTAATACAAGTATTCCTAAAATCCACAACTACTCAACTAGCATGACTCTAATATCACCATCTTTATATCTAAAAACAATTATCAAGCATCAAACTTCTCATAGTATTCAACACACTCATAAGATAATTTTTACTACTCTTGGATGCCTATTACTTTAGGACTAATTTCTCAATTTAAGCAAATTACCATGCTGTTTTGTAGGACTCTAAAAATAATATAAGCGAAGCATGAGAGAAGAATCGTTTCTATAAAACAAATCCACCACTGTGCTCTAAAATATATAAGTGAAGCACTAGAGCAAAAAACTATATAGCTCAAAAGATATAAGTGAAGCACATAGAGTATTCTAACAAATTCCGAATCATCTGTGTCTCTCTCAAAAGGTGTGTACAGCAAGGATGATTGTGGCAAACTAACAAATAAATACTTAAATAATACAATACGCTCCAAGGAAAACACATATCATGTGGTGAATAAAAATATAGCTCCAAGTAAAGTTACCGATGGAAGTAGACGAAAGAGGGGATGCCTTCCGGGGCATCCCCAAGCTTTGGATTTTTGGTGTCCTTAGATTATCTTGGGGTGCCATGGGCATCCCCAAGCTTAGGCTCTTGCCACTCCTTGTTCCATAATCCATCAAATATTTTGCCCAAAACTTGAAAACTTCACAACACAAAACTTAGCAGAAAATCTCGTGAGTCTGCTAGCGAAAAGAAAACAAAACACCACTTCAAGGTACTGTAATGAACTAATTCTTTATTTATATTGGTGTCAAACCTACTGTATTCCAACTTCTCTATGGTTTATAAACTATTTTACTAGCCTTCATCAAAATAAGCAAACAACACACGAAAAACAGAATCTGTCAAAAACAGAACAGTCTGTAGTAATCTGTAACTAGCGCAAACTTATGGAACTCTAAAAAATCTACCAAAATAGCAAGACCTATAAAATTTGTTTATTGATGCGCTGCAATTGGAATCAATATTTTATCACATTCTTGTGATTTTTAATAATTGTTTTCTTGAACAGAAAGTTTCTGGAATTTTCAGCAAGATCAAATAACTATCATCCAAGAAGATCCTATAGGTTTATCTTGGCACAAACACTAATTAAAACATAAAAACAAATCTAAACAGAGGCTATATCAAGTATTTATTCCTAAACATATGCAAAAAGCTAAAAAGCTAAAAATAAAATTGGGTTGCCTCCCAACAAGCGCTATCGTTTAACGCCCCTAGCTAGGCATAAAAGCAAGGATAGATCTAGGTATTGCCATCTTTGGTTTTAGGGAAGAAAAGAGCAAACTTGTTATCTATGGAATTAATCTTTCTATTTTTATAAAGCACGTGGCTATTAATGGTATAAGAAAGATTAAGCACGTTGCACAAATTTGCATCTAGGCTAGCTTTTATCTCTTTGATAGATTCATTTTGGTAGGAGAGCAAAAGAGATGTAGATTTGATTTTCTCATTCATTGGATGCCCAAATATGGATTTCATCTTTTCATAAGTATATACGACATCCCCTTCAAGAAAGACTTCTTCAAATATAGAATCTAAAACATGCTTAAATGAAGAAGGTTGGGCAACATAAAAGCTCTTCAAGTAAATTTCAATTTGGTATTGGGGTACATAGTTAGCCCGGATCCTTAACAGTCTATCCCAAGCATCTTTGAAAGATTCATCGAGTAAATAACGAAAAATTTCGGAATCATCTTCATCAAAATTATTAGGACTCTCATCGACAACTCCGGCAGGTTTTTCCATGGCATTATTTATGAGTTTAGATAGAATAGAAGGATCGTCCAAAGTACTAAAGCTCGGGAGAGAACCCCCAACTCTTTTTGGTTCTGACATGGCAAAGGAAGGGCGAGCGGAAAAGAGAGTGCGAATAAAACGGCAAGGGTGAAGTGGGGGAGAGGAAAACGAAAGGCAAATGGCAAATAATGTAATGTGAGGGATAAGAGTTTGTGATGGGGACTTGGTATGTATTGACTTGACTTGACTTGGCGTAGATCTCCCCGGCAACGGCGCCAGAAATCCTTCTTGCTACCTCTTGAGCACTGCGTTGGTTTTCCCTTGAAGAGGAAAGGGTGATGCAGCAAAGTAGCATAAGTATTTTCCTCAGTTTTTGAGAACCAAGGTATAAATCCAGTAGGAGATCACGCACGAGTTCCTCGCACCTACACAAACAAATAAGAACCTCGCAACCAATGCGATAAAGGGGTTGTCAATCCCTCAATGGTCACTTACGAGATTGAGATCTGATAGATATGATAAGATAATATTTTTGGTATTTTTATGATAAAGAGAAATAAAGATGCCAAGTAAAATAAAAGGTAATAAAAATAGCTAAGTGTTGGAAGATTAATATGATCGAAAATAGACCCGGGGGCCATACGTTTCACTAGTGGCTTCTCTCAAGAGCATAAGTATTACGGTTGGTGAACAAATTACTATTGAGCAATTGATAGATTTGATCATAGTTATGAGAATATCTAGGTATGATCAAGTATGTAGGCATCACGTCCGTGACAAGTAGACCGACTCCTGCCTGCATCTACTACTACTACTCCACACATCGACCGCTATCCAGCATGCATCTAGAGTATTAAGTTCAAAAGAACAGAGTAACGCTTTAAGCAAGATGACATGATGTAGAGGGATAAACTTATGCAATATGATATAAGCTCCCGGCAGCGGAGACCTCCAGCGAAGCCCAGGAGGCCCGGCTGCAGCAACCGTCCACCTGGAGCCAGAGGCCGCCCGGGGCGCCAGCCGTAAGTTCACCTAAAAGGAAGCGGGGAAGCTGGAGTTGTGCTGGTCGGTTCCGCCGACCACACGACAAACTCCGGCAGCACCTCTGCCGAATGGAAGCGCGGCCTAGGGGGTCGCGCGGCCGTAGCGCGCCCCCCATCAATGGCCTGACGCCCGTCGTTGCACGGGAGATCGCCTCCACGGCCGCGAGAAGCCACTGCGGGAGCCACAGGGTGCTTGCGAGGACGGCCTCGACCGCGCTTGGCTGGGGGAAAGTCAGGCTCCACCTGGCGGGCCTTTCCCTTCTCCGCGGCCGAGAACCTCTTCGGCGGAGCCATGGAGAAGAAGGGGAAGCGAAGAGATGGACCGAAGGGCACGCGCCATCCTGCATTTATAGCCGGGAGGCCAACCGCCGACCCACGATCACAGTAATCATGACCCGCTTTGCATGCAGGACTTGTCAATTGCAGCCGCCGAGGCGTCATGGGGAAGCAGAGACGCCCACGCCCACTCAACCGCCACGCTGGCGCCCGAGGCCGCAGTTGTTAGGGCCTGGCGGCGCTCAAGACTTGCCCCTTCGCCTTCGCTCAGCTAAGTCCAGCGCGCTTTGGGCCCGGTGTTACTGTCGGCGTTCGAACGGGGGTACCCAGACTTGCTCGCTGGGCTTGCTGGCGGCGTGGCTCAAGGGGTGGCCCAAAGACAGCCCATCTTCATCAAGACAAGCTCAAGACCCTCGTGAGGGGCCAAGCCTCATGGGCGGACAGTGAAGCCTCCTCAGGCACGGCCTCGTCAGGCTGGCTCGCGAGGAGGCGGAGAGATCAAGGCGGGGTACCTCACGAGATGCCCATGACGCAAGCCATGACGACCAAGGGTGCCAGGCGGGCGCCAGCCCGCGCAGTGTCCTCGTTTCCTATTTGGTGCAAAGGAGGCAAGCGCAGGTGAGAGCATCAAGCAAAGGCAACCATTTTGGTGCAACAAGACCAAGACCAGCACGGCAGGAAGGAGGTCATCGTGGAGCCCAAGCCTGCGTCATCGTCAGAGCCTTTGGCAGGCGAGGACCAACTTTAGTCAGGATAAGTGTACTAGATGTTCCCCTTCAAATTGGCCAATTGTTGGCGCCCTTCCCGCTCAATATTTGGGAAGAGGCCCAGGGCCTTTGCCTATAAATAGGACTAGCCTCCCACAGGGTAGGGGCATCTGGGATCCAGGGTCCGGAATCAAGAGAGAGAGAGAGCGAGAGAGAGAGAGAGAGAGAGAGAGAGAGCGATCGAACTCCCCCTAGAAGTTCATCGCACCGGCCAAGAACAGACCCTCGCGAGGCTGTTCTTCCTTTGTATTGTTCATCATCAGCCCCTGAGGCAATCCACCACACCACACACTGGAGTAGGGTATTACACCACAATGGTGGCCCGAACCAGTATGAACATTGTGTCCCTTTTGTTGCTCTTTATGTAGTTTAGATCCTTGCGAGGCGACGAGGTGCAGGTAGGTAGGGGGTGAGATCTCCGCGCACCCCTGTAGTTCAACCTAGAGGGTCTGCCGAACCCGAAACCCGAATTTGGCGCTTAGGTAGGGGTGCGCCGGAGCTTTCCCTTCCGCCGACCCGCTCTCCGCCAACATTGCGATTCGCCCTACGATGAGCAGCGCGCCGCCCACTCCGGTCGCCAGCGCCGGCATAGGGGCCAGGGGGCTCCGAGCCTTGGCTCCGGCCTTGCGACAGGTGCAGTGGCCGAACGAGTTCAAGCCGGAGACGCCACCGGGCTACAACGGCACGACTGATCCACTGGCCTTCCTGCTGACATACGAGGAGGCCGTCCTCGAAGCAGGAGGCGACGAGAGGGTCATGGCTAACTGGCTTCCCATGGCCCTCACCGGCGCCCCGCGCATGTGGATGCTCCACCTGCCAGCGGCTTCCGTGGCCTCTTGGGAGGAGTTGCGCAACCTCTTCCTCGCCCAGCATGCTGCGCCGGCGCCGCCGATCGTCGCAGCTCTCCTGGGCGGCTCGCAGGCGCCACCTTCAGGCCGCCACGTCAAGCCATTCATCCGCCAGATCGGTGCCGCCTCCGCACGGCAGGGGGCTCCTCCGGGTCGGTCGGCGCCCAAGGCCGATCTGGCCTTCAGCTCGGAGGACCACCCCTCCAACACAGCCTGCTCGGGCACGCTCCCGAGGCTGTGCACCCCCACCATCTGCCAGGTGGCGCCACCAGACTCTCATCGACGGGCGGCGCTGGCCTCGCAGGTTTCTCGGTTGAAGCCTTTAGCCTCCTCCACATACCGCTGAGCGCTTCAAATTTAGCAGGCCCTTCTTGGGCGTCGGAGGCGGTTCAGCCGGCTCCCTGGGGCAGATCCGCCTTCCGGTGACCTTCGGCACCTACGACAACTTCTGCACGGAGCTAATCGACTTCGACATCACCCCCATCGGCCTCCCATACAACACCATCCTCGGCTACCCAGCACTAGCCCGATTCATGGCCGCGACTCACCCAGCGTACAACCTCATGAAGATGCCCGGGAGCAACGGTGTCCTCACCGTGTCCGGAGACGCCGGGGATGCGTTGCAAGTACTCAAGCTCGTCTTCAAGATCATGGGCGTGACATAGCCCGGCCGACTCGTGACGCCTGAGCCCAAGGGGCTGCGCCGCCAAGAAGAGGCGTTGTTCACCCAAGACAAGGCGTAAACCAAGCAGACATCGGGTCGATTTAAGACGGGTCCACTAACGCCACCTTCACCATAGGCGCCAACCTCGAGCCCGAAAGCAGAGGAGGCCCCGGTCAAGTTCCTCGCCATGAGTAAGAAGGTATTCGCATGGGAACCAGATCAGTTGTAGGGATCCCAAGAGGCGAATCGAGCACCACCTCAAAGTGTGCCCTAACGACGCCCGTGAAGCACAAAGCGAGACGATACCCAATCGAAAAGCGTGCTTTCATCGTCCAAGAGACCCGCAAACTGGAAGCTGCAGGGGTCATTCGCGAGGTCCGATACCCAGATTGGTTGGCTAACCCGGTTGTTGTGCCAAAGAAAGGGGGGAAGGAACGCATGTGTGTCGACTTCACCAACCTCAACAAAGCCTGCCCGCAGGATCCATTCCCGCTCCCTCGTATCGATCAGATCGTCGATTCCACCGCCGAAAAGCGACCTGTTATGTTTCTGGATGCCTTCTCTCGCTATCACCAGATCAAGATGGCGGTAGAAGACGTGGAAAACGGCTTTCCTGACCCCGTGTGGAGTGTATCGCTACACATGCATGCCGCTTTGGCTGCGAACGCAGAGCGACCTTTTCACCGCCGATGCACATCACATTGGGTCCACAGCTCGGGAAGAATGTTGAGGCTTACGTCGATGACATTGTGGTGAAGTCTCGGGAGGCCAAATCCCTGATACAAAACCTGGAGGAAACCTTCACGAGCCTCAACGCAGTGAACCTGTGGCTCAACCCGGAGAAGTGTGTGTTTGGGGTCCCCTGCAAGTTTCTTGGGCTTCCTCGTGTCCCATCGGGGCATCGAGGCTAACCCAGAAAAGGTCGAGGCAGTCGAGAACATGAGCCCGCCGAAAACGCTCAGAGAAATGCAGAAGCTCACTGGGCGCGTGACCGCACTAGGACGCTTCATCTCCAAGTTGGGGGAACGAGCGCTACCCTTCTTCAAGCTAATGAAGAAAAAGGGCCCCTTTGAATGGACTGAAGAGGCCGGCAAGGCATTCCAAGATCTCAAAAGGTACTTAACCAGCCCTCCGGTAATGGTGGCTCACGCTCTCAAGAGCCCCCCGGTGTTTCTATTGCAGCCACCCCTACTCTGCCAACAAGCAGCCTCGGTGGTGGTTAGGGAGGAGCGCCGGGCCAAAGTCAAGGGCAAATTGCCCGGTCGGGCGGCAGGATCAAGGGGCCTCACAGAGACCACTACCACAGCCGGGAAGGATCGGCCGCCGCGGGGAAGCGCACTCAAAACAGAAGAGACCCCTCCCCCTGGCGACCAGTCACTTGGGGCTCCACTGTCTCAGGAGGTGCCACGGCCTCCGGAGGACGCCATCAACACCAACACTCCTGACCTTGTCGAACACCCCGTGTACTTTGTCAGTACAATGTTGCGGGACGCGAGGGCGCGGTACCCCATGCCCCAGAAACTCCTCCTCGTTTTGGTGGCTTCTGCAAGCTGCGCACTATTTTCGTGGCCATCCCATCAAGGTTGTCTCGGCGCACTTTTGAAAGGGTTCTCGTGGAGCCCCAACTCGTGGAAGAGTCGCTGAGTGGAACATCGAGTTGCAAGCATTTCAGCTAGAATTGAGCACCACCAGAGTCATCAAGGGAGCCACGCTTAGCGGACTTCGTGGCGGAATGGACAGAGGCGCCAGCCCTCAAGGTCGATGAGGATCGATCCTCTCCCCGGAAGCGAGGCACCGGACGGTTGGATCGTGGTACTGACGGGCGTTCTCCAGACACGGCTGGAGCTGGCGCGGTGCTTATATCTCCTACTCAAGACAAGCTTCTACTACGCCGGCAGCTCAAGCTTTCCAAAGACGGAGAAAAGGTCTCCAACAACAAAGCGGAATATGAGGGTTCGATAGCAGGCTCAAGGTCAAGGTTGCCCTGGGAGTGAAGCGCCTTACCATCAAGGGCGATTCACAACTCCTCGTCAACTTCTCCAACAAAGTATATGAGCCGAGGGATGAGCACATGGAAGCCTACCTCGCAGAGGTCCGCAGCATGGAGAAGCAGCCTGGGACTGGAGTTGCAGCATGTGCCTCGTGGCACCAATCAAGAGGCTGACGACATCGCCAAACGGGCCTCCAGGCGGCTGCCTCAGGAGCTCGGCGTCTTCGAGGAGCGGCTCTTCAAGCCCTCGGCAAAGCCATCGCTGTCAAGCATGGTGCAGCCTCAGGAGGAGCTCCCCCAGCCACCTGCCTCGGGAGCCCCGGCTCAGGTGGGCCGGGTCTCGAGATGCCTCGCTTCCTAACGCCGGAGCCTCGGAGGGATGCTGGATCACAGAGTCTGGTTACCCGACGCAAGGGACCTTGCCGGAAAAGGAGGAGGAAGCAGGCGTGTGGCGCGGCAAGCCACGACGCATCGTGCATCAGGGATGAAGAGCTCTACCGGAAGCGACCAAATGATGTGTCCCTGCGTTGCATCTCCAGGGAACAAGGGAAGGAGCTGCTGGCAGACATACACGGTGGAGACTGTGGGCACCATTCGTCATCACGGACCCTCGTTGGCAAGGCGTTCGCAGCTGGTTTTATTGGCCCACCGCGCCAATGATGTCGTGGAACCGGTGAAGGCTTGCGAGGCTTGCCAATTCCATGCCAAGCAGATCCATCACCGGCGGAGGTCTGCAAACTATACCCTCTCGTGGCCATTCGCGATGCTGGGGCTGGATATCCCGGGCCCGCTTTCTCGGGCGCCAGAGGCTATCGTTACCTCTACGCCGCCGTGGACAAGTTCACCAAGTGGACTGAAGTGGAAGTCGTCTGCGACCATCCCCGCAGGTTCTCGCGGTCAAGTTCATCAAGGGCATCGTGAGTCGGTTCGGGTGCCGAACCGCATCATCACCGACAACGGTTCGCAGCTTCACCAAGAACTCTCTTCAAAACATATTGCGCTAACCTTGGGACGCAGGTATGCTACGCTCGTAGCGCACTCCACCTGAGCAACGGGTCAGCCGAAAGTGTGCCAACGCAGAGGTCCCGAGGGGCCTCAAAACCAGGACATTCAAGAAGAAGCTGGAGGCCTGCGGCAGAGGCTGGTACGACGAGCTTCAGTCCGTGTTGTGGTCCATCCGCACAACCGCGACCAAGCCGACTGGCGAGACCCCGTTCTTCCTAGTCTATGGAGCTGAAGCAGTCCTCCCTCATGAGGTCAGGCGTCATTCCGCACGGGTCCTGGCGTTTGACGAGGCGCAGCAGGGCGCCATGCGGGGGACGGACCTCGTGCTAGGGGAGGAGCATCGTCGAGAAGCCGCGCTACGAGTGGCGAGGTACCAACAAGCACTGCGGCGATATCACTGCCGCAACATTCGCCCCAGAACTCTTGAGGTAGGGGACCTCGTGCTCAGACGGGTTCTCTCCAGGGAGGGACTGCATAAGCTCTCTCCCATGTGGGAGGGCCCATTCAAGGTTGTTCATGTTTCCAGGCCCGGATCCGCGTGCTAGGAGACTCAGGAGGGGGTGCCCGTCCAGAACGCGTGGAACATCCAGCACCTCCGGAGGTTTTACCCTGAAAAGGCCCGGTGCCTGTGAAGAAGGCAAACACCTGTGAAGCTTATCTTTCTGAGAAAGGCCCGGTGCCTGTGAAGAAGGCAAACGCCTGTGAAGCTTATCTTTCTGAGAAAGGCCCGGTGCACCGTGAAGAAGGCAAACGCTGTGAAGCTTATCTTTCGAGAAAGTCCCAAAGGCTCGTGAAGAAGGCAAACGCTCGTGAAGCTTATCTTTCTCGAGAAAGGCCCAAAGGTTCGTGAAGAAGGCAAATGCCTGTGAAGCTTATCTTTTTGAGAAAGGCCCGGTGCCTGTGAAGAAGGCGAATGCCTGTGAAGTGGTTGCGTTTTGGAAAAGGCCCGGTGCCTGTGAAGCTCGCCGCCCATGACACTCTCACGTAATAATGAGTTGGGGTTGCACACGCCCGAGTCTCGGGAGCGCCGCCTCAGCCCCGGGGCTCCCTCCCACGCCCAGTGGCAGCACTTAGCTCCGCGCTGGTGAGAAGACGTCGAAGACTAGATTAGGTGCCGGACGCGGCTTTTTTCATTTGCTTTCTGCAGTTGGCTTGTTCGTTCTCATTTGAAGTTTTATTGAAGGTGTTGCCGCCTTTGGCTTGTGACTCTTTGCCTTCTTTGCTCTCCTACCTCGATTTCTCTCGCGCGAGTCTCGCGAGGGAGCAACACAGGCATCCTCGCGAGCGTTTTCTGTTCCTACTGTTTGAGGCTTCCCTAACCGGGTTCGCTACGGAGCACCCCTCCAGTCCGTGCCCCACGGGCACCACGACACGAACACAGGACCTGGGTCGGTCGCCTCCACGACTGAGGCCGGAGACTACCTCTCCTGGCTAATCTTTGCAGGGCATGAAGCGTTCGATGAGGCCCCGGCCTCGGGAGGCGAAGACCGCGACAGGCCACCCCCAAGCTAAGTAATCTCTACGCGCAGGCATGGCACAGAAGCCTAATACGAAAGCAGCGGAAATAAAGACGATAATTAAACAAAGAATAGCCCAAGCACGCTGCTGGGCCCTACACTACTGTATCTTTGCGCAGGGAAAGGAAAATAACAAGACAGGCGCGGCTCACTTGACACCAACTCGCAGCGGAGGCTCGAACTGCCTCCAGAGCTCAAGCGGACTCCCTCTCACGCTTCACCGAGGCACAACGGCGGGCGGACCCGCTACCTCCCTCCAGGCGAGCGCGGCGGCGCGGAGGCTGGTCATGGCCACCGCTGGAGGAGCCGCTGTCCGAAGAAGAGTCGCTGAAGCATGACGAACCCCAAGCGCCGCCAACCACGCGCGCACCGCCATCTTCGTCCAGATCGCCGCCGGGAATAGCCCTGCGGCCGTCGCTGCCTTCGGGCAGCACCGCGCGGCGATCGTCTTTTCCCCGAACACCCTCACGTAGAGGGTGGAGTCGCCGTCGAACTTGAAGTGCAGGGGTGCACAGCCGCTCAGACTCGGCTGGCAAACGCTTACCCGCAGTGTCGTACACACTCCCGGGCGGTGGAGACCTCCAGAAGCCAGGAGGCCCGGCTGCAGCAACCGTCCGCTCGAGCGAGGCCGCCTGGGCGCCGGCCGAAGTTCACCTAAAAGGAAGCGGAAGCTGGAGCCAGGTGCTGGTCGGTGCCGCGGACCACACGACAAACTCCGGCAGCACCTCTGCCGAATGGAAGCGCGACCTAGGGGGTCGCGCGGCCGTAGCGCGCCCCCCATCAATGGCCTGACGCCCTTCGTTGCACGGGAGATCACCTCCATGGCCGCGAGAAGCCACTGCGGGAGCCACAGGGTGCTTGCGAGGACGGCCTCGACCGCGCTTGGTCGGGGAAAGTCAGCTCCACTGGCGGGCCTTTTCCTTCTCCGCTGCCGAGAACCTCTTGGCGGAGCCATGGAGAAGAAGGAAGCGAAGAGATGGACTGAAGGGCACGCGCCATCCCGTGACTTATAGCCGGGGAGGCCAACCGCCGACCCCCACGATCACAGTAATCATGACCCGCTTTGCATGCAGGGACTTGTCAATTGCAATGCCGAGAGGCGTCATGGGGAAGCAGACACGCCCACGCCCACTCAACCGCCACGCTGGCGCTCGAGGCCGCAGGCTGTTAGGGGCTCAT
The DNA here is from genome assembly GCA_021605145.1 of Aegilops bicornis. NCBI lineage: Eukaryota > Viridiplantae > Streptophyta > Magnoliopsida > Poales > Poaceae > Aegilops > Aegilops bicornis. The sequence continues at coordinate 422,117,970 of CM038669.1, read as the reverse complement.
GGCGCTCAGACTTGCCCCTTCGCCTCGCCGGCCAAGTCCAGGTGCGCTTTGGCCCGGTGCTACTGCCGGGCGCCTGGGAACGGGGAACCCAGACTTGCTCGCCTGTGGCTCGCGGCGTGGCTCAAGGGGTGGCCCAAAGACGACCCATCTTCATCAAGACAAGCTCAAGACCCTCGTGAGGGGCCAAGCCTCATGGGCGGACAACAGGAAGCCTCCTCGGGCCTGCAGCCTCGTCGAGCTGGCTCGCGATGAGGCGGAGACATCAAGGCGGGGTACCTCACGAGGTGCCCATGACGCAAGCCATGACGACCAAGGGTGCCAGCGGGCGCCACCGCAGTTGTCCTCGCTTTCCTCTTTGGTGCAAAGGAGGCAAGCGCAGGCGAGAGCATCAAGCAAAGGCAGCCATTTTGGTGCAACAAGACCAAGACCAGCACGGCAGGAAGGAGGTCATCGTGGAGCCCAAGCCGGCGTCATCGTCAGAGCCTTTGGCAGGCGAGGACCAACATTAGTCAGGATAAGTGTACTAGATGTTCCCCTTCAAATTGGCCAATTCTTGGCGCCCTTCCCGCTCAATATTTGGGAAGAGGCCCAGGGCCTTTGCCTATAAATAGGACTAGCCTCCCACAGGGTAGGGGCATCTGGGATCCAGGGTCCGGGATCAAGAGAGAGAGAGAGAGAGAGAGAGAGAGAGAGAGAGAGAGAGAGAGAGCGAACTCCCCTAGAAGTTCATCGCACCGGCCAAGAACAGACCCTCGCGAGGCTGTTCTTCCTTTGTATTGTTCATCATCAGCCCCTGAGGCAATCCACCACACCACACACTGGAGCAGGGTATTACACCACAATGGTGGCCCGAACCAGTATAAACATTGTGTCCCTTTTGTTGCTCTTTTTGTAGTTTAGATCCTTGTGAGGCGACGAGGTGCAGGTAAGTAGGGGGTGAGATCTCCGCGCACACCCCAGAGTTCGAACCTAGAGGGTCTGCCGGAACCTGAAACCCGACAGACGACGATGTCGAAGGAGCAAGGCCAAGACCCACCATTCACTGGATGTTGGATGGCTACCTCTTCGTACGACGTGTAAATGGTTGAGATACCCAAAGGATCTGGTGACGACAAAGCAGAGCCAGATGCGAATAAAACCTCTGAGACGCAGTCCAAGCGCCGACGCCCCAAACGCCGTTCTAAGCCTCGTCGCTTAAAGGACGGTGTTGGTGTCAAAACCGGCGGATCTCGGGTAGGGGGTCCCGAACTGTGCGTCTAGGCGGATGGTAACAGGAGACAAGGGACACGATGTTTTTACCCAGGTTCGGGCCCTCTCGATGGAGGTAATACCCTACTCCCTCGCTTGATTAATATTGATGATATGGGTAGTACAAGAGTAGATCTACCACGAGATCGTAGAGAGGCTAAACCCTAGAAGCTAGCCTATGGTATGATTGTTGTTCAATTCTGGGACTAAAACCCTTCGGTTTATATAGACACCGAATAGGGTTAGGGTTACACAGAGTCGGTTACAATGGTAGGAGATCTACATATCCGTATCGCCAAGCTTGCCTTCCACACCAAGGAAAGTCCCATCCGGGACACGGGACGAAGTCTTCAATCTTGTATCTTCATAGTCTAGGAGTCCGCCAAAGATGATAGTTCGCTATCCTGGACACCCCTAGTCCAGACTCTCTCAAGAGCCCTGAACCAGGCTTCAATGACGCACGAGTCCGCGCCAAGATATTGTCTTCGGTATTGCAAGGCGGGGTTCCTCCTCAATACTTCATAGAAGATTTTGAACACAAGGATAGTGTCCGGCTCTGCAAAACAAGTTCCACATACCACCATAGAGAGAATAACTTTTGCACAGATCTGCTAACGTATTCCGCGGCGTGACATCACACCACAGCCAGGCCTTTATACGAATCATTTTTTACTGTTCCACCTTAGCGCGTTTACCGAGGCAGTTTCCTTGGCACGTCTTATCAAAGCGGAGATCGTGCCCCCTTATTCCGGGATTCTCATCAATACGGACGTGGGTAACCCATCCGCGTCGTTGATTATGGCGCTTGGGAGATAAGCAGGTTTTACCAGGCTGGCGGGGGACGCATAGCTTCGTCCGTCCATATAAGGGGATAAGGATCCACCTTTTCACCTACGCCTTCTTCCTCCTTTGCTCATCCATTTCCGTGCACTCGAGCTCCAGCGCCCAAGTCCGCACACCCCACCTCAACCTTCTCCAACTATGTCCGGAGCGGGAGGCAAGTGGATGGCCTCCTCCATCACGGAGGGGCACATCAAGAAGCTGCGGAAGGCCGGATACTTGTCCAGCAACATCGTGCACCGGCTACCTGACGAGGGGCAGCTCATTCCCACCCCCAGGCCCCATGAGAGGGTGGTGTTCCTCACCCACTTCCTCCGCGGACTAGGTTTTCCACTTCACCCATTTTTCCGGGGGCTCATGTTCTACTACGGCCTGGATTTCCACGATCTGGCCCCGAACTTCATCCTCAACATCTCGGCGTTTATCGTCATGTGTGAGGCCTTCCTCTGCATCCAGCCCCACTTCGGCTTATGGCTCAAGATCTTCAATGTCAAGCCGAAGGTAGTGGGCGGCCGCCAAGCGGAGTGCGGAGGCCCCATGGTTGGCAAGATTGGCAAAGTCCTATGGCTCGAGGGCTCCTTTGTGGAGACCATAAAGGGGTGGCAATCGGGGTGGTTCTACATCACCGAGCCGCGCGACTCTCAATGGGCGGCGGCCCCCGAATTCCGATCTGGCTTCCCCACACGGCTCACATCATGGAAAGAGACGGTCCTAGCGTGGGGGGATTCAGACGAGCTGTCCGGACTCCAAACCTGCATCTGAAACCTGGTGGACAAGAATCTCAGGCTTGTCAACGTTATCCAGGTGATGCTCATCCGCCGGATTCTCCCATGCCAACAACGGGCCTTCAAATTGTGGGAGTTCGATCAGGCACAACACCCAACTCTGAAAAGGCTCTTCGACACTACGTACGAAGATGCATGGAAGGTGCTGTTCAAGGGCGCCGAGGCTCCCACATCCGCTACCGAAGATCGTGGATTCAGCTCGCAGCGTCAAGCCAGCGAGGTGTTATTTTACCCTTTATGGGACTCTTTTTTCATAGTTTGACTCTATGCGGGATCTAAAACTCCCTAACC